>JAQFVV010006316.1:1200000-1800000 GCA_028023455.1 Epiperipatus broadwayi | reverse complement strand
CATGCATTGGGATTAATCCCATTACCTTAGATTAACATATCGATAATATTTGAAAGATACAATATATTAAAAAACCTGATTATTAACCATTCAATCATCAGACATTTAATTACCTCAATTTATTTATTCTAAACAGCAGCTAAATAAAAAATCTTTATTGATACTTTATGTATATGCACATACATATATTCATAGTATTATTTCCAGGAGCTGTCATGTAATAAAATATAATAGCTAAATAGCTGATGGTTCATACAACAACCAAGTATTCTGAGGAAAATATTTGTTATTGTACTGAAACATCAGCTATTTATCTATTATATTTTTATTACAAGGAAGCTCCTGGAAATAATGCTACGAGTTAATTTATCCATGAGAATATTAGAATTAACATATAAAGAAAAACACATTTGTGAAATAGTGGCTAGCACATCTACCTGCCATTTTTATGAATTAAGGTTCAAATGTGGATGATCTCTAGTTTCAGCAAGTTTAGAATTTTTACAATAGCTAGCTTATAAAAGGCCTAGATTGTCATCTAAACATTGATTGAGAATAAGGAATTAGGCATCATTGACTATAGAGGAAAACCATAAAGAATAATTATAAAAACCTCCAACTAACAAGCTTTATTAACATTAACCCCTCCTTTGCTAGTCCTTTTGGGATGAGGTGGGTGGGGATTAGAAAATAGCATTGTTTTTACCAACATATATCAAACTTTGTGGAGCAATCTTGAAATTGTAACAAATGTAGTACAGATTGCAAAATTATAAACAAAATGTCACATGATTTCCATTATCAGCGCCTCTCCTCTTTCCATTTTAATTACAGAATTCTGACATAAAAAATAAAAGCATTATTACCATAATTAAGTTTTATTTAAATTTCTAAAAATTGTTTTAAAAAGTTTATTGATCGTTTTAGAATAATTATGTAATTCTCTAGTTGAGTATTACCTGAGTTAACCTTTTTCTTTCTTTTAATAAAACTCAAAATAATAAATTACTTATTAATTAACACATTTCAAAAATAAATAGAAAGTCAAAATTCGTATGTGAATAAATACAATCTTCTATGGAGTTTCTCCAGCATGTATTGAATACAATTTTGATGCATGAAATTAAAAAAAAAGACAATCCATGGTTTTCAAATCATCACCATAATAATCATGAGACAAGTCCAACATTATAATTCCAAAAGAAAGAAGAAAAAATAGTTTTCCAGTGAATTTACACACCAAACTATAAACCACAAAGATGTTCATGTTTCTCATATGCCAGTTCTTAAGTCTATTTATTTGACATCTTGTGGCTATATTTTTAACTTCTTGCGCTGCAAACTTTTCTTTCTGAAGGAATGCAATCTCCATTGGAGTTTTCAAATAGTGCATAAAATAAAACTGTAGGGCACACCAATAAAAAAAAAGTCAACGAAACAATTCACATGAAGAAATGCTATAGGTAGATAGAAATCAGCATCAAGTTTTAATAAAGTAAAATAATAAAAAAAATAAAGAAACAAATGCATTAAAACGAAAAAAAAAAGTTTTGTCAACATCCCCAAACAAAAGCATGAAGTGATTTCGTTTAGAAATTTTATTAATAATAATCAATTTGTCAAGCGTTGGTGGCCTAGCGGTTAGCATAGCTGCCTTCCAAGCAACTGGCCTGGGTTCGCTTCTCGGTCAAGACTTTGACGTATGGAAAAAAAAAAAATCAATTTGTCAGATCGCTCACAACTAACAACCACCTTTTTAAAATTAATAACAAGTGAGCATTAATTGCAACGAAATTAACACATTTTTAAAAAATGATCGCCCATGCTTTTATTTGTGAAAGCTGATTTTTTTTTTTACTTTTAAGTTTTATATAGTTCCTGAAATTAAAATGAAGGTTTAAATACAATTTAATACCACTAAGTGACAGAACCATAAAGAGTACTGAACCACATATAAAATTAAAAATTTACGTATTTTCAATTTTTTTTTTTTTTTGCCACAATTGTTTCCAAACTTAAAAAAAAAATTCATCAGAAATACATACGTATATCAAGTTTCAATTAGATCAGAAATTGTGAAATGGATGAAAATTGAACTGCAAGATTTGTCCGAGATACATGGACAAAAAAACAAAGTCAAACAAAAGCATACATTTAAAAGAATATGGATTGTGAAGATATCTAGTTACAGAAAATGTTGACATATTTACCAAAATCCATTACAAATTACTACAATAACATTTTATTTATATTACAGATACATAATATATAGGTTAAAAAACAAAAAAATAATTAAGTATACATTAAATGTGATATCTTGAACTATTTCCATCATCTATGAGTGAATGTTGAATGTACAGAAAAATTTAAATTTTATTTAAACTTTTCAAATACAAACAACTTGTTAGTAATAATACACAATTAGACAACACAGGTTAGTAATTACACATTTCAAGTAGTAGTATTCTCCACTCTTCTTTAGGTCATGCACAAAGACAGTATTCACATAGAAGTTGAACTCACCTTTAGATTCTTGAATATCTAATTTAAGGCAAACGCTCTAACCAACTGAGCTATTCTGTCAAAGGCAACAGATAGTAAAAATTTGATATATTTATAGACGAAGACTGGTTCAAATTCTCCTGAGTAGTTCAATTTTTTTTTTATTATAATATTAATTTTCCCTAAGAGCAAGATTAATTAGAGGCTTCCTTCAATTTTTTTTTTTTAAGAAAGCCGCTAATTAATATTGTACTTAGGAAAAATTAATATTATAATAAAAAAAAATTGAAGGGCTTAGGAAAAAAAATTGAAGGACTCAAAAGGATTTGAACCAACCAACCCTCATATACAAATATATCAAATTACTACTATCTGTTGCCTTTAACAGAATAGCTCAGCTGGTTAGAGCGTTTGCCTTAAATTCAATATTCAGAATCTAAAGGTGCAAGTTCAACCTCTATGCGAATACTGTCACTGTGCACATCAGGCCAGAAACACCTAAATACTAGCCTGTTTGTCTAATTGTGTATTATTACTAACAAGTTGTTTGTATTTGAAAAGTTTAAATAAAGTTTAAAAATTTTTGTACATTCAACATTCACTCATAGATGATGGAAATAGCCCAACATGTCACATCTAATAATATACCCTCATCACAAACTTTCAGGCAAATAATTAAGTATACACCTTGTTATTTTGCTTAGTTTGGGTGGTTGTCTTAGTGACATAATGTCCAGATAATAGAAAAATTCACTCAAGAAAGCTCCATAAAATCTTGGAAAAATATGATGAGAAAAATCATAAGACAATTAGTAAAGTCTTCAGCAACTAGATGTAACAGATGATAAAAAAACTATTGTAAAATGATATTTTCATCACACTAAACATATGAAATAAATGAACTATACAAGACTTCCTAAGAAAAATACTTTGTGGGAAATTTCATGAGAGATGTAGACTGTTTATGTTAAAAAGATTATTTCATAGACACAAAAATGATTACTTTATTAGGAAGATATGGTTGAGAGTAAAATATAATATACAAAAATGATTGCTTTATTAGGAAGATATGATTGAGAGCAAAATATAATAAGAATCTATAATTAGGTAACATAGTAAAATTCTTCCAAAAATAGTTTGTTGGACAACATTAAATAATCGAATGGTTTATTGTTTAGGAGTTTATAAGACGTTTTAGCACTAAAAAAGATAAGAAATAGACAAGAATGAAAAACTACTATGAGATATGTGCAAGTCTAGGAATGATTTGTTTAGCCATTGCAAAACAACTTTAACTTCTAATGATTTCTCATTTTTGAGCGACTGCTAATGAATATCTTGATATGTAGTGAGGAATCATTTGATAAAGTATTTTTTAGTTTTCTATGTTAAGGTTTTTAATTTTTTAAAAATCATATTAGAGTGATTGTTTAATACTATATGTTAAGAATAACATACAACGATCTATGTTTCTACCACTTTTTATTTATTATAAGTTATAATAGAATTCAGTTATTTTGAGCCCCCCCCCCTCCTCTCACGCATATCAGTTCATGAAGGCTAATAAAACTGATAACATATGCTAAATTAATACTAATGGAAAAATCTGCATTTAAATTATTTGTGCAAGAAGGGTTTTCAAATAAATGATTCATCAATTTTTCTTTTTCTGCACAGATAAATTTAGAGTTAACAAATTTAAGCTTTCAATTGGAATAGTTTGAATGTAAAATAAAATATTGATAAATCACGTGTTCACTCTTCGATTACTGTATTTTAATAATCAAACTAAAAATTAATTTCCAAAAGCAAACACCCCTAATTTCATCAATTAAAAAATATCGGTTTTCTTTGTTTCTTTAGCTTCAATTGTCAATTTATTTTTTACAAATGATTTGATTGATAGACAGTCCAATAATTAACTGGAAAAATAAATAAATTTATGAGCCGTATATATCAGTACAAATGGAAGAGAACCGGTTGCTTAAAATATTTTGTTTTATCAGATTTTAAAATAAGCCTAGCAAAACTTCATATCGCAAATATTTTTTTATATGCTTGGATGATAATTATGTATGTCGCTATATATATACATTTTTTTAATATGTGGGATATAATATTATACTTATTTAACACAAATAATCGAATACCTAATATCTAGAGAAATCACGTGATCTTCGAGCAAAGTGATGGGTCTAATTTAGTACTATAATATTTATCGTTTTTAAATATTAAAATGAGTTTTCCATTGTGTTACTGTACTAAACCACAAGAATACTTTTCTAAGGCCTGGTTAATCTTTTCATAAATAAAATATAATTAAACATGCATTAAAAAACATACAGGGGACTCCACTACTTTATACATGAAAATATGCTAATAGATAATAGTCCAAAGGCAAATAGAATGACAAACCATCAGTATTATAAGAAAATATTTGATTATTGCCAATGGTAGTTTACATTGATTGTCACAATTTATTTCAAAATCTCAGTTTTAGAGAAACATGCAAACTCCATATTTTTTCATTTTTTTTTGCATGTATTACTTATGCCATCAATACCAATAATAACAATAATAAAACACCTCTCACATGCTCTTAATATATGAATATTTTTATTATTATTATGTTTAAGTAAAAGGGATTTGAACTCAAGACTTTCAAGCACCCTACATTTACCCACTGCATTCTATAATAACTGAAAGACATGACCACATTGGCATCAACAAGGGCTTTGAGCATTCCATCATCAGAGTTTTAATGATATGAATGGCTGAATAGTTGAAAGGTGGAGAAGATTAAAGCATATCCATTAAAGTTTGAAGATTTGCTATCTTAATATAAGTTGAGCATTGATTAAATATGTGTGTGGAAGCTGATAATCTGGAACAATTGATAAGTGCTGGATCAGCATAAAATACACACATTGGAGATCATTTATCTTTTTCACATGTATGTGGTCATGTATATTAGTTATATAGAATGGAGAGGAGAAACATAGTGAGCTTGAAAGTCTGAATTCAAATTCCTTCTAATTACATTAAGCTCAATATGGATAATATACTTGTAGTTAAATATTATATGTTATATTTATATATAAAAATTGATCTAAGTGCATATATGTACATATTAATGTATTTAAAATTCTGAGGAAAGTTGTTGAACAGTCAAAACTGCCAGTTTACAATTGAAAATAATAAAATTGCTGCATTAAGTACATGTAAAAAATAATTATTATTCTCCTTATTACTCAGATTTCTTCAAAGTGTAAATTGAGGAGAATTGTATTTTAAAAGTCATACACAAGTAACTGAATGCTAAATGAAAAGATAAGATCAAATATATAATGGAACATTTCCAAGAGTGATGGATCCTAATTTAAAGGTTCCTACATCAAGCTTAACTTGTTTTGAAGTGCTCAAACACTATGTAACATTCTGAAAATGAATTTATTTACTTATAAATTTTATAACTATTACATTTTAGGATATAACCCTAAATTTAAGATGATAAACAAAGTAACATGTCAAACAATGAGAAATTACTGTGGGCCATTATTATTTGGTCATAAAAGCTATTACCCAATTATTGGAATTATGACTTTTCTGGAAGGAAACAATATGACACATGAATTATTAGCAGATATATATTAAAGATTAGCACCATATTACTTATGAGTTGACCTATGTGGCTTAGTTCAGTGGCTAAGCTTTAGACTGGGGATCTTAAGGCCCTTAAATTGATTCCAGTTCTGGTACTTCTGATACTTGAATGTCTTAGGAACTTCCTGAACAATAGTCTTACTTATTTAAATAATAATAATATTAAAAACCTCATTCTTGCTTATACAATCTAAAGATTTATTTCAAGTAACAAAAATGTCTATGAATACGTTTACTAAGTAAGATACATTGGAAGCAGATTCTAAAGAATCACTTAAAAAATAAGCCTGTAAATATAACATATTTACATCTGAAGGTTTGTAATGGTGGTATATTATAAGATGTGATATGGTGGACTATTTCCATCATTTATGAGTGAATGTTGAATGTACAGAAAATTTTAAACTTTATTTAAACTTTCCAAATACAAACAACTTGTTAGTAATAACACACAATTAGACAATACAGGTTAGTAATAACTTAATGTTTCGAGTAGTATTATTCTGCACTCTTCTGCAGATGTTGTTGGCCTATATGCACAGTGACAATATTCACTTACAAGTTGAACTCGCACCTTTAGATTCTTGAATATTGCATTTAAGGCAAATGCTCTACCAACTGAGCTATTCTGTCAAAGATATTTACATGTTTATTTAAAAATTGATTCTTTGTCCACTTTCTTTTATATTTCTACTTTCATTCACTTATGTTAGAATAGAATCTAATCCTCAAGTGTTTGTTCAATCATCAAGTGTTTGTTCAATTGTCAAGTATTTGTTCAATCGCATTTTCTAACCCTCTAATAACACAAATAGAAATTCTTGATTATAATCTTTTTTTTCATTCTGTGGTTAAATTTTTATTCCAGGAATGGGGAATCTTCAGCTTTTACTTTTGTAGTTCACACTTATATATTATGAGTGCCTGATAAAGATGATTCTCAGAATGCTGAAATCAATAAATATATTTCAATCAAACAGCAAATGAAAAATAATGCTAAAAACAAAAGAACAAAAAGAAAACAAAATATCTGTAATCTGACTTCAGTTAGTGAATAGGTCGAAGAGAAATCGTAACATTTATTTTTGGTAGTAACAAGCATTTCTAATGCACGCACTCTCACTATTAACATCACTTTTTATTTTTTAATTAAAGTCATTAATCTATTAAAATTACTTCTTCATTTTGAAAAGTAATCATTATCCAATAAAATTTTATTCATTATTTATCTATTATAATTACTTGGCTTCAGTAAATTGATTTTGTTGAATTTAAAATGACTACGACAAAATGATGTTTTTCCGATTATTATAAATTAATTTTAATCAATACAATATAATGTCATGCTCTTTATTAAATATTTTACCACAATTTTCTGTTAAAATTTTAATGAGACTCTAATAGTTGTTTAAAGTTTAATCTCATTGTAGTTAGTTTCTATTTACAGCAAAATACAGCAGTATTTTAAAAAGTCTCATTATTAACAACTAGAATTAAAAAATAATAATTCATATTTTAATTAATAGTTAAATTTTAAACCAATCAAATACATATATTAATTTATAAGCAGAATTTTTTTTTACATTAATATTATTTAGGTACAGATAATTTTTATTTTATCCATCTGACGTTATTTATAGTTTCTGTAAGCAAAATAACAGTAATATAAGGAACGAAAACCTGGTTTAATGATAGAAATATTTTTTTATTTATTTTAAGTTATCTATTTCAGTTTTGTTTAAGGTTGATTGCCATTTTAACTTTTAGAATGAAGATAACATTATGGCCAATTTTTAAGTTTGAAATTTGACCATTTGAAGTGAAATATAAGTATTTATTAATTTCATGAAGGTTTGTGATGTTGGTACTTTAATTCTATTTATGTAGTGGAATATTTCCATAATCTAATATTAAGTATTCAATGTTTTTAGAAAAATTAAACTTTACTTAAATTTTCAAATTGCACTCAACTGTTAGTAATAGCATCATCATCATCATCATCATCACCAACCATTATCAATCCATTGCAGAATATAGGTCTTTCCAAGTTCAATCCATCTTCTCCAATCTTTAGCTTCTCTTCACCACATCACTCCTGCACACTTTCTTATTTCATCCATCCATCTCACATGTGATCTCTTTCTGGGTCTTTTACAATCTCTTGGAATCCAGTTTAAGATTTCATTGTCCATCTATTATCATCTCTTCTAGCAATCCACTTCAGTCTTTCAATTTTTTCAATGAGATCAGTAACACCTGTTTGTTCTCTTACCCATATATTGTGTTTTTGATCTCTTCTTGTTACTCCCAACATGCATCTCTCCATACTTCTTTGAGTGGTCTGAAGTCTCTATATTGCTTTTCTATTAAGTGTCCAAGTCTCAGATCCATAAGTAAGAACTGATAAAACACATTTATTAAAAACATTCTTTTTCAAACACATAGGCATATTTCCTTTTACTATCAAGTTATTTCTACCAAAAGCACTCCAAGTCTAATTCTATGATTAATTTCATCCATTATGTTTCCATCTGTATTAATAATCTGACCAAGGTATTTATAGCTGTTAATTTCTTCTAACTCATCATAATCAATCTTTATTTTCATATTTTGAGACAATCCGTTAACATTACCTTAGTCTTTTTAACATTTATCTTTAGTCCTACTTTCCCAGTTTCATCCGACAACTCCTGCAACATTTCCTGCAGCTCTAAAGTATTGTTTGCAAAAACAACTACATCATCTGCAAAATCTATATAACTTATATAATCCCCATTCACGTTCACTCCTTTAGCTTCCCATTTTAATCCACATCATACTTCTTGCAGCACTGCTATAAAAAGTTTTGGAGATATGGAGTCACCCTATCTTACGCCCTTCTCAATGTTGACTTTCCTATTATCATTATGTAATCAAATTGTTGCTGTTGCATTTTTATAAATATTCTTTAAAATATGACAATATCCTGGATCTATACCTTGATGATCCAATGCTTTAATCACTGAAGAAATGTTTATAGAATCAAATGCCTTTTCATAATCTACAAATCCAAAGCATAATGGTAACTCATATTCATTTGTCCTTTCTATAACTTTTCTCAACAACTGGATATGATCTACTGTACTAAAACTACTTTTAAATCCAGCTTGTTCTCTTGGTTGGTAAAAATCCAATGGTCTCTGTAGACAAGTTGTAATTATATTGGTAAAAAATTTGTATAAAATTGACAAAAGGGCTGATAGGTTTGTAATTTCTAATATCTTCTTTATCACCTTTTTAAAATATTAATATTAATACTGCATTCTTCCAATCATTTGGTACATCTTTATCATTTAGGCATTTGATATATAGCTCTGTTAAAACTTTTTCTATTTCTTCATCTGCTTCTTTTAATATATAAATTATAATTCCATCATTACCTGGAGCCTTTCCTTTCTTCATAAAATCTAATTGCATGTCACACTTCTTTATTTAAAATTCTGTGCAATTTGGAAGATGTAATAGATACAGGGGGTACTTGTTCTTTATTAATATATAATTCTTGATAAAAGTCTTCTACCCATTTCATGATGTCATCTCTTTTTTTAGTAAGAATTCCATATTTTTTTCTTATTGCAGATATAAATTTTCTACCAATACCAAAATGTTATTTTACACTCTTGAGACTTTAATTCTTTTCTACAGCTTTCCTTGCTAGTTCACAGTTATACTTTCTTATATAATTTTCAATCCTTTTCTGCATCCTTTTTCAAAATTCAAGATATTCAATCCTTTTTAATGCATCATATTTGTATATCTTCATATTCCTTCTTTTTTTCATAAAGTCTCTAGTCTCAGTATAAATTTTATTGGTCAATTGCTGCTTTTTTATACCAGCTATCTTTGTTGCAGTTTTTATAAAGTGTATCAGTTATTTTAATATTAATTTGATTCAAATCTGAATCATGTTCAAAATCTACTAATACTTGAAACCGATTTGTAAGTTCTAATTTAAATTCATTAGAATGTTTCTGAAGATTAGCAATATCAACTGTAAATATTGTTTTTCTTAATAATTTATGTCTCTATAGTTTTGCATTAACATGTATCTTACATCTTATTAATCGATGATCACTTCCTGTGTTAAATTTATTAAGAACATTACAATCTTGAAATATGTATTTTCTGTTAGTCAAAATATAATCCAATTCTGTTGTACCTTCATTTGGATGGTTCCATATCAATTTCCTTTTAACATTTTTTTTCAAAAAAAAAAAGAATTCATAATATAAAATTTTTCTTTTTCTGCAAATAACCAAAATTACATGCAGCACTTTCATTTTTCATTTGTTTATCAATTCTAGCAATAAAGTCTCCCATAACAATTTTAAAATATTGATCAAAAGCCTTTTGTACATATAAAAATCTTCTACTAATTCATCACTATGAGCAATTGTGGGAGTATAAACCTGAATTACCTGAATTTGGTATCTGCTATTAAGTTGTATAACTAATCTTGCCCCTCTGTCTGATACACCATCAATCTCCACAATGTTGTTCTTCCACTTTTTATTTATAATGAATCCTACTCCACTTGTATTTCCAATATTTGTGACTTTATAGTAGAATACATGTCCACTTTTTAAATCAATTGTCTCTTCACCTTTTATTCTAACTTCACAAAGTCCAATAATGTACCATTTAATATAAGACAGTACTTTTTCTAATTCTTGCAATCTTCCTTCACTTGAAAGTGATCTGCAATTGTAAGTACCTAAATAAAAAATCATCATCAAATGACAGCCTGAGTCCATAATCAGGGGATTCTTAGCGCCCTCTGCTGCCTTGGTTGGTGACTTTATAGCCTCCAGGGAATACGGTCCATGATTTATTTTTGTCTGTCATAATTGTATATATCTATTGGAAAAATATTTATCATTTACACATATATTTAGTATATGTACAATGTTTCAAAAGGTATTATTTCCCGCTCTTCTTCAGGTGTTGCTGGTCAGACCAGTGTCAGTATTTCCATAGGACTCAAACCTGAATCCTTAGATTTTTGAATATTGAATTTTAAGATAACAATCTAACCAAATGAACCATCTTCCATTATCTTAGAATTCAATATTCAAGAATCTAAGGGACCATGTTCGATTCCTATGTTAGTACTGTCACTGGTCAGAAGAGAGGAGGATAATAACTCTCAAAACATTGTGCATATACTAATCTGTGTGCTACTACTAACAGCTGAATGTAATTTGAAAATTTAAATAAAGTTTAATTTTTCTAAAGATATTCAATACTTAATATTAGATGGTGGAAATAGTCCAATATATAAATAAATGTATTTATTCTTTTGATCATTGGATTAAAGGAATAATGAACATTATTCCATAGTAAGAATAGAAAGGAGGAGAATATATATAAATTTAAATAGGATTACTTTTATTACTTTTAAAAAATTATAGAATAATCAAAGAAAAATTAAAGAACTAAAATATCAATTGACATTTTTAAATAAATGCAAAAAGAATTATGCTTATATCACGCAGGATTAAAATTAGTAAGGAGAAAAATAATAGGAATGAAAGTTTATATAATAAAATTCAAAGAATGATATTAGAATGGTTTTAAAAAAAAAAAGCATATGGAAATATTAAGTGCAAGATTAAGAAATATAATAGAAAAATATTTTGAAAGTACATATATCTAAAGAATTATTAAGTATAATGATCATAGTTTATTCGTTCACAATAGTATATTATATAATAAGCTTTATAAATAATATAAGATTAAATGGAGATGGTTGTATTGTAGAGAAACAGAATTGATGAAGGAAATGATTAGTAATTTTACAATAAGAAATTATAGTAAGGAAGAAAGAAATAATTAATTTTATAAATGTATCTAATGTTAACTTTACAAATAAGTAAGAATGAATTCTGACCAAAGACCTAAAACACACCATTTGTGTAGCGAGATATTCATAAAAGAACAATTGTTAGTATGGAATCTGCAGAGACTACAAATAATTTGAAAACATATTTACAAACAAAAATAATAATGTTATTAATAAAAAGCATAAGTATAGTAAAAGGGAATGAAAGGATAAGTCTACTATAACACAAATTAAAACAGGCAAAACTCACTATACATATTGCAACTCACTGCAAGCTAGAGTAATCAATGGATGCCAGAAGGTTTGTGCATAAATTCCCCATTTAGTGCTTACTCATCCAATATCCCCAGACTAGTTTCTGGCTTGTGGCCTTCATCAGTGAGGAGCCTTGGATCTGAGAACACTGCACATATATCTTAGAATCTAATGCAACCCTCCACCAGCCACCTTTTATCTCCACTTAACTACAAAACTACGAGTCTTAAATTTAAAACACTTTAATATTTTCAATCCAATCTCATTAGCTTATATGGTTATACAGGTCTGAACTCAGTTCACTACCCATACATTTTGGTGTCTTTGGTTCTTTAATAACCATAGCCACCATTATCCTATTAGGCAGGAGTGGTTTTAAGCCAATAAACATCACATGATCACCATTTCTTATGCTTGCTTATAACTGTTATTAAAACAGACAAAACTCACTATACATATTACCACTCACTGCAAGCTAGAGTAATCAATGGATGCCTAATGGGATAATAGAGTAATCAATCCTGCCTAATAGAATAGTGGTGGCTATGATTATTAAAGAACCAAAGACACCAAAATGTATGGGTACTGAACTGAGTTCAGACCTATATGACTATATAAGTTAATGAACTTGAATTGAAAATATTAAGGTGTTTTCCAATTTAGGACTCATAGTTTTCTGGTTAAGTGGAGATAACAGGTGGCTGTTGGAGGATTGCATCAGATCCTAAGATCTAGGTGCAATGCTCTCAGATGCAAATCTCCTCACTGATGAAGGTCACAAGTCAGAAACTAGTCTGGGGATATTGGATGAGTAAGCACTAGATGGAGATTTTATGCACAAGCCTTCTGGAATCCATTGATTACTCTAGCTTGCAGTGAGTGGCAATACGTATAGTGAGTTTTGCCTGTTTTAATAGCAGTTATAAGCAAGCATAAGAAATGGTGATCATGTGATGTTTATTGGTATAAAACAAATTGTGAACAAAGTAAACAATGAAGATTTGATTTGTTGCTTTAAATAAAGTGGAATATGACAGGACAATAAAAGAAGATATAATAAAAAGATGAATAAAGATCCTGGAAACAGAATTAAGACAAAGTATATAATCTTATTAAACTATATGAAAAGAAAATAATGAAAAGAAATACAGGTTTTTATATCCTACAGCTTTTGACCATCCATGTGTATTGGAACAGTTAAAAAACATAAAGACAGTATACCAATAAGATTAATATTAGATTTAGTTATATTCTTAAGGAATTATGTCATATAATACATAGAAAGATTGTCACTGCAATAGATTTTGATGTGAATATTGTATTAAGAATTCAGAAGAAATTATAGATAAATTAAATATTGTAAAATTAAATAGAAATGGAATTATTGTTTCATTTAATATTGAAAAAATATATCAAAATATATCCAGGTAAGGTAGTATTAAAATAATTATAGAATTAAAATAATTATAGATAAAATTAAAATGATAATACAATTTAAGAGGAATAGTTATAACGAAGAGCCATTATTACTAATAAGTGATGCTTTATATTTTAAATATAAGAAATAATTTTGAAATATAGCAAAGAAATGTTGCTTTATTAGTGAGTTTATGTCATCAATTGTGATTGCCTATATAAATGAACCCATAGCCAATTCCTTTGTTTCCATCTGAGGAAGGCCAGCATGTTATTTGAAATATACGTTTTTATTATGATTACAATAATACCTTTATATCTATGGACTCATCATCATACATTTTTATGACACATGATTTAAAATGTTATATAATAAACAAGATTAAAATTTCACAAATCAGAATTCATAAATTTCATATACACATCTGCTTGTATGGTTATCATTACAAACAATTCCTTAATCTTTCACTTCCTTGTTTTAGCCAATCAGTCACATGTTCACATTCCTTTTCTCCCAATTTATTACTATACTGTGTTTTTCAAAATTGTGTTAATATATATTTTTTATTGATAAATTTTTGTTAATATCTTAATGTATACATTTTGTAAATTAAAATGTGATGTGCATGTGTATATCTATTAAACACTTGTATATGGTATAGGATATGTTAGTATCCATGGTTTTGGGGTAACTATAGAATGATTTAGAAACAAATGTAGTAGATACAGAATTATTATACTAATGGTTTGAGTTCTGTTTGTACTATCTGGTTATTTCTTTTAAAATCAGATTTAAAATTTTAAACATTTTACAATATACCTACTTTATAAGGAAATGGTATCCATCTATAAATAATGTTAAATTCTTGGTTATGATTAGAAGAATGATCATTTTAAAAAATAGAAAAAAAAATTACATATAATTCTTATTCAAAACTTTTAGCATGAATTAACAATCTATTCCCATCAAACACAGTGCACATAAATGAACTGTATAATATTTGCTTACAGGTCAGTTATATGCCATTTTCTGTATGGTATAAATATATAGTGGATATGTTATAGCTTTGAAGAGAGACTGTTGGATGGTCAAAATTGTCAGCTATTTTTGAAAATTTAGATATTATGCAAAGTGCTTAGAAGAGAGTATTATTATGGTTTATTGACATTAATAAACAAGAACAATGTCAATAAATCCATAAAATAAATATTAGTAGAGTAATTTACTACCATACCAGTTAAAAATAGTTGGAGAAAAAAATATTTTGAATTATAAAAATAATCATATAGTCAGTTTATTGGGAAATCATGTGACACGTTAACATCGAAGCAATAGGAAGAGCATGAATGTTACATTTAGATGCTCTAATTCGAAGTCAATCCAAAAACCTTTAGCTCTTGAAATATGAACTCTTAAACAGTACAAGGTAATCTACATCATACTGATATTGGAAAAACATTTTAAAAGATGAAGATCAAGTTTTAATAATATAATTTCAAATATCATTTGCCTAGTTTTTAATTATAAATATTTATCTGCTTGAATGTAACCGTTTCATATATAAATATCTCAGTAATATCATTAATCTGGTATTTTTCATTTACTAATCTTACCATATTATCAATTTTGTTACTTTAAAAGAACATATAATAATAATTCAGCACCATAACTTAACACTCATGTACTATTAATTAAAACTAAAATAAACATTAAATAACCATAATTTTATTACTGCCCTAATTGGATATATATTTATAAATGCATTCCTATATTAAATTCATTCCTAATGCTATAAAACTGTTTAAAATTGGAAAAGAATAAAACTGTTTAAAGTATACTATCTTTGTGCAGCAGTAATAATAAAAAACATCTGACAATTTTGTACACAGTTTTATTAAATATATACACATTAAACTAATAATAAGACTGTATTTTAATAAATTATTAATCCCTTGTACATTTACACCAAATGGGAAGTAGAATGGTAGTGCCTGTTCCATTTTGTTTGCAAAAGTACTGTTTTTTACGATTTACTTTTCTGCCTTTTGGTTTGATTTTTGTTACTAGATAGTAGGTACACTCAAGGGATAAAAACAGCTATAAATTCAATTACTCCTTATACAATGTAATGGGAGTTTTTTATATTAAGCTTTTTATTTATTTCGGTGATAATTTTACTATAAAATAAAATCATTGTTTATTATAAAAATAAAAAATATTTTATAATTATTAAAGAATTAAAGCCCCCATTTGGCAAACAGAGAAAACTTTTTACATTTACATTAGTGAAAGGTTAGTTATATTTTATTTTTCAATATAGTATTAATATCTTTATAATTAATCAAATTTCATTATTTTTGGCAGATTTAAAATAATTGAATTTTGCTACAAATTATTGAAATTGAACATTTAAATGGTAAGCAAACATTTTAAGCCTTGACTTAGTTATGTTTAATATATTCAATAAAGGTTAAACATTATTAATAATTAAAAACATTGTTACCCCCTCGTCTCAATTTCTTATTTAAAAGCAGAGCTAAGGAAAATCCATAGGATTTGAGCTCCAGAATCCATGATTTTACCACTGAGTCAGCCTATATAGGGTAAATTATTAATTAATTTCTTTTGTGAAAGTCATCTATAATAAATTTTTAAAAAAGTTATCATTAAAGCTATTCTGTTGCTGGAAAGTACAAAGACTATGAACTATGAAAGAAAAAAATAAACCACACATCAATTAGGCTTATTAATTGTAAGTATTCATTGAACTATGTTTCATTTTCTTTAATTTTAAAAAGTGTAAATGTTTGCATATATATTTATTTTTTTAAAGGTGTGCAATGAATTCAGGCTTAAACACCAACAACAATGAAAAAAATTACTCAAATCACAATCAATCTAAAATAATATAGTCTGACGGTTGCAAAAATGTAATAATTCTTCCCAGAAATGATAGAAGCTTACAAATTGTAGAGTTCAGAAATAACGATACGTACAAATTTATCTAATTTGTATAAAATTCATATAAGGGCATGTATATATATATATATTTAAGAAGTACACATATAAGAATGTTTTAATAAATAATCACAATGTATAAAATTAACATGAATATAAGTATATATATATGGGTAATATTAATACAACGATTTACATCAAAGAAATATTTTTTTCATTTTGCCACATCTACAAAAAAATTTAATCACACGAATTCATGAAATTAAAGTATATATGGTGAGATTAAGGTTTCAAGTACATTACTACATATAGAAAAAAAGTGGAATGGAGATGCCTTAATTATTTCACATGGTTCTGTTTAATAATAATAGATAAATTTATTTTTGATTAAAACTTAAAAGATATGTGATCTATGATTCTATTTTTTATTTGACTATTTATAGTCTCTGCTTTAAGTCTTATGTGATGTTATATTGCTAAGACTACTAATATGGTTTGGCTGAAGATCTCTCAGCCCAGCTATTTGAGTTGGATAGCTGGGTTTGAAGACATGTAGGTGTCTAAAAATTTCAGATTTTCCATTCAATAGATAACTTTTAGATAAATGCTGGCTTTGGGTTGGTATTTTTAGATCTAGTGTCTGAAGCTACCCTAGCGCCTCTCTGAGAGGTGCCAAAGCACGAAACCATAGTCAGAGGTTGGGGGGGGGTCCTGACAGAGATATTTTAAATGCTTTCTCTAGCTAAGCATTTATCACAAAGCTTGTTGAGCAATTGGCAATGCTCATTGTTTATAACTTACAAGATTAAGAGAATGGGATCATATGATCTATGACTCTTTTTTTTATTTGACTATTTAAAAGATATATATCTCAACTAAAAATAATAAGATAATTTCTAGCCTAATAAATTATTTGTAATAATAATTAAGGTATTTATCTGGGAAGGGGAGGGGCGATAGTTGTCTGTGCAGTAAATTTTGTACTTTCACAATAAATTGTTCTAATTTAATATATCAAAAAAATAAAGTTATAATCGGTACATATATTTGAATTTTTAATATTTATTTTTTTGTCCAATGACTTTTTTAAAAATATAATGAATTTATTATAAAACAAAAACAAAAAAAAAGTTATTGATGTTTCTATAGAGCATAATATTTATGAATTTATTATGAAAGAAAATAAAAAAAATAATAACTAGTGAAGCAAAACAAATTATTAACAACTTTTATAAATTTAAACAGAATAGCAAAACAAACCATTTTTTTATCTCATTAAATTATTATCAGCTTGTACAAAGGTCTTTCCGTTCTCTATAGGCACACCAATCTCGTACTTTCAATGAAACTCGGTTATAAGACTGCTCTTGATTTATTACTATGGTTTTTTATTTGTTCATAATTGCATTATTCTAAACTTACTATATGCATACATATACATGTTAAACAAGTAAATTATATAGAAATTACAGCACATGTGAAAAAAATTTAATTTCAAAAAAGTGGATTAAAGCCCACAGGTTTGAGTTTACTGAAGTGATTTTCAAACAAAGCTAAACAGCAGATGAATACTTCAACTGACTTCTGAAAACTCAATCACACTTTCCTGCAGTTTTATAAAAAAACCTCAACTGCAGTTCAAATTTTGGTCTATGTTCACATATAATTTAAACTGCTGTTGAAAATTACAACCACAGTTGAAAGATTTTGAATAAATAACAGATAAAATAATAATTACCAGATTTTAATGTATCTTTTTGCACTCATTTAGAGATTGCATGATCTTGTGGTGATATTGAGTCATTTGGGTTGCAAAAAATCTATATTACACATTATAATATTACCAAAATCACACTTTTCTTTATTTTGCTGCAATATCTTATATAAATACAATTTATCCAAACCACTTTGAAAACTTTTTAGCAAAACCCTTTATTTATACATATATACATACACCTACATTTCAACTTTCCTGCAGTCTTCTTCAGAGCCAATTTATTTTAATCTCTTAAAAAATGTTAAAAGATTAAAGTAAATTGGCTCTGAAGAAGACTGCAGGACAGTTGAAATGTAGGTATACGTATATATGTATAAATAAAGGATTTTGTTAAAAAGTGTTCGAAGTGGTTTGGATAAATTGTACATGTTATAATAGTTAAGACTTAGGTTAAAGAAAACACAAACCTGCACTAATGTTGATCTTGTTAGTTATTACTTGAGAATAATGTTCAATACCAAAGGCTACTTTATAACTAACAAATTGCCCTGAAAATCATTTGGCATATTTTCTTATAAGCAGTGTATTAATAACATATATTTATGCACATGTGATTATACTGATATAATGATTAAATGTAATCAAATGTTTCTATTGTTTGTTATTCCTAATCAAATCAATTCCTATTTCTGAAATTTTTATGTACAATAAGGCATTATTTTCTATTTTTCACTACTTTGTGGAACTCTGTGTGGCACAGGCCTGTTTTGAACTCGAATAAGTCATCCATCTTATCAATAACATATTCTTGCACACACATTCATTACTTTATTTTTGTAGAATAAAATTATAGTGAAAATATTATTACTATGTGATTTGTAACAACAAATGTACTATTATTTTAATATTATTTTCAGGTAGAGGAAAGGAAGTATATTTTTTGAAATCCCATAATCAGTTAGTAGAACTAATAATGAAAGGGGATTTGGATCAACTGATGAGTGCTGGTTCAGCATGAAATATGTATATTGGAGATCATTTATCTTTTTCACATGAATGTGGTCATGTATATCAGTTATACTGGATAGAGGGATGACTGTATGAAGTTTGAAAATCTGGGTTCAAATCCCCCTTAATTACAACCATGTTACATATATACATTATATTTGTATTTCAATATTACAACTGACAATGAAACTAAGTCCATCTTTAAATACAAAACAACTTTAGAATATAAAAAGGGTTTTCATCCTCTTACAATCTTACTCTAATTAACAGTCATGGAGGCTGCTCACTAATTAATAATTTAAATGGGGGGGGGGAGGGTGTGATGACAATAATTTGGTATATTACTTTTTTCATAATTAAACCTGAACATATATGTTACTTTCTATTAAAAACTACTACTAATGGATAATACTTTTTATAAGATTGTTAATATCTTATTGCATTTACATATAAATGGTAAATTTCTTTAGATTCATTGTAAATAAATATTTTAGTATATTGGTACAAAGATACTTATATAAATTATATGCATAACACGAAGCATGATAATTGCAAGAATATTCAAATAATAATGGAATCAATATCTATGTAATATCTAAATAAAATTATATAAAGTTTACAAATTTCAGCATTACATAAATGAAAAAAAAAATCCGAAATTTTAATATAAAATAATTTAATTAAAATTATAAATGGTCCCTATTGATGTAAATCCAACAGACATAAATTCATACTTAAATAAAAAATTTCTGATATTCTTAAAATGTATAAAAACTATATCCAATTTAAATACATCACACCAGTCGGGATTGATTAATTAAGCACCATAAACTGAGGATAAAAATATCTTTCATTAGCAATAAATTAACATTACTTTATCATATAACTCCAATTAAATAATTATTCATTTTCATAATACAAAACATAAAAATGTTTTTTCATTCAACTTAACATACAAAAAATAAATAAAGAAAAAATACTTTTGTTTCAGTTAGCAGATAATAAATGTTATTCATTTCAAAATTATTAACTACAAGTTATTAAAATAATTAAAAATATAATATTTCAAATAATATATACTAGTATAAAAATAGCAACGTATGTAAATATATCAAAAAGAAGACAAACTTTAATATATAAAAACAATAAATTAGAAATCTTTAAGATATCATAAAAATAAAGATATCTTAATTTTTTCCAACATCTACACAAATTGAATTAGACAAAATATTTAGGAACACATTAGTTACTTAAATTGCAAACTTCCGGTTAATATGTGTATGTGTGCACAAAACAGTTAAAGTTAAATCTTTTATTTCCAAAATGAAAAATACTGCATATCAATTATCGGTATGTTAAGTCTCCATTATTTACAAACTTTTAATGATATTCAATTTTCCCAAAGTGATAAAGATTTTTAATATAGAGATAAAAAAATTATGAGTTATATTCAAGTAATTAGAAATTTTATTAATTGTAGGGGTTTTTTTCATGTGTCAAAGCATCGGCCAGGAAGCGAGCCCGGGACAACTGCTTGTAAAGCAGCTGTGCTGATCACTCGGCCACCAATGCTTGACTTATGAATTGTAGTTCAATTGAAAATTGTAACTATGAAATGCTTTTTAGCAAAATATACAAAATCTTTAAACTAAAGAAAATATAACTCATAAAATCCTACATCAGAGAATATAGGGATAGAAAAACCATAAAATCATAAGAAAGTTTCTACCTAAAATACAAAAATTGATAATTAAAAATTATAGAAATTGTAATAATATGGAATAATTCTGAAATTGACAATCTCCAAGATTGATTTCTTAAAATCACGGAAATGAAAATAATGCCTATCTGATATACCATTGTTGTTCTGTTAATGATATTTTAAAACTTTAGATCCCGATAAAAAAAATGAAATCTGAAAAAGTAATGATTATTTGCAGAATAATATCAAAAAATAATGTATAATAAAATTGATGTTGCATTATACCAGTGTTTTGAAAATCATCTCTATGGTTCAGTGTCTTGCAGCTTAATAATACAAGATCTCATTAACCAGTCATTTATGTCTCACAATGTGTCATAGTGCAGTATCTCACCGTAAAGCAGTAACTGTGTCTGAATTGATGGTTTAAAAATTTACTCACATAAAACATATTTTAGTCACAGTTTAGTCAATAATCTCTTAAATTTAAATAAATGTTTGCACACTAGTAAAAACTAATTTCGATACATAAATAATAAGAACGAGAAAATAATATGTATATCTAAATTTAAACTTTTTATATATGATTTAAAAAGGGAAACATGCAATAGAATTATTACTTTAATTCAAATATAAATTTATTTTTTATTTAGTTTTAAAACAGTAATAATAATTATGATATTTTCATATTATTTATAACATTTTAAAACCTTACTATTTTTAATTTTATTTTGCATTATTAATAAAGGTATATATATATACTGCAATAATTTATTTTTATGCAAACATATAAAGACTGAATATTTTATTGAAAAATAGGTTTAGGAAGTCTATTTCTAATAAAAACAATAGAAACCCATAAGAGGATTAAAGTTTATGATTGTAAATCTAAAACTATGACTCTAGAATAAATTGTTCTAAAAGTTTTCAATCAGAATTATATGATGAAATACATTCTTCCTGAATAGTATTTTTTTTTGAGTGAATCTGAGTGAACATTCAGATAGAATTTGTATTTTAAAAATGTATATCTTTTTAAAATCAAAAATCAGAAATAAAAATTCTAATATATTATTTAATTAAAAAGTAGTTCCTAGCAATCAAGGTTCATGGATCATGGTTCTCTGCTCTCCCCCCCCCCCCAGTGCTTGAACTTCTTAAGAACTTCTACACAATACACCATTATCTTTATAACTTATAAAAAATTTAGAATAATTTTCAACCATGCATATTAATTTTTTTATTAGTATTAAATTATTACTTCACTAAACGTTATAAACTAATATATATATATATGCTGTATGCACAGATAATGAAGCTAGAATTAAGCGAAATTATAACTCATTTGCATCAATCTGCATAAATTCCATTTCTACAATGCAGTTACAACAACAGCTATGAGTATGAGAACAAGTAGTCTCTTGAAAGCGCTAAGCTCGTTAATTTAATAGTTTTATATGTTAGTAAATTAAAATTTTGCATTTAAATATATACGTTCTAGCTTCATTATCTGTGCATACAGCATATATATATATATTAGTTTATTGGAATTAGGAATTTCATCTATTGACTAAATTGATGTTTCCAGTTTGCTTATAGATAACATAAGCAAAAGTCCTAAAAACATGAGAGTGCATGATTAAATTTAAAAAAATTGCGCACTCAACACAGAGCAATATATGAAATGATTAAGTGACAAGAAGTGTTGTCTACCAAATGATGATGATCAATTGCTATCTCATTGTAATAGCACTCTACTATCTACTTACCTTACTACATATTAACAAGTGTACATTAGTTTGTATTTTTTTCAAACTTTATTAGTTCTTTGTTGGACCTCGAATTAATATAAGTAAACAAAAGATCAATTTATCTCTTTGCTCCTGTCACATATAATATACACATTTAGATTAAAAATAGTTGTTTAATTAAAATTCATGCTTTACAGAACTATACAGCAACCCAAACACGTATATCTATATATTACAATGATTGAATATACACATATATGCTCCAAGCAATTTAGTATATTTGTAAATTAGTAAATGATTGCATGATCTACTTTTTGGAACATTACATGATGTTCAAGCATCAAAGTGGTGTTTTGCCAAGACCTGTTTTTTTACTTTATAACTGGGAATTAATCCATATATCTTTCAATGTTGAGCCTCCTGTACTTAACCCTGTGATAATGTGCGTAGTGGCAGCCTCGAGGACTAAAAATTTTTGCACTGATTTTAACTTAAAAAAGAAAAAAATGGTTTGGTCATTTTAACATTTTCATGTCACATAATCCCAGATTCAAACCCAAACCAGCTGAATCTAAAAAAATTGTTCACATTACAATCAGTACACAAGTGACAAAATTATGTGCCAGCAGTGTTCAATAAATGATTATCTACTTCTTATTAGATAGAGAGTAAATGTCCAAATTAACCCTTTTGCATTGTGATAGTATTGTGAGAGTTTTGTTTTCTCTGTCTGAAAGTTTACAACTTTAAGTATTAAACTGTTATTATATATCAGAAAATAATATTATTTGTTTTCATTTGATAGATATTTTTCTTTAGAAATGAAATAATTCTAAAAAATTGTACCTGCCTTGCAGAAATATTGACAAAATTACATTGCATTCAAAAACAATCAATGTGTTTTGTCAACTATGGTCAGGATGAACAGTCTCATTTCACAAAACAAACAAAATCTTTAAATGTGATGGAATAAATATGAATATCTGATAATTCTATTAAATTACGTTTTAAAAGTTCAAAATTTTTAGATAATTTTGATAGTATTGCATATATTTTAACAGATTGCTGAAGATGATGTGTTAGCAAAAACAACTTTTGCTGTGATTTGCACTATTAATGTTACAGTGATAAATATAACATTCTATTTGTAAAAATGAAATACATACTACATAAATAAGAAATAATTTATATTGTTTTTTTTTTAATAAAGAAGTACTACATAATTATTGTGCAAAAATAATCACGAATCTTTATAAACTTCACACAAAAAAGCAAGTTTTTGGCCATTCTAAATATTTTCTTGATATAATGAAATAATATCATAAAGTTTGAGAATTTCAAGGAAGAATATAAAGTCCTCAAAGCAGAGTTTAGAAGTCTTTCAAGTTACAACATTTTCAATTGTCCTGATATCTATAATGTTTTTGGTATTAAAATATTAGAATTAAACGTACATGATTTTATTAATAATTTTTTTAAAAAAGTTAATTATTTCTTGTACAATTAAGGAAGTTAATCTGGATTGGAAAAATAAGTGTCCATGTAAAAAAAAATAAAGCAATGTATAGACTCCACTACTGGTAATAAAACTCTGGAGTCCATGGCAGCTTTAATCTTTATTGATAGCAAACAATGAATTGATCTAATACACAGAGAATATATATACATATTGCAATTTATTGTAAAGAGCCAAACTTAATACACACACAAGTATGCCACATTCTCATCTTTATAAATACCTTTGTGGCCATTTCCAATTGTTTTTTATGCCGGAAATTATCATAACACTTTAAGTCTAGATGTACATTTTACATTTCAATTAAAAATAATTATTTGTCCTTTTCAGGCATCTTTATTCATGTGATTAAAGCGAATGTGGTAAAATAAAAGCTATATATACAAAATTCATTTTAAAATAAAATTTTAGAAAACAATAACTATATTTTTAAAAATGAGTTATAAAGAATGGTACTAAACATATAAATTAATTCAAATACAAACGAAATAAAGAATGATCAGATGTTACAAAATCTTTAGGGATTTTATTCAATGTTTATATAATATAAAAACATTTTTTAAAAAGACAGAGAAAGCAACCAATTTTAAATAAAAAAGACATAAAAGCTGGAGTATAATAGAAAATTTACATGACAATGCTAAAACAATAATGAGCAGCGAGCAATTCTGTAAAAGGAGGAGTCTATCTCAACCAGCTGATAGAAAATGTCTTCAGGCCCAGTTTTATTTACTGTTAAAATTTTCAACAACAAAAGTATCAGGCAACAGAACATTAGATTATATAAAATGTTTAATTATCGTGTATCTGTCGATAAATATGAAACAAGGGTCTTTCCAAATCGGCTAGACACCTGTAGTGCATCGAGATAATTGACCGAGAACTTGAAACAAGTTGGAAATCTGAAGTAGAGTAACTGATACAATATTACAATATTAAGAATAAGACACACATCTTTTAATTAAAAATAGATCAATATTTTACACATGCTCTTACTTTTCTAATATTTTAAAGGAGACGTCAAATAGCATACTGCTAGGGAAAGGCGCACACAGCATCCTTTTATAGAGATATTTTAAAGAAGAAGACAATTATCACCAGGCTAGTCAAATTCTAAATGGTGAGGGTCTGGCTTACCCCTTAATAAGGAAAGTTAGAAGACCACTTTTTGATTACTAATTGCACAGAAAGCCAGGCTATTTGGAAAAAAAGTTTTAAGCTTGCTTTAAACTGGAAAATGTTTTCAAGCTTGACTCGAATTTACACCTCAAAATATTGACAGGACAAGTCTCATGGAGTAATAATTACAACAAATATATAAGTAACTATACATTATGTAAATTAATTAGTAAATGAGATTTCTGTTATATAAACGAATCCACAGCCAAGGTATATTAATGTTCAGCAACCAATAAGACCGGTTCTGCAGGTGAATGAAAACAATAGCAGGCTACACATCAATACACCTTGGCTGTGGATTTAAATTCATTTATATAAAGGAAATCCCATTTATTAATTAATTTCTGTCTATATTAATTGTTAAAAAGATTAAATTTAAAAACTATATATTACCATATTTATTATATATTGTTCTATTAACATGTAAATACACACACACCCATGTTATATAATGAGTGTGCCAATAGCTCTTAACAAGTTTTTCAGATTATCCCTATCCCCAGACCGGTTTCATTCTTTTGGCATTCCTCAAATGCTGCTATTACATATACATTTATACCTACAATATAACTTTAAGATTATAAACAAAAATAATTTTAAAAATTAGAAGAATACAGTTATGAAACAGATAATGGAATAATAAAGTGAGATGTATTCACATATGTAAAAACTTTATAAAAAATAAAAATGAAGCTTCTATTTTAAAAAAAAAAAAATCCATTGCATTTATTGATCGCTTTTTATTATCTCACAAATTCCTTTTTTTTAAGCAATAAAACCAATAATTTTTATTTTAACCCCCCCCCAAAAAAAAAAAAACCCTGTTATGCATTCTTTTACACTTAACAGAATTGATATTACCAATAACTTTATGCTTTGAAGTTATTTCAATGCAATTATTAAAATTTTGGGAGAATAAGCAAATAAATATTGCATATGTGCATTAAATAAATAATTGGCTGTTTTTTATTACTTGGGAATTCACAAGAAATTTTGAAAGAAGTAGCAGATTCCACAGTATGCCATTCTATTACTGCACCAAATCACACTGAGGGCATGCATGCACCGATTCAGATTATTAAGACTAAATTACATACAGCTCAGTGAGATTTCTGATTTATGTTATTTATTAAATACTGAAATAAATAGCTGCTGTCAATTAAAAATATATTTATGTATAAACACATTTTTCTATTGTATGAATTATAAAGTTTTCATTTTTTGTTTATCATCACTTTTTTTAAATCTAAATATTGAAATAGTGAATATTGAAATAATGGACATGACAACTCCATTGTACATGTAAAAACAATACCTATTTCACAGAATGTTTACTTTAATGATTTGATGAGAAAACAATGGCAGCATCATGCAGGTTTGAATTTTGGGCATTATGATGGTGTTACAACTGCTATACCTTCTCTATATTGTATTAAGCTTTTCTATAACCTTACATCACAAGTCCGCAGTTCTTATTTATGCAGTAATAATTTAAAAGTACTAGTAAAAAAACTGATGATGTCAGCATTACATGAACCCTTTGTATGATTGACTGTACACTATTAACAAGGCAATGCCATGAGGAAGGTCATCTAGAAGTCAATAGAAATGATAATTTCTGATTAGCCAAGCATTTTAATCTGATGGTAAGCTACTGAATAATCTAGATTTGTAAAGAAATATTGTAATTTTCAGTAATTTGTTTAAAAATTGAAGGTTATAATGTAATATTTTTGGAAATGACATTTTAAAACCAGGAACTACATCACTAATAAAATAATTTATTTTTAAAAAGACATCTAAAAAGTTCATTTCAGCAAGAAAAAGCAATTTTCACTGAGTAAAATAAAATCGCATTTGTCAAAACGATTGAGAAAATACTTTTTAAAATTTCAATAACAATAAATAATTTATTCTTTGATGATAACTAACCCTAAATATATCCTTTTCATAACATAAAATTCAAACATCTAATATTTTGTTCTAAATTTTTTGAATAGATCCAGTGACTCATGTGCAATTGTTCTAGTTAAAAACTTTGTTTGGACATTTATTTTCATACTTTTAAAATGTAAAATATTAATTTTTAAAGTACTTGAAAGCTTACATTTGTAATAAATAATATTAAGATCATCAATAATAGAAAAAAGGTTTGATTATAAAAATAAAATATTCAAATATGGAGAAATATTTAATCCAAGACATGCTAGGTCCCATTCAAAACAGAAAAGAGGAATTTTCAGTTAAATGAGTTACAATCAAAAAAAAAAAATCACGCATATAGAAAATCAGCTTCACAAAATTCAAAACATACTTAAAACAACACTGAAGTGATAAAGGTTCCTAGATTAAAGTTCAACCCATCATTTCTCATGTTCAAATATCACAACTTCCTGAGCAACAAACCATCAAATGATTTGGTTAGTGCTAGCAACTTCAGAATTTTGCCAGTTCAATGATTTTGCAACATTTAAAAAAAAAGATTGATTTTAACAATTATTGGATATATATTTACAGTACAATCTGCATACAATTTATTGTAAACATTCAAAAAATTATTATAAATCCATACAGTATCTTTATATTCAAAACAAACAAATAAATAAATTAATGATTGAAAATTTTTTTTTTCACTTTTTTATATTAATGTTCATGCCAAGTATTTTATATTTAGGATTAGCTATATATATATATTCTGATACTTTCTTATAAATGATTTCTAATTGGCTTTTAAACTGTTTTTAAGTCATATGCAAATTATTTCTTAGTGACTGTTGCATAACCAGGTGTGTTGCCTTCAAAACTTCAGATATCAATATTAGCTACAGTTTACTATTACTTACAAGTATATTTAAATTTTTTAAAAAAAAATTATATGGTCAATAGGTAAAACCTTGCGGATTCTAAAAAATGGTTGGACTTCCATGGTAACAAGATGATTATATATATATAAAAGATTTCTTCAGTGGTGACAATTAGGGTTTAATCTGTGAAAAATGCTAAAACTATTACTTTTTTATATTTAAAATGTTATCATTGAGCAGTATTACACTTATTATTTAAGTAATACTTAGGGTACAATTTGAAAATTATAATTGCAGTTTGTAATGTTATAACTGACTATTTTTTGGGTCTGCATTCAGAACAGGTTATATTTACCTGTTTAAGGAAGTTTATTTAAACTTCTTTCTATCAATAATTTTAATCTCTGTGGTCAAGTTGCAATCTTTAGTATCTACATAAATATACTGGACCATTAATAAAGTTGGGATTCCACCTTTATTGTTAAAAGGTGGTTGTGTTAACAACAGATTAGCGATATTGGGATTGTCTAAGTATTGACTGGTTTTTACTGATATATATATATATATATTAATTAGCTTTAAGTTTAAATTTTTTTTATATCTAATTTGGGATCATATGTAGGCACTAAATAGAATTACTTTATTTGGATCTTTTTTTTACCAATAAAGATGATGATTATTATCATCATCATCATCATCATCATCATCATCATAATCTACAACACTAAATTATTCGTACTTAGTTTTAAATATATACAGTTTTTAATGGTATATATAAATATTATTATTTATGTAATAAATCATAAATTGTCAATATCTATATGGTCTCTAAACGTAAATCACATGACACAGACAAAGTTTAATTAACATATAGAATTTACAATCTGTTGTCAAGTCAATCTCAAAAGGTATAGATAAATTGTTATAAAATATTTTTACCTATTTCACGAACTATTTTCTTGAAATGTCATATAAATTAAAAAAAACAGTGTGCATTTTTTTGATAAAATAAAAATATTGCACAGTAACAAAGTTAATAATATTTACATAAAAGTGCAATATAATCATGGAAATAAGAAATGTTATCTGGAATAAAGAATATAAAAGAATGCCCATTGACCATATTAACTTATTTACAATAACATTTTTTTAAAAAATGTGTATATATTAATTTATTCAAAATTAATGCCACATATAGCTTAATGCAGCATTAGCTACAAACTTAATAGTTAATACTTCTTTGATGAAAGCTTAAGCTGTGGATAGTTACAATTCAAATCATTACAGGAACTTCTCAAGCAATTAACTATAGTTATTTTAATAACAAAATGTTATTCCCAATAACTCTCAACCCACAGTAATAAAGGCTCGCAGTTGCAGAAATTTAGCTCTATGATTCGGATAATCAGTGCTTCATCGAGTACTATGATGGTGCTGGTGTACGTTGATCATAAATCACTTTCTTGGGACTATCCTTAGTTTTATTTTTTTTTTGATTTTATCTTCATTGATGATAAAAATTAGAAACAAATATTGATTTATTAGTTTAAAAAATCTAAAGATACAAATGACAGAAAAATCACACACCTGCTGACAAAAGCTTAGAAGATCACTGATTGGTAGATTTATTAATTATGGCATATAATCAAACGTGTAAACTTTTCTTTGATTACTATTAGCAATGAGAAAAAAAATTGCACAAAGATTATTTTTACAAAATATTTGTTTAGAAATTATTAAAAAATATATTGATGTTTACACGTCATTTTATTTAAATGTTTCATTTTTAAAAATACAAGTTAAGAAATCCAAAGCTTATGATAAAAAGGAAACTACCATCATTGTGATCAATACACTCAGTCAAATACTACTGTGGTACTGAATTTTTGTGATAATTTAATAAATATAAATGTAATTTTAAATTTTAGAACAGAATTTCATAGCTTTATGATAACCCCATAGTAAATCATTCACATTTACAAAATGGAATTCATTCAACAAAGATTTCATTAATTTATTTATTTCAAGTGATATAACAATTAACCAATAAGAAACAAGTATTTAATTTCATTATTATTTTATTTCTATATTTGAAAAGTTCAAATAAGATTTTTTTAGGATGATTTTCATTTGTAAACTTATATTTCAAACACATCAAAAACAATTTATTAATTCATAATATTGAATAAAAATTTAAGACTAAAAACTAAAATATTGAATTACTAATTCAAATTGCCATTAGGGATATTGGAAAAACATCGAAAGGCTACATCTTAATTTCCCACAATAATTTTATTCACATTAAAAGAGATACTGTTTCATTGATATTCAACCAGTAAAAGTAAATGCCATGAATTATAAATAAAATCTTTTTTTTTTAAAATCCTGTTTCCTAAGTTATAGAAATTTGATAAAAAATCATAACAATAAAAGGTACTTGTTTTGACCCTGTAATGAACAATTTTCTTTTTTTAGTGTTACTAGAGTTAAAAAGTTGATATTTCATAAATTTTAATTTATGAAGCAATATATCATATTTAAAAAATATTTCAAAAACAAATTATATGTATATCAATTTTATTTAATTATGAATAAATATATTGTATTATATGAATAAAACAAATAAAAAAAAATTATTGGGTTCTTGTTTTGACCCTGTAATGCGGCCGCAAGAGGCGCTGTTTCTGTGTCAACACACAGAAGCATTCAGGTTACAGGGCCAAAAGCAGCATTTTTCATTACGGCCGCTAGATGGTGCTGACTGCGACGTGTAAGTACATTTACCTTACGTCGTCTGCTACCAGAAACAAACAACAAAACAGGTGGTGCTGATAGTCAGGCGTAAACAAATTTAGCATACGTCGTCTGCTAACAGTGACTACCAAGAACATTGGATGCCCGATTGCAAGCGCCGGCAATCGAGCACCCAATGTTCTTGGTAGTCACTGTTAGCAGATGATGTATGCTAAATTTGCTTCGCCTGGCTATCAGCACCACCTGTTTTGCTGTTTGTTTCTGGTAGCAGACTACATAAGGTAAATATACTTACACATCGCAGTCAGCACCATCTAGCGGCCGTAATGAAAAACGCTGCTTTTGGCCCTGTAACCTGAATGCTTCTGTGTGTTGACACAGAAACAGCGCCTCTTGCGGCCGCATTATAGGGTCAAAACAAGAACCCAATAAAATTTTTTTATTTGTTTTATTCATATAATACAATATATTTATTCATAATTAAATAAAATTGATATACATATAATTTGTTTTTGAAATATTTTTTAAATATGATATATTGCTTCATAAATTAAAATTTATGAAATATCAACTTTTTAACTCTAGTAACACTAAAAAAAGAAAACTGTTCTTATTTATCATATATATTATAAGGTAAATAACTGATTTATTATTATTATTATTCAAATATCATTACTAATATATTAATTAATACTATGCTTTATGTAGTTTAATGTGTGTCAAAATGATAGACTTGGGAGTTAAATGACTACTTCCTGTGTTCAAACATATGACAACTTAAGCAATTAAATATACAATTTATTTATTTATTGGTACTTTAAATCTTAATGTTACCTTCAATATGGAAGATGAAGAGTAAAATTTTAGAAATTCTTTCAAAGGAGAAAATAGAACTGAAAGATGCAGAAAATTGTGACACGTATAGGTCATCTCTTCAGAACTGTTTCAATAAATAAATGAATACTCATATGATTAGTTGCTCAAGAAGTCATTTGACATTCGTGCACCTAAGTAGACAGTTGATCACAACAATTGCACTTAATCAAATTAAGCAAATATTTTTTTACTTCACCCAGTTGAGAATTGATTCAAGACCTTTAAGCTCTAGAGTTTGCCACTGAGATAAACCAGACATGCCAAGCTATACTTAACATGTCAGAAAAAATTAACAAATTCTGCAGATATTTCAAGGAGTATACATAATGTACATTGATATATAAATTAAAAAATAATCAAATGATTTGTGATTCATATTTCACATGAAGTTTGTTAAGTACTGGAAGTGACAGAATAGAAGTATCATGACCCTAGAGCTCAGAAAATCATCACCCTACTATTGAATTACACTGTGCAGGCATATATGTATTTTCTGGAGGCTACTCCTCAAATTGTCAAAGCTACTGAACTTATTTTGTGGTAATATAAAAGCATAATAGTGAAAATGATAAAAAATACTGCTATCATGCAATCTTATTATATTTTCTTTGACGTTTCACACAAGAATTTGTGCAGAACTATCTTCCTCACATGTAAAAAATTATATATATAATAGAAATGCCTGGTTGTAATACCCTAAGCATCATATAAATAAAAATCATGTGATACAAAGATAGCATACCTACCAGCCATGATTGCAGTCTGGGATTCGAATATAAAATTATTTTCAAAAGGCTTAGAATTATTTTTTCTGGTAGCTGTCTCATAGCCAACCAAGCTAATTATCCAACATGGGTTGGTAAATGGTCTTATTAACTTTATCCAGAGGTTGAAACAAGTATGGAAAAATACTCAAATCTTCACCATTAAGCACTTAAAAAAGCCTGGTGGATATTACATTCTCCTTCATGTGTAACTAGAAATTAATTGGAGAGACATTCACCCAGCAATGTTTCATTTATTTAAAAGGCTATTTCAACTAGAAAAATAAAATCTCCAACAATATAATTCTACCACTATTCATTCACAATATATTTTTAAATACAACATTAATTAACACAATTGCATTAAAACTAATGCGATCACTTTTATTAGCAACCTGTATTACTAATAGCATGCTAATACCGAAACTATCTTAATAAAGTTGACTCTGTTAGTTAAATGCACTTTCTCCTCTTTCTTTTAAATTTTTTTTTTTTTTTACTATTGAAAAACTGAGTCATAAGATATTTTAATTACCTCAACTTGATCTCTGATCTCAAAAATAACCAACTATCAATTATTACACTGCTCGTTTGACCAATGGCTGAACTTCTAATTCTTCAAATATTTAAACCTTCTATAAACACGCCAAGCAGCTATTAGAACCTCTTATAAAATTCTCAAGAACAAATTTGGTAAAACTGATCCTGTTTTAAATTATGGGTTAGCAAGTTAAATGGAGAGCAAATCTCTGGAATCTCAAAGTCACAATTTGACCCCTAGTGGCGGAATCCTGGCTGTCCTTAACAAGGAGAGAGCTAATCAAATTTTTAAAAAAAAGTGAGGGGAAAAATACATGAGAGAGAAGAAGGAAAAAAAAGTTGTATGCAGCCTAAGTCCTCTGCCTGCAGGAATGTTGGACTGATTAGGCAAAAAATTATTATGTCCAAGTGATAAGCATGATCATCATCGCTACAAAATATTCTTCAAATGAAATTTATTCTAGCGTCTGAAACCTAGGGCTAGTTCACAACATAATACAGATATCTTTTACTCATTAAACTTTATATTGTGGCTCTAAAATTGAAGTCTATAATAAACTGCACTAAGAGTATATATAGCAAGCAATGAAAAATTGATGGTGACGATTAAGTATTATTTCTTGACCATAGGCTTTTAATGCCTAATTGATCCATCTGCAATTGAACTAAAAACTTAACATATATATCATTAAAATCAATTTAAAAAGTTTTATATCAATCTAAAAATTATTTTTTAAAGCAAAACCTTTTTTTTTTTGAACTAGTATTAATTGCAATAAGTTCTAGATGTCTTGCTAAGATTCAGATGAATATTATGATTATTAATTATCCTGTGTTGTTTGATCCAGTGGCAGATTCTGAAGATTAAAGTCTATTGATTATGCCCAGTTCTATAACTTACATGGTCAGCTTTCTTATTAAGAACTCTTGAATATTAAAGCCATTTGATTTTTTTTTCTTTTAATATGATTATTAGTAACATATATATGGCTTGCAATATTGGATTTTCAAAACTAAAACACCCAGAATTTTTTATCAGGGATTCAATGGAGACATCATTAATTCTTGTTTCCTATCAATTAATCCCAGTGATAGAAACAATGTACAATATTTTTTTAATGATACCTTTACCCATAATTGTAGACCTTTATACTTTCCCTGTATAGTTTAGCATACAGGTGAAAAATGGTAGATTTAAAAAACTAAAGGGCTTCTGATCCAATTTCCAAATAAGGGAAGTAAAACTTGATCTGGTTATTTGAATAAATGATTACATTGATGTGACAACTTGAATATGGTACAGTAAATCAAAATACAACAATTGTAATCTACTTATAAACTATTTGTAGAATTATGAAGAATAAAAATCATACAAAGTGATATTTCCAATATTAATCCCTTTTTAAAATCACTTGTTAATAGTCCAAGCTTATCAATACCAGGGTTTATTTTGCTATCAAGACCACCTCTATAAAAAAAAAGGGTGGAAATTCATAAAGATTGATCTGATAACAGAGTGAAGATTACTGATGTTAATAATCTTGGTTATTATCATGTAATTTACATCTGTGAACTATCTAGCTTTATGCAAAATCATCTTTATTATCTAAATAATAATTTCTTTTTGTATACATAAGCAAATAACTTCTCAATTAAAGTTTAAATATGCCAGTCAATAAATAAATTCTCAGATAACAAACTCCAAAATATATTACCATCACATTAAAATGCAACCAATCAGCTCCTTAAGGATAATAATTGCATAAATTAAAAATGCCATTCTTCAGCTGACTGCAGAGCCATCTGGTAAAACTAAGGTAAAGTTCAAAGCTTTTTACTTATATAGTGATGCTGTTCATTTTGACAAATATACTCATTTTTATGCAAATTTACCATTTCTTTTCCATTGCACCCATTTCAAATACATGAATAATGATTTGAAAATTAAATTATAATAATTTATTATTTTTATATGTTACACTGCATTAAACTGGAGGACATAATTATATATACATTCGAATAGTTGACATTGAAAAGTCCAATGACGTAAACCCCCCATCAGCTATCCAAATAAATTATTTAAAACAGTACAAGTCATTTTTACATCATTTCGTGATTTAACACAGTATTCGGTTTGGGCAATGTTTAGACTTTCACCCCCAAAAATTATTATATACAAGTTTGTTTTGAAAGTTTAAAATGATTAATGATTGTTGCATAATCACATAAAAGAAATTAATATCATTTAATTGAATAATCTTTTATATAAAAAGACAATATAGTCAAGTTCTTTTTAGCATTTTCATGAGATGTAACAAATCAGGCAGTTCTCAAAATGTTATACTCAAAACATCAGCAGATAGATATTTAATTGTAAAAATGATGAAATTAAATTTATATTTCTGGAATAAAAAACTAAAATATTCCAAACAAAATTATGATTGTAATTATAAAAGTATAAGCTTTAATTCAGACTAATGTAATCATAAATATATGAAGACCATATAGAGAAAAGCTTTCATAAAGACTGTTTTTATTTTTTAAACAGTTTGTTGTACTTAATTGACTTTCGACTATTACAAGTCATAGATGTAGCATAAATTGGAAAATGGCAGTAGGTGCATATATATGCTGTTATTGTTAATTTACATAAAAATTAAATATGAAAATCAATTTTGAAGAATAAGCCATCTTTTTGAAAGGGGCAGGCATGATTCTTTTCTATTTACAGAGTTTTTGTCACCTAAGATATGCATGCATCTTTAATTTTTCTTTTACATTGCGTTCAGTGCATATGATATTATCAGATGAAGAAACAAAGGAATGACTAGTTGTAGAAAAATGTTAATAAAAATTTTTGAGTATGTATCTGTATATGTTCTAGCTTTATTATATAGGTATGTTTGTTGGGCTATATGTGTAGACAGGTTCGTCCAAGATATCCAATGATAAACAGAGGGGCAGGTGGGTTCCTGACATTTAATCTTGTAAACTACTTGAGAATTAAGGTCAGTTGGTAAGGTATCCTTTGCATTGTTGAGAAGCTGATGCAATTGAGGTGCAGTACACAGGTCAACCTGATGGATAGCAGTAATAATTTTAGTAATGTGATGTCAGGAATGATGGAAAACCAAACAAGTATTTGGAGATTATTGGAATAAATTTTGTTAGTTCCATGTGTGTATTGACAAACATTTTACATATTATTACTACATAATGGGTTGTTAAAATCTATGATAGATACCTTATATCTAAATAGGAAAGATTACTTTAATAATTGATTCTTTTTACTAACATTTATAGTTATGGTCTCTAGTAGTCTGCAATAATTTTGATAGAAAATGACAAAATATCACTTTTTTAAAAATAAATTATGCTTTTGTATTCAAAATTTTCAGTAATAAAGAATTTTAAAAGCTTATAAAAAGTTTGATTTATTTTTGTCCATATATAATGAGGGGGGGGGTAAATTTTGAGAACTAGTTAATAAATATTTTGAATACCATCACAGCTTATATTATATGTATGCAAATTTCAGACCAATTAGATTTCATAGCATAAATTAAGCATGACATGGCCTGAAATTTGGTATGTATAAAAAATCGTTTACATTACAGTGGATCTATGAGATGGCTCTATCCATGTAAATGGTCATAGTTGAGGAGCTGACCAGTTATTTATTATCTTAGAAACAAAATTTGTTAAGTGTCAATTTATTGGTTAATATGATCAACTTTGCTTGAAGAAGCTTTAGTATTAACACGTTTATTTAATTAATATATATATAATACAATTTCCTTTATATGTAAAAAAAAATTGCAACTATTTTTTGTCCAGTTTACCCAAATTCAACCTAAAAAACACTCATGGGAAAAGTAGGTAAAAGTCCTAAACAGGATTCTGACTGTTATAGATTTATGTACAGTGAACAAGACTATTTTACATTTAAATAATGTCAGTTATTTTTTCTAAAGAAAGAGTGATTGCAGTCCTCACCTATAGTGTTGATGGATTTTAGCACAATTCAAAATAACTGGCGAAAAGAGTAAAACATAATAAGAAAAAATTGAGATATAATAAATAAATAAAAAAAAATCTCACTCATTTTTTGATGTGTATCAAGATATCACTACAGATCTATGGTTTCCAACCTTGGCAAGCCATTTCTGTAAATCATACCTTTCATACTGGCAAATGTTTGTTATTAACATAACTGCTGATATTTCAATCTTATATGTTGTAACTGTAAATAAACAGCCTTATATCAGAATTCATAACTGTGGGAGTTACAAGTGAATGGAAAGTTCATGTATATTAACATTAAAAACTTAAAAGAAACAATAAATTTGAATAATATATCACAGATTATATTAAAAAAATAACATTGTAACAATTAATTGATGCATGTGCCTTTCCCCACAATCATTCTTTATGTATATCTCAGGAATATGCATACTAGCAATAACTACTGATTCAGAAAAACACTGCCCTGTATGGTTTAGCATGGTAGTAGGGGTTTCAGAATTATGATCATAGTAACCTGGTTTCACATTTCTGGCCCTCAAACTTCTTATGACCTCTTGAGCAATAATCATTTTATTGTTTATTTTATGAAAAATATTGATAACTATTATTAATTAATGATATAAAAGACCCATTAATGATATAACACCAGATTTTGAAGCTCTATGATAAACTATACCAAGAGATTAACAATCACTGATGATTGAGGAATACCACCTGATCATAGACTCTTACTTAGTTATTCACTCTGTTCAGAATATTATGTAAGGTAAAGACTAATATAAAATCAATCAAATTTGAGTAATAAAGGCAGAATATTTTAATTTGCCAATAACAGCTTGGAAGATCATGTGATGTTTAACCATCAAAAGTTACAGGTTGAACTTCCATCCAAGAATCAGAAACTCCCATCCCATTAGAAATATTGAAAATACAAATATTTGATTCTTAATCTCGTTATAATTTACTTTTACAAATAAGTATTATATGATGTAACCTATATAAGAAAAAATAAAAAATATTGCAAGAATTAATGCCCAAATCTTTCTATTTTTTTCCACAAATAATGAGTTCTTTCTCTCTTTGATCAGTAAAAAAAAATGCGATTTCAGCATTAATACTTAAAAGATTTTTACATACTTTCTTATGTAGGTATATCAGGTGAGTTTGAATTTATTACAAATATTTGTTTTTACAATCTTATTTTACATACATAGATTTCATTTGACTTTTAGAGAAGTCTTACTTTTGGGGTAAAACTAACGGTTATGCAAAGTTTTTTTTTTCATATGTCATAGCATCGGCCGGGACGCAAACCCACAACCGTCTGCAACCAACTACTTGCTTGCAATGCGGATGCGATGACCTCTCGGCTAACAACGCTTGACAAATGCAAAGTTAAAACGTGGCATCCGATGGCATTACAAAATAGCTTCCCACAACGAGAGAAGATAAAATAGAAGTGCTAAAGCTAAATTTTATCCATCCAAAATCTGTCTTTCAAAAAAATTCATGGATTAAAAATTAATAAATATCTTTATCATAATTAACAACGCTTAACTAGGGCTGCGTAATAACAAACGTAAGGAAACAGTCAGTAAAAACAAAACAGCAATCTCGAGCTCATAATCTAAATATTATTCTAAAAAACACTTCCCTTCTCAGTTAATCATTAAAACCTGTCAAAAACTGCTCCCATAGCTTCAATCGAAACTCTTTTAATCAAAAAACAGAAAAGAATCATAACAATAGAATTGCTAAAAAATAAACAAACAAACGCAGATACATTAAAACAGTAAATATTCAATGTTAAAGCTTTGTTTAAACTCAGTATTATTGGGGGGGGGGGTCTACTAAATATAAGAAAACTTACTAAAATAGCTGAAGGGAGTTTGGAAGTCTGTGTTCAAATCCCTTATGATTACATCTAAACTCCAAATATATAAATTATACTTGTATTCAATCAAATATTAAAATAATAAATTATAATATATACGATATAGCATTTTTTCAAAAACATTATATAAAAAATTTAAAAATACACACACATATATACGATTACATGCAGCGAAGTATGGATAAATTATGTTGGACGAAAGATCAAAAGTGTGATTCGTGGATAATAGAACAAACAGGTATCACCATCACCAATGAAAATGGCAGAAGACTGAAATATAGAGTTGGGTTGAGCATATTGCTAGAAGACATGGCAATAGATAGACAGTTGAAATCTTAAACAGGATCCTAAAAAAATTGCAAATGGTCTAGAAAGAGACCACATATATAAGATGGATAATGAAATAAAAAAATTAGCTAGTGGAATGCAGAGAAGAGAAGATATAGTTTGAAAAATTGAATATAGTTCTGCAGTAAATAATTATGTAGGTGAATAAATTTAGGTTTCCAAATGTTTGTTGACTTTAAAATTTTTTATATATACTGTATATCATTTAGCAGATAGGCCACATATATATTTCCATCTTTTTTTTTCAAAATTTACAATACATTAAGTAGGGGCCATATAAATAGTAAAGGGCAAAGATTTTATGTTTAACAGCTACCATATATTCCTTTCTCTATATAGTTATTTTTCTATTGGTTTGATTAATAATACACTAACAAAGAATTTTAAGAAGTCCCTATTTTTCCATCAATATGTTCTTTTTGGATAGGGAAATTTTTTTAGGATTCTCCAAATCGAAAGATAATGTATCACTCTGGAAATCATAAAGTATATGAAACTCCTTTTCATTTTTGACTCAAAGCCACATTAGGCATCCAATAAAAGAGTTGTTTTATATAGATAAGAACAGAAGAATTTGTCAAATAGAAAGGTATTTTCTCTTTCTATACTACTACACACAGTCAACAATAATCATATTATTGTCCAATAAAAGAATGCATATATATATATATATATATATATATAGAGAGAGAGAGAGAGAAAACAAAAGAATGTTGGGATTTCATAAAAAAATGATAATTTTTCTTACCCTCCTCCATCCCCTAATCAATATTATTACAATGAAGAGGTGACTAGTTTTCTCTTCAACTTGCCTGCAGCACCATCTCTGAATCAACATATGTATTATGTATCTTTGTTTTCCCTAACCATCATGAAATCTTGTAAATCTTGAAATCAGTCCTTGTAAGCCATAGTTTCACTGGTTTTTTTCTTCAAGCTGCATGCAGCATGATCTCTGAATCAACATATGTATTATGTATAGACAAAAAGCTTTTCCAGTTATCCAATAAGCTTTGTGATCCCACACCCAAACTCCAAACCAATGGTTTTGTGCTTTGGCACTGCTCAGTTAGGTGTTAGGGTAGTTTCAGACACTAGATCTAAAAATACCAACCCAAAGCTAGCATTTTTCTAAGAGTTAACCATTGAGTAGATATTGATTTGATATTTTTAGATCTAGTGTCTGAAACTATTCTAGTGACTCACTGAGGAGTGTCAAAGCATGAAACCATTGGTTTGGAATTTGGGTGTGGTTTTTGATAGATATTTTAAACACTTTCTATTGCTAAGCATTTATCACAAAGCTTGTTGAGAAACTAGCAAAGATCTTTGTTGTTATTTTACAAGGTTAAAAAAGAAATGGGGTCACGTGATATATGATTCTATTTTTTTATGTATTATGTATCTTTGTTTTCCCTAGCCATCATGAAATCTTGTAAATCTTCAAATCAGTCCTTGTAAGCCATGGCTTCACTGCCATACATTTTGAATCATTTGAAATATTTAAATAACAGTTTTGGCCAATTTAAATCAAAATTTAAAGATAGTGCATTGTTCCATCATGGGTTAAGATATGAAGCACCTGTCACATTGAATGTTATAACTAATGATTCAGACATGCTAGCACCTAAAATTTATTGTGGAAATAGATAAACTATGCCTCTATGTAACATGAATTGATTTAGAGATGGTATTACAGGCACCTTAGTCAAGGAACCAATCATTCAACACATTTTCACCAAGTCACATTATGTAGACTATACACAGACTCTCCTTTGGAATTCAGTCACTTCTGACTTGAAGAAAATAATTATGACATACACTAACATATAATTTACTGATCTTTCTCTGCATGAACTCACATAGAAAATGTTTTTTTTTCAAAGTTGCAATATGCATTACATATATAGGTTAATTTAAAGACTGATTATAAGGAAAATAAACACACAGTGATGCTGCAAATATATAAAAAAAACAAATTAAAGTTGATATTAGAATTTCTTTTAAGTATCCTCCCTTTTTAATAGATAATATTTCATCAATTGGGTGATAATAAAAATATCAGATCAATCCCTGAGGTTGGGTTTTGGATGTAACTGCCCTGACAGTGATGGAATAGTTTTATTGTTTAGGGGTTTATAAAAAAACCATTCATGCTCTGAAAGTGTAAGAACTGGAATCACTCTAAGAACCTTAGATCCAGAACCTGACACTCTACAACTGCACTAAACCATCCAGAGCAGCAGTACCATATTTAGAAATTGCTTAAATCATACAAACGTATTTGAAAAAATAGATTGTTGTATTAACAATTCAAGCTTTAATATCAAATGGATATTTTCTGTAGTTTAGTTCAAAGGAAGAGTGGCAGACACTGGAGCTCAAGGTTCATAAATTATAAGCCAGTTTCATCACTTATGGGGTTTGAACTTCTTGTGACCACCCAAGCATCATAGGGTTCTTGCTGATGGTGTTTAAATAACGGATGTAGTGCTATATTGATGTGATTAATCACTTTTCATGGCAGTTGAATAAGGATTCCAAAGTCTATCAATGGATCACACTAAAGATAAATGGTCCAAAATGAGTCTGATGGTTTGGATAGATAGCATTATACATACTGGCTATTGATTATGCATGTTTTTTCTTAATGCAATGTTGTGAACCTATAGCAAAAAGTAATCAAAATTAATGCTACTTTGTCTAATATATATGACTTTGATAACATTGTTAAAACAATAACATCCATTGATTACTAAAGCTTATACTGAAAGTTCTTAACATATAATGATGTTAATCAAAATTGTTAAACAATCAGTTTATTTAATATTCCATAGATCAAGTACCTCCAATGATGATTTGATTATCACCTATCGTCTAGTTATCAGCCAGGTTTTTGGTAGAGAATTTAACATACACAAATAGAGTATATGATTCAGAAAACTGGTTATTACATTAAAATAAAACATCCAATCATTCTACCATCTCAAATCACTCTCCCATCTCAAATCTGCACCAACAATAGTAAATCATTTTGCATCATTCTATTCCATTTTAGCAAACATTCACCTGACATTACATAAATCCCCAGTCAAAGTCTTAGCTATTGCTATGTTTAGTGAAAATTATGAATTATTTTATATCAATGCACCAACACACTTTTCTAATTATTGATGGTTTTGTGTTTCAAAACATAAGCTAAGAAAATCATGTGATACTTTGTTTTATTAGATTAACATTTGAGCCAAAAGATTAAGATGTCTAAATTTTACATTTACATGAGGCCAATATATATATAATTGCTAATCTAGTATTGCAACCTAATAGCTGTGCAAACATAGTGGCTTTTGTTCAAAATGTTCAAACCATTATTTTAAATAGCATAATAAAGATCTCTAGCGAATGGATATTCTCAACCCAGCCCTCACTAGTAAGAGCTAGAAAGTAGTTTGAGGTTATGGTCATTAATAATATTTGGTATAGATGATGCTAGTATAGAATGATATATTCTAGAATTCTTTTATTAATAATTATAAAATCTTAATTGATATTCGAAGGTTGTATATATATATATTCATAATAAATGACTTCAATGTTTTCAGTCAATAATCTTTAAATTATAAAAAAAAAATTCTGCAATTATATGTAATATGATCCGTTAAATTTATGTTGTATTTAAATAAACACTCATTTGTTATCTGGACTGTTGAGAAGCCTGTTATTTATGTATTTTCTATATATTTTCATAACCCTGACCTCCCTTTTTGTTGTTCAGAATAGTAAAAAGCAAACAGGAAATATTTTTTTTGCGAAAACTGTCATTTCATTATAATTTTTATCTAAAAAATGTATTAATTTATTTACAACAATCACAACAATTTTCTTATGAATGAAACAATACATATCATTTGCACATAAGAAGAAAAATGTTAACAGATACGTGTAACTTCCATTTTATTACACATCCTCTAATCACATGAAAAAGATAAAATGAAAAGTTATAAGTATATTTAATACATATAGAAAAAATATATAGTTGAATCAATTGCGCTGAATTCAATAGTAAAAGAAATAGTTATCTTTTAAAGAGTACATCTTGACTAACAAATTCATTTGTCTGGGTGAGTGCAGCAAGTTGGTAACTTCATAGTAAATTGTAATAATTTAACAGATAAACGTAGAAAATCCTCTACTAAAAGAAATAGTTTATCACCTAAATTACATAATTATTTCATAATTGCATACATAATATAAAAGAAAAAGAATTGCTTAATTTTCTACTCTAAAACATATTTGGCAACACTCTATTTGGATCAAGTGGTAGTCATAAATAGAGTGTTGGATCAAGTAATGGTCATAAATAAAATTGGTGGAAGCTAAAAAAATTAAATATCATGTGCCTGAACAGTTTAGCCCAATTGTAAAAAGTGATTGATTCCCAAATAAATGGGGGAGGGCAGGAAGAGAGGGGAAAGAGGGAATCTTAGTTTGCTCCAGTACTCATACTGTGCTTTAGTATTCAAACTTCAATTGAAATCCCTGAATGATTGAAACTATGTTAAATAAGTAGCAACTTAGATTTAGAATTGCACATTGCAATGTCATGGTTATATGTATGTTATAATCTAATAAATTTACATATCTTAAAAAACATGATTGTAAACATTTCAGTACATTGCAGATAGTTTAATTTTTAACTGAATAAATAAATTTTACTTTGAGCATCAAAACTGGAACCCTTGTTTTACTATGTGAATGATCAAGAAAAAAGTAACACTTATAAATCACCAATATGAATAAACATGAGGCTATTCTTAAACTAGAAAAACTTGATGCATAATGAGCATAAAAACTTTTAATATAGTGATTCTAATATAAAAGATCTTGTGACATAGTAATTAGAATACTGCTGCATTACAATCCTAATCTGGGGTTTGAATCAATACCTGATGAATCTTGAATTTTTTTAAAACCAAAAACAGGCCGAATATTTTTTCCCCAGTTGAAGGGGACCACAGCAAACCCTATCATTAATACTGCTCAGTAAATGAATATTTTTCTTAGCTGAAGGGTAAATCTCAGGTTACTCTAAATTGGATAGTATTCTGTGATATATAAAAAAGATTACAATACGATACTATCTTTATCATTGATACAAAAAGTATCATAACCCTTAAATACTAGATCCACTCTTATTTTAATATTATAATGATGAATATATTCATCACAATAAACTTTCAGACAAAAAAAAACTTCCATGCTTACCGACACCAGGCAGTGATTCAGGATTGCAAAAAAAAAAAAAAAAACTAAATATATCTTTACAGACTTGAATCTTTATTTGAAATACATTATGCACAAATCATTAATTATTGTTGTACTATGTAAAAAAACTTGACAACTCTACTCTGTGATATGCATAAATTTAAGGAAACTTTTTCCAGAAGAAATGTATGCAGAATGGTTTATCAATTCTTCATGCCATAATGCATTTTTAAATATGATGATTGGAGCTGAAATTTATATAAACTACAGAGTGGTTTGTCAATTTTTTTCACATAGTATGATAGTCACCCTTGATATTTTATGCATGAAGATTGGATCTGATATCATTATTCCTGATGGCAATTTATTTAATTCATGTTATGTCAATCTATTTGTTATGTACATGTTACCAGCAAAGTGTAAAAAGCAGGCATTGCGTTTTTAGGCAAAATATGTAACTTCATTTTTATTTTTTATATACTTTCCCTAGATATTGTATAAAACACCTAAGCATTATAAATAATGACAAATAATTTTTCAGCAATGTATAAAAAAGATTTTTATGCAAATGTGGAAAATGTATTAAATACAAAATAAGATGCCGGATTTTTCATATCTAATCTATATTTTAAAATAATAAAACAAAAACTGTAAAAAAGAAAGTTGTTTTTAATTATTAAATAATAAATGTTTGTCAATCTGTTGAATTTCTGACATTACGAGAGAGTTTCACTTTCTTCACTTCAAGTATTTCTTAAATCAGTGCTCTCAGATCCAAAGCTCCTCACTGACGAAGGCCACTAGCCAAAAACTAGTCTGGGGATACTGGATGAGTAGGCATTAGATAGCGATTTTATGCAAAGCCTTCTGGCATCCATTGATTACTCTGTTTGGCACAGGGTGGCACTACTGTATAGAGAGTTTTGCCTTGTTTCAAGTATTTCTTAATGACAAGCTCAATAAAAAAAACCATAACATGATGATGATAGTGAAATGCTGAATTTTATATAAATATCAAACAAGCTATGAAAGAAATAATAACATTTTTACACCATTATTTTTGAAGTGCCAAGAGTGGAAGATTTTAAAATCTTATAAATCTTCAAGAATGTATAGAATTTCTTGGCAATTATCTTTCAACTCTTCATTAATTATTAGCTGCAAGATGGATTCAAAAGATTTACTTACAACTTCAATCATTAATTTTACAAATCACATGTTAAATGCAAGCAACTTTTGTGATACTAAACATTATTTCTGAGAGTGTTTTATACTTTGTCAGTTTTCCTTTTGGCATTTTATAGAGTGCTTGGGAAATGGGTGAAAATCTTAAGAGTTTGCTGCTTGGATATCCCACGTCTGGCATTATAAAATGCCTAGGCATTCTATACAATGTCAGTTTTCACATGTTGCCAGTAACATATATAAACACTTTAAGCAAAAATGCCAAAAAAAAGCCTATATTTTGGTCTGCATGTCAGATTTTTTTTAAGAATTGAGATTTTGAAATCCAATTAAGTTATACTATTAATATGGATAGAAACACAATGAATACACTTAATCATAGAAATAAACTGTGATAGAATGGTTTTGAAAAAAGCTTTGATAAAAAAATTTTTTTTTAAAAATTATATATGGATCAGAGACTTGGACAATTAAAAGAGTAACAATACAGAGACCTGATAGTACATGCGAAATATGAATTATGTATATTTGGTTTAACATAGATATATCTTAAGCATAATATAGAAATCAAAGAACAAATAGATATCATTGATATTACTGAAAAAATTAAAAGACAGAAACGGAATTGGACTGAACATGCTATTAAATGATAATAAAAAGACAAATGAAATGGATAGATAAATTAAAGGAGTTTGTTAGGAATAGTGTGAAGAAGAGAAAAGATATATGATTTAAAAACTTAAATTAAACTAATACATATTTTCATAATTGCAGTTAATCGATATTGGCTGAAATGATTATGACTGAAATGAAATTTTTATAAATAAGGATTCGCAGAGATGTATTTACGTAGTATTCACGCACCCACACACATAACACATTATATACAGATCACAGTACGTTAATTTATGTACATAATAGATGATAGGCATATATATATAGAAGTTCTTATAAAGAATAAAAACCTTTTTTGAAATATGGAAATAAGAATCATTAATTTTATATATATAATTCTTTCCCATCTGCAAATTTTAAAAGATCATTAGTTAAACATTTTTTATGTATGTATATTCTTGCAATACAATCATGTTTTATTTAACAAAAACAAAATTGTCATTAATTAGAGAATTTTTTTTTTATTAAGAGAATATTTTTTTTGCTTGTATATGTATTTTTTTTAAATTTAATAACAAGTGCTGCCATCTTTAACTTTTTATATTTATATATATAATTAAAGATTAATATTTAATCTGTATTGTTTGTAGATCATTTAAATAAAAATACTTCATATATGTGTAAAACGACTTTTAATAAATGTACATGATCATAAATAAATGCATTATTCTTCCTATAATAATCATAATCCTATTTGCCTTATACAAGAATTCAAATACCACAGTAAATATATCTATCTATATAGTACTTTTTTTTTAATAAATAAAATAAACGCAAGTGTAATTTCTTTTATAGGCAAAATAGGGGTTATAACATCTCCAGTATCTTTGCATAGAAAAACACTGAAGAGAGGAGTCATTATACGTCCAAGCCGTGACGCGGATATCGAAGTATGAAGATAACAAGAAAGAATACTATAACACGACTTTTAAATTTTAACAAACACACGTTAAGAACGTAAATAACACGCATATATTTATAGTTTTGTGTATAATAATACTGTGAGCAAAATAATTAAAATATAAAAAAATAAAAAATATATATTTTTTTGTTTACTATTTTTTCAGTCGCGGATAAACTGAAACATTTAAATGGAAATAATGAATATAGGAAAACGCTGTACTCACTAAGCTATGAAACTTACTGGTTAGTGTAAGGATTTACAAATACTCTTTTTATTGCTCATGAAGTAAATCGCTCGTTGGACTGACTACGGACTGATTACCAGGAAAAAATTGAAGTTTCGTTGTGATTTTAATTCCAGGTCATGAATAAATCAGTTATGACTTTTAATCAATATACCATAAGATCCTTCACAATTTTCATACGTATTTGTTTAAATCTATATGCAATACCTAACCCAAAGATAAACTTCAAAAATAAATTATTTAAATCAGATATCCGATAGCATTGAATTTTCTGGTGTCAATGACGTTATACTGTATATACTGTACATATAATCACAACAGCTTTCATTTTTATGTTCTTCTTCCTGTTGTTATTATTATTTTGCCTGTTCTATCTGACAGCCATCTTTAAATGAAAGGAGAGAACATAAATTATATATTTATGATAATTTATACTAAACATACAATCACATTAAGACATTATAAAAACAGGTGATGTGATGTATTTGGCTTCTCCTTAAACGAAGTCAAGAATATCTCAGCAATTATGCCCAGATACACCTGTTAGCCATTTTATTCTCCATTCCCCACTCTTAAGTCTTCCCATATTCTGCCCCATCCCATTTCCACAACATAAACTTTGTCAACTCTATTTCCTTTATATCTAAATCCCCCTTATCTCTTCGCAAACCCAACATAAAAACTAATAACTCACTTTCTGTATAGTCACTTTGTTCATGTCTATCCTCCCATAACTTCATTATCTGTACCCTTTCTGCTTTCAAGCATTTACATTCAATCAACAGGTGCCTACTATTTTCTATACATTCCTTACACAATCTGTACACTAAATTATCCATGGTTTTCCATTTACATGTATATTCTCTTGTTAAAACTCTTCATACAGTAGTGCCATTCAGTGACAAAGAGAGTAATCAATGGATGCTAGAAGGCTTGTACGTAAAATTCCTATTTAGTGCATACTCATCCAATATCCCCAGACTAGTTTCTGGCTTGTCTGAGAGCACTGCACCTAGATAGGTATTTTATGCACAAGCCTTCTGGCATCCATTGATTACTCTGGTTGGCACTGAGTGACAACTACTGTATGAAGAGTTTTGCCTGTTTTAATAACAGTAATGTGCTAGCATAAGAAATAGTGATCATGTGATGATTAAGACATTATGTAGTTGCGTATATTATATATACATATTTTCTGCAATAATTTGAAAGATTTAATGATGCAACAATAATACATATGCTTGACATACTTCTGATCTTAATTTAAAGCCAACCCCAAGTAAACTTAAAAATTAAGACAAATACATTTTTCTTTAAGATAGATAACCAATAGCCAATTCAATCAGCCATCCAATATTAATCATTAGTATAAAGATATATAAATTATTCTTTACTTTAAAAAAAAAAAAAACAAAGATGGAAAAATCATTAAATTCTTCACCTCTTAAAGATTGGAAATCAGGTTAGTAACACATATTCTTCACTATTCCTCCATGGTGAAGAGAGTCTGTTAAATGGGCCATTGATCTGCAGTGTGACTATTCCAATTATCACACATGATTATTATAAATAGTATACCAATTCTGCTTTACCAGTATCATTACACACAGCTAATATTTTTGTGATTTTACAAATACAAAGCTAAAATTAAAAGTAAGAATGATCATATTGAAGTTGAAAAAGAATGACATGTGAAAGAGACACCAAAAAAAGAATTTAAAAGTTGTCTATTTACCTACCTCGCAATGCATCAATTAAAAAAAAAACAGTTTTGTTTTTCTTTCTTTTCAAAAAATAAAAACAATAAACTATCAAATAAACAAATACACCTCTTATATTAAATCATTATTTAAGCAAGAATGCACACCTAAGAGATTGTGAAAAATCTAAAAAGAGATCACATATGAAATGGATGAATGGTTTGCTGGCATGATACAAAAAAAAAAAGAGGTTATAGTTCAGAAAAAGTAGGTTAAATTTGGAGAAAAACTATACTGTAGAGCAAGGGTAGAGAACCTTTATTTTGTTAAGAGTCATTTGGATATTTGTAATATTATTCATGAGTCATATAAAATTATCAACTTAAAAATTAGCCTCCTATATTTCATCAAAAATACAATTACTTTTCCTCTAATCATCCATTCAACTGATAGACCAATTTCATTTCTTTTTAAGCAAGGATCATAATTTTTTGTGTGTGTGAATTAAAAATAAAGTAACATTAAATGACAATTTTTCCAATTCACCTTGCAAATATTCTTGATATAGTTATATTCTTGAATTTATTTTTATATTATGGAAAGATTAATTCTACAGCATCTAGGATGCAGTCTTTTATACACACCCTTCAGTAAATGCTTTCAAATTTTTCTGCTTTTTTTTAAAAAAAAAAGGAAATTGCTACCATAGATTTTCTGTGTTTGTACTTTTTATTAAACATGCCAGCCACTGTGAAGCTCCTTTTAAGTTTTCTATTTTAATAGGTCTTTCTTCCCCAGCAATTTTGTTGTAATCACAATGTTTTGATAAATAGTATCTCTTAATATTGTGTTCTTTATTAACTGATTTTCCAGACATATCAGGCACATTTTTTTTTTTATCAAAAAATGCATTGGTCCATTTCTTTTGAAATATGCAATTTTGTGTCAATTTTTCTTATCTTATACAGTGGAGCCATTCTAATAAAAAAAGTTAAATGGAAAATAATAATAATAAAATAAAGTAAAATTTGATTTTTATTTTTGCTAGTCTATGTTCATCTCAGAAAATCATTATAAAAACAAAGAAAATGTCCTTAGAATTGTACATTAAATTGTAGTCATACAGACTATACAATATAGATAATTTGTTGGAATATTGCACAACTTATAGAATGAAGTAAACTATTATAAAAGTTGACCAGAGATAAAGATATAAGAAAATAATTATTTATTTTACTTAACTCTTAATTCAATATTTGCACTGCACATGTTTAAATAGAAGTTTTATACAGGGCCAATTTATATATGTTTTGAAAATATCCATGGATAGGATTGAAAGCTTTTGAGAACCAGAGTTGATCCACAAGGTGCACCTTCCCTACCCATGCTGTAGAGGATCATTAATATATCAAGATAAATTAAATGTATTTAGAGATAAAAATAACTGCAGGCACATGCAGGTAATTATTGCTTAAATTTTGAGATGATATATGTGTGTGCTTATTTATATATATTTATTTAGTTGTTTAAGAAATATTTTTTAATAATAATTATTTTTTTAAAATTATATTATGTAACTAAAAAGCTTATGGAAAAAGTTTTTAAATAGTCTCCTGAAAAACAAAGGCTTCTGGTTTCTTTAGTAGCCCCCCCCCCCTTCATTTACATAGAGGAATAGTGGAAAGGAAAGCATTAATCACCAGGTTTTCGGATTTCCTAATATGAGAGTTTGAGAAGTTTATCTTGCTTTATACTCTAGCTAACAATAGAATAGATATCTATTTACTGTTTTAATATCAGATGGTTAGTTAGGTTGGGTATAGACCAGCTATCTGAAAATCCTAATTCTGACAGGTAGATGAAAAAAATTTTTTTTTTAAAATTTTGTCCACTGGGATTTGAATTCAGGTTTAGATGTCTTACCATAATATCAAGGTTTAGTGCTATGGTAAAATGGCAGATTCACAATTAAAAGTTTCAAAATCAGTTATCTGGAAAAGATGCATACATGTATGCATTTTGTTTATTTCATTATATATGATAATATATGGTATATGTGCAATTTATAATGTATAAAATAAATGTCATGTTATAATGGATTGTGGGTATAATTTTAAATGTTCTGGCCTATCTCTCATTCCTGGGAAACATAGAGGATAATATCTTTATGTTAGGTAGTTTCATCAAAAATAATCTTAAATTCATTATATTAACTTTGAAAATAAAAAAAAAGATTAATAAACTCAATGAAAACTAAAATAAAAGATTTTGTTTTAGCTCCTATGGAAAAACAAATGTTTGATAAATAATAAAACTCAATAAGCAATCAAATTTATATTAATACTGAATGGTTGAAGATTTTAAAAATTCAATTTATAATTTCAAAAAAACAGAAATTTATGTTTTAGAAAAAGGCTAAATTTTTATTTTATTGATTTTTTTTTTTTTGTAAAAAAAATTTTCAATATAGTTTCAATCTAAACATTATATATTCATCAAAAACAAATAATTAATTTAGTTTTACAAAAATAAAATAAATTATTACATAAACTGATAGTGATCAATTTTAGATTCCAATCAAAAGCTATGATTGCACAAATAAAGTGGTTATATTGCATCTAACACACTTTTGTCATTTCTTTGCTTGAAACCTTAATTTTTTGTATATGAATACTACTGACTTCTAATTATTTTTTATTGAAATTATTATCAATGAATAGTGTCAAATAACAATACCCTACAATGACATGTATATTAATTTTTATATACCTATATATTTCTTACCATATAACTGTTTTAGACATATAACAATATTTTGCAAACATAACATTTAATATGTTTTTGTTATTTAATCATGTCTATATATTATATACATTTTCTATATATAAGGTTTTAAATTTATTTTTTATCCCTTTCCTGGCAAATTTTACATCACTTCAGAATAATATTTCCATTTAAATTCACTGGTCATGATTTTAGTTAGACAACATATGAATAATCATTATAGCAATAGATGTACTGCAATCTTGAAATAAATATTTCCAAATAAATAGACATTTTTTTATTAATAGATGGCAGCACTATCCAAAAAACATAAGCATCTACAGCTCAAAGAATAAATTGTAGAAATCAGTTTGCATAAAATGGTGGCACTTATTCAAATTTTATTTGTCAAGCAGAAATGATAGTAAAAGGGTTTTTTTTTTTGTTTGTTTGTTTTCAGGTTGTGTATGGTAATTTGAAAGATGCTTTTATTTGATAAATATAAAATACACTTTTAAAAATTTAAATTGTTTTAAAAAGAATTTAAATTTACACTATGGGGAGGAGGTGCATTACTCTAGCTAACTTAATTCCTTAAATAAATTTATAACTTCTACAGTTTTTTTGTTTTAGTAATTATGTTAAAAATTAATAATAAATTTGTTAAGAAATATTTATATTTAAAAAAAAAACATTATTTAAATCAAAAGCTGCATATATGAAAATTAGACTTTGCAAATTTAGTCTCTATTATATTTGGCAGTAAAAAGTTAATTCTTTTAATTGTTACAGAATATGTTTATGTACAATTATAATCATTTGAGATGCAAAAGTAAAATGTATTTGAAATTGTTGTTTAACAGTAAGGTAATATAAAATTGTAAAATATTGGAAAATATTTACAATTTTCTAATGAGAACTGCAGATTTGACAAAAACAGTTATAAAGAAAGAAAATAAAATTTGCTTTAAAAATTGCAAAAAGGGGAATGAATTTATTGTAGTAAACAGAGTAGTAAAAAGATAATGAAAACATGAAATGATTTACTTACTGTTAATAATGGAATTTGGTATTATTTACCAACTTTATTCAAAAAGATATATGAAAATTTTCATTTTTATTTTTCCACAGTTGGAAAATGATACAGAAGTATATTTGTAATAAATTAGAATGATGTCATGAATGAAGATCATTATGACCAAAATAGTAAGATTTGTTTATCACTGATGATAATTTATCATTTTTTTTATTATTAAGGAAAATACACATACAATTACAATATAAATCTTGTTGGTATACATTTGTTTGGATTTGTTACACATATTATAACAATCATCAGTAAATAATTTTCCAAATTAGAAAATATACTCATTTGATACATTAGTTATTATTGTGACAAATAAATTTCATGATCAGAGCAAAAAGCTCATCGTTCAAACTTAGTCTATAATTATTGTGTACTAGTTTTATTTGAGAACAACTGGCTCTTCATTTAGTGACTTAGCCAGTGATCATTTGTCATTCTCCATCTAACTGAACCATTTTTTAATCTTGAATTAATTTTTAATTAGCATGCCTGAAGATTGGTTCTTCATCCAGTGGCCTAAGTTGCCTCCAAGTGTCCCTGAAGAGCTTTTCTGGCATTAATAAGTGATCCCTAAACATAGTCCTTCAAATAAATTTTTTACACATCTCCCATGGTTCTTTACTTCCTCATTTAAAAATGAAATAATTCCTCATTAACCACACGGCATGAAGCAGGAACATTCCCATTTGTCATTCTTTTAATATAATGTACTCTATTACATGTAATACAATTGTAAACACAGCGCTATATAAAAATAAATGCTTATTTACATATAATGTACTCTAGAAACCTCAAAGCTAAAATTGTGTCAAAAATAATGAACTCCCTCACATCATTAAAATCTACAGGAAGATAAACACCTCACACAGAAACATCTAATATTTATCATATGGCAACATTTTCTTGGGATTTTCATACAATTAAATACTATAATTACTTATTAAAGAGACACAGATTATATATCTCCTCCGAAAATGACAAACAGTAAATGCATTGATATATTATAAGACATTAAAACATGGGGTGACATAGTCAATGGAACTATTGACTATATCTACAATTTGGGTCAAATCAGGATGAAACACATATTTTTTCAAATTGCTGAGGCTTTCCATAAACACTTAGGATTTTGTTTACATGTATAATACATATTCAAGCCCTGCATGGAAAAATGGTTGATCTGGAAACACAATTAACAGTGCTTAATATCATGTAACTCTCCACGTAACCAATTACTTGATTATTTTATAAGCCCTTTATCGTTTACTGCAGGTTTAAATTGACTAACATGAGAACTAAAGATACATGAATCATACTTTAAGCCTGTCTCTTCCTGTGCTTAAATGCTCTATGATCTCACGATTACAAACCACTCAATAATTATTATTTTTTAATACATAGGCAATTAAGTTTACCGTCTAATTATTAATCAGTAAATGGTTTCTACTTAATTTAGCTAGAAATTAATATGGATAAAAAATGACTAGCCTAGCCAGTAATATACCTTATTCACTATTCCGCAAGGAAGAGGGGGGAGGGCTATTTGTCTACACATTTATACATAACCAATACATATATATTACTAAAATTACTATTGATAACGATCAAGTAATTTTTAATTACTTGATCACAATGCCCTTTATTTTGCAAAAGACTTTTTAGTGTCTATAAATCTGCCTCCCTGATGATAGCGCAGCATGTAATCATGCCTCTCATTTATGTGTTTACGCTGAGATATAAACACAAACAAAATAATTTCATTTGGGATACATAAAATGCAGTATATTTTCTTTTTTTCCATAGTAGTTACTTTTTATAGCAATTCCGGTAAGGGAAGAGAGAAATCCGGATACTAAGAAAAAGTTTGGTAAATAAAATTTTAATGAGCGCTACTCATTACAAGTTATTTATATTTCCAGGCACAGTTTAATGAATTGGGGAGAATTCTACTCAAGGTTTGGGATTTAAACAAAAAAATTACGCTTGGTCTAGCACTCGCCAAATCTCACTAATCAACTGCAGAAGGGAAGATGACAACCTACTGCTCCAAGATTTATCCACTCCAAGCAAGAATTTGACATTTTAAAAAAGAAATGGAAGACCAGTTTAAGATTCCGTTTAAAGTTAGATCTCTAATTGTCAAGATTAATAAGCATCAGCATAGTCAACTCCTCCATGAGTAGAATAAAAAAAGTTCATAATTATTAAATGGAATTTACTACTTATAGGTTTACAGTTTTTAAAATTCTAAATAGACAATGTTTTATGATCAATTACTATTAATACAAATATTAAATTAAACATATTACATCTAACACCTTTTTTCACCAATTCATTGCACCATCAATGTCTTTATTATATCATAAATATTTCTTTTCTTGTTCCAATTAACTTAATGAGTGCCCATTTATATAATTATTGTTTTGATTAGTAGGCATATTTACTGTTAAAATTTTCATAAATTTCTTTTCTTTTCTTAATGCTAGATGGAATTAAGTAAAAAAAAATTAAACAGAATTCAATTCTTGGATGGATTGTTGGCTTGATTTTATAAATCTTTCGTGGATTTTTTTTTCTTACATTGTAATTGTTTTTTTTTTTTTTAAGTGTCATAGCATCGGCCGGGACGCGAACCCGCAACCCGGGCAACTGCCTGCAAGTGCAAGACAGTCGCGCTGACCTCTCGACCACCAATGCAAGACTACATTGTAATTGTTTAAGCAATAACATGATAATCACGGTGTATTTTAGTATGTGAAGTAGTTTGGATGTCCTAAGAATTCTGATATAGAATGCCCATTGTCTTTCGTATTTTAATATTTTAAATCATCTGCAATTCATTCAAGGAGGAGAAACAGCTATAAAATAGGCAGGTTTTAAATTAAGATGTTTAAATCAATATATTCTGCTTCAATATCCATGAACATCTAAAATATTCTTAACTAGAGATAATCTTATTATCCACATCTCTCAATAATGATAAAGCCATGCCTTTTATCAATGGTTTCTCTATGAAGGAAATATGCAAAGACCAGGTGCCTTGCAATAGACTATCCAAAAATTAGTGTAGCTTTACTTATTTGTCTATTAATCATCTATTTATTTATTGCTGTGCAAATCTGCCTTTCTCCCAACTTATCTATGTAACTACATATATTATTATTGTTATTATTACTTTGATTTACAAATATCAAACTTTCTGCACTCACATCATTGACACCCATCACTTCGAAAATACATTTATCATTATAATTAATAATTTATTAAACTAAAGATTTATTCCTAACACAGGCAGAAACTTTAAACTAACACAGGTATAAACTTTAAACTCAGTTAAAGTTTAATATATCTCTTTCTAATTAAACATAAATACGTGGAATAATTTAACTGTATGCTTCTTTTCCAATATGTAATATCTATTTAGTTATACTTAAAACTTCCACTATCATATTCTTAAACATAAGAAATAATGACATCTGAAAAAGACAAAATACCCCCCTCTCCCAATATATACATTCCGATGCAAAATAAAATTACTTACATGATATACATTATTGTATTAAAAATATCCATATTGACATATATATATGTCCAATTATAATATAGATATCAATACATCAACTTGGCAAGTTATATTAATAAGTATTCCTTATTATTTTGCTTTACATCTCTACATGTTGACATAAATTGTATTTATGTGGATGAGCACACTTATATGCTCATAGATATTTTTACTATAATAGGTTATATGATGTAATATTTTTATCAATATAAATACATGAAAGCATCTCAACACTTAAACAATACCAATATCTATAACAATCATCAATTTCAATCTGTTGGCAAGGCAACTTCCTTTAAACAATGTGTACAGCTTTATATTTTTATTAAAATGTTTTGTATGTATATAATAGTAATATACAGAGATGAGTATAATTTCCCAATATATATAATTTGTAGCAGAAATATTTTTTGAATAAATGGCATGTTCAATAGAAACAAATGTATATATTATACAATGAAGATCATGTGATGCTTAGTGGTGAAGATAATGTGTATGAGACATTTTGTTTCAAGATCTTAGTGGATGGGGAAAATTAATGGTCAATAACTCAATTTTTATTTACATTATTTCCAATAATAATTATTAATTTTCAATTCCAATATATATAGAACAAATGATTTTTTCATATAAACTAAGTATACATATAATTATAATACATAAACAAATTAAGATAAATAAAAATATTTTTTTAAAAAATTGAATGAAATCATATATTTATATATGTACTAGCGTATGCATATTTATGCACTCTATCATAATGCTTCAAAATAATAAAATTTATCGTATTTTTTATAGTTATAAAAACTGATGTGTCTTTCTCTTATTACTTTATGAAAGCTTAATTTATTTCTCTTAAACAAAATGCTGATTTTTTTCCACTTGCAATTAATTTAATAATTATCATTTTATCACATAGAAGATGAATTTATACTTGATAGAATTTCTATAATCACTAGTTTTAGGCTTTGAAATTTATTTCTAAATCTAATCTTTTCTCTATATACCAATTTGGATTTTTATTGAATAAATCTACTACACTGGCTTTATCCAAACATATTACACTTATTAGATATTCATTAGAACATGGTTATAAAACAATAGGTGTTTATCTAGATATACATAAAAAAACTTATTAAGAAACTTTATGAAATAGGTATTAGAAGGTGCATGAATAATTAGTTGGCATCTTATTTACATCAAAGAAAACAATGTGTTCAAATTAATGGTGTTTTGAGTGACTATTCCATTATTAAATTTGGTGTAGTACGAAGATCAGTTTTAGGTCCATTATTTACATTAATGGCTTGATAAATCTTCCTTTGCATTCAAATATTTAATGTTTTGCAGATGCTGCAGCATTAGTATTACCAATTGTAATTTATGGATTTCTTCAAAAATTAGTAAATAAGGATTTAAATACAATTAAGCATTGGTTTTTCTATAATAATTTAATTATCAATTATAATAAATCAAGAATATATTAATTACCATTATAAAAAAAGCGAATTTTCAAGATATTTCTGTTGAAATGTCAAACAATAAACTAATAAAAGTTGAAAATATATTTTATTTGGGATTACTACTGGACTCATATTTTAGGTGGGATAAATATATAATTTATTTGCAAAAAAAAAATAAGACTTTAAAATTTTCTTTTTTATAAAATCCGCAACATTTTACCACAGAAGATCATTTTGCTAAATTAACATATGGAATATATCTTTAGGGAGGCACAGTTTCGTATCATTTAAGGTTTTTAAAGACTATATAGAATCTTTCTTTAAGGATTATTTTAAATACAGCATTAAATATCAGGAATTTTACCAGTGAGAAAAATACTTAGAGTCAATATTTTATGTTATTATTCCAAAATATATCACTCCAATGTATTGTTTCTTTAAAAAGAAGATAAAAGCAATAAGTCTAAATTTAATTTAAATGACTATCCACATGATGACAAAATCCACTGTAGATATTAAATATGTTACATTGGTCCAATGTACTTCAATATTTTAATGCATTATTATCCTGAAATCATATTCAATATTTTATTAATATATTCAAGAAAAAATAATTTTATGGTCGACTTCAACTAACAATTGAAATAAATTTAGTATTTGGTTATAACTGTCTATATTTCAATTGTAAATTTTTGTTTGTTTCCATTGCAAAAAGTGTGCAAAATTATAACATTAGTTTAACTTTCACTTTGAATTAAACAATTAATCAGAATAAGATAGAATTGATCTTGTTGAAATCTGGAACATTATGTATATAATGAAATATGACTAAGAAGACTGTACATATAATTTATTATACTTATAACTATTAATCTTAATATTTTATGTATATGTTTATTAATTTAAGTTTATATTTATTAATATTTCACTTATATTTCTAACATCTTGACAAGGTTGAATTTTGAAAAAAAGTCGATTTGCTGGAAATAAATTTTTGATTTAAATATACAGTTGTCTATTAAATTGATTACGTTTCATATTCAGTTCAGGAGAAAATATTTATTAATGGATATCTTTATATCATTAGATGATAACTGTTTACATTTCAATTTTTTTGTTGTTGTTTTAACTGTTAATATTATTTTATTTTAAATCTACATAAGATTTATTCTTCACACAGAGTTTATTATAAACTGGTATATAAATAAAGAGATTTATAAATCCTGCTTGTTTACTATTTTGTTTTTGGATAAAATATCAAATATTAAAATGGTCAATCTGGTTCCAGTAAGGATTTTTAGGTTGTTTGTTGAGGATTAATATATTAACTAAAAATCATATATATTTAAAAGTTCAACAATCTTTTAACAATATCTTACACAATTGGTTTGCTTGTACAGAAAAGTGGAGTGACAAAATAATGGACTCTAAATCTAAAAATCTCAGAACTGAGATTAAATAATATTTGAGGTTCCTGCCAAGCAAGAAACTATTAGATAATCTTATATGCAAATGACTTCTACACTTTGTAACTTAAAGCAATTACATATAATCTATTAACTCTTCTGCATTTCACCATTTTTCTGTTCATTTCTTAGTAGAAATTTAAATTAATATTTCAACAATTTATTTTAGCAATAAAATCTTTATTTATTAATATCAATCAATAAATTGTACTTGACTTCTTAGAAATACAAGTTTCCAAAGAAGAACATTCTAAAAATCATATTTGAACTGTCTAAATACGGGGGGGGGGGGGGATCAAGTGAAATAAGTAATGAGAATAATTACTTTTTATTTTTTAATGACTAATTATAGTAATAATACTGAAAAAAGTAAATTAATGAAATCTTTACTGAAAGAATTTTATTTTTTAATGTGAACAAATTTTTATAAATTTATCACAAAGCTATGAAATTCTGATTTAAAACTGCATTTAGAATTATTAAAATATCAAAAAAATTTCTAGTACTGTGTTTGATAGAATATAAAAATCATAGTCTTTCTAATTATTATTTAGAGTTTTTTGCCTTGTATGTTTAAAAATGAAACATATTTCAAAAAAATCTATAAATATATAGCTAAATAGAGAGGTAGACTGATAGGTGTGTAGATAGATAGATATCTAAATAAATAGATAGATAGATAGAAAACTTGATAGGGGATAGAGAACATGATAAAGGATAGTGTGACTTGGCATGCCATACATTATATATATAGTTACCATTAATATATATATATATATATATAGTTACCATTAATATATATATATATAAAATAAGTACTGTAAAATATTATGCAAAAATAATCATAAATATTTAAATAAATTATTCAATTTTTTTTTTGCTCATTCTTAGCAACAATCGAAAAGGAGTTTGCAAGTCTGTTTATAAATGCCCAACATTTCCTTAAAGGACTACTTACATCTTCAGATTTTTTTTAAAACTAATAAATCAATATTTACTTTATTTCCAAGTTTTATCACTAAATAAACTAAAATGAGTAAAATATCAGGAAAGATGGCTGCAAGGGTAATTTAAAGCCAAAACAAAGCAATACCATCATAGTACCCATAACGTATCAGATGGTGGCAAGTTGTTTATTAATGTTTCTTTATATATTTGTATACTATGATTGTGCCATAGAATATAGATTTAATCATTTTTTTTATTATTTAAATCCATTTACTATATCGATTTTTGATATTTAATAATAAATAATACATATACATATATGTATGGTCTATTGTTGAGATGACCGTATGATATTTGAACATGTAATAATAGGCTGAACACGACTATTCCAATGGAGCACCAAACATTTCTTTTTCATCGTTTAAATTTTAAAATGTGTCAGTGATAACTGTGAATACTATAATCGTGAGCTCACCATCAGTCCAAAAATTTTAAACTCAGCAACAATACCATATAACATCTCTTGGATCCACTTCTCTGGATTTGTTTTTTACAATAGTAAATAATAACATTATGACATTATGCAGCACTAGCATTATATATATGTGTGTATGTGTACCAATGCAACATCACTTGATTCTCTATCTTACTACAGTAAACAAGAGTATTTCTCCATTTTCTATTCTAGTGCCATCTATTATAAGTTTGAATAATCGGATATTATCAGGGCAATTCCACCTTTGAATCATCCAACACCTCATTGATAAATGCTGAAACCCATCAGATGACGGAAATTAAATTCCATTAACTGGTGTACACTGATTACTTAAACTTACAACAGATAACATTAGAATAAATAAAGAAAAAACACTCATTACATATATATATATTAGCACTTTTATAATTTGACCTTTCAAACATCTTAATAGTGAGCTGCAATTTACAGTACTAAATAGAGAGAAGGGGGGGGGGGAGTCAGAAAACTGAAGTAAGATAAAGATTGTGACAGAGATAAGTGCTAATTATGATTGCATAAGCAGTTTAAGTTATATATATTTAATTATCAAATTAATTGAAAACGTATGATAAACATTTGCATAATCCAATAATCCATCAATCTGCCACAGCAATATTTCACCAATGACCATGAATTAAAATCACGTTAGAAAGATGCTAAGATAATTACCCCCGCCCCTCAATTCACCAAATCTGATTTTCTAATAAAAATTTACTATAAATAACTCAATCAATTACTTCTCCCTTATGCTAATTAAATAAAATTTTGATTTGAATGACTAATTTCATCTAAAATGTAAATTGGCCTCATTAGAATTACCTCAATTCAGTAAAAAAAAAAAAAGTTCTTCCAATCATTTAAAATTAATGAAATATGATGTACATGAAAAATTGATTTTTTTAAAGAAAAAATACAAATTATTTTTGATGATCCTATGTAGGTGAACACGCACTTATAAGCATAGAATAATTCACAATAATTATAACATTAAAACAAAGACCAAAGTTATAAATATTGTAAATAAAAAAAAGTCACAGAGACAAAATAGAAAATTTGAGCACAAAGAAGGCAGGCTAAACTTAATAAATAGTTGGATTCAATTGATCACACAGATTTTTTTTTTCTTTTCAGCAACTGGTTCAGAAATCATAAGCTTTTAGTTCACCATTCTTACCTCCATACTACACCGTGGAGGGCAATTTTGTGAATTATTGATACTTAAACATTTTGTCAGTATAGTTTGTATAGAAACACTAATGAAAATTTCATATTATGTATAACAGAATTTACACATTATTTGTTGACAATTACATTATTAGAGTTTAATCTAAAAATATAAAACTTTTTATACTCGCAGCTATGACCTCATTCTTTCTCAGAATATATCATAATGAATATTACTAAAAATTTCATAAGCTAGAAGCTAGAAACTAAAATCTAGGGGGCAGTATCTCACCAATGAAAGCCATAACCTAGAAACCAGGCTGGGGATATTTGATAAATTGGCTATTCATAGATAGGGATTTTATACATAAACATTCTAGCATCCATTGATTACTGTGACTTGCACTAGGTGACACTACTATCTGAAGAGTTTGTTACTCTCTCAATTTAATTATGAGTAAATAGACAATTTTATTTCAATATTCTGTGATGCCAATCTCATGTTTTAATTTGCTAGTCATGGGTCAAGTGCTGAAGCATGTTAACGTTGTCTCTTGGGGTCTAGTCTAGTTAACTAGATGGCGCTCTAGGATAAAGAATTTATATCAGTATATTTGTACAAAAGATGGGATGATTGTGTTAGGAGGATTGTTGAGTGTCATAGTGGTAAGAAATGGGATAAAAAAATAGATTTATTAATAAAGAATAGGGAGTTAGAGAGATGGGGAACTAGTATGGAGAGTAAAAAGAGTTTAAATATATATAGAAATAAACAGAATATTAGGTGCGAGTTAATATATGATAATAGTAAGGAAAGTAGTTTATTGTTTAGGGCTTGAATGGGATCTTTAGCAACAAGAGAATATACATGTAAATGGAAAAATATGGGTGATTTAGTCTGTAAATTATGTAAGGAAGAAATATATAAATATCTTGGTACTCTGCCATTGTTAATATTAATATAAACTGCCAAAACTAAAGTTTAAATATATATATTTTATTTAATAGAATTGAGCCAAGTATTTTCCATCATATTCATGGTTACTCTGTGGGGAAAACCTACTTTTTGCTTATTTAAATACTCTTTGATCTTTGGTTCATTACATTTTCATTTTGTGTAATGAACCACATCTGCTTAATCTTGCACTTTCTGTCATTTCTTTTCACACATATTATTATAATAATTCTTAGATCAAAACTCTACTCGTGTTCCCTTTCATTGTTGAAAAAACTGATATGTTGGTATAATAGGTCTTTGGTTTTGCCTTTTTAAGCATTAAAATGTGTTGCATGATTTTTGCTTTTAGATTAGCCTTTGTTTCACTGAAGTATGTATATGGACAGCCCTTTTGGTTGCATCCAATGGCATAAATGACATTAGACCTATTCAGTTTATGAATTTTGTTCGTATTATTAATGAGCTTGTTTAGATTGATAGGCATTCTAAAACCTCCATTAAATTTGTTGAAGCATAACTTTGCAACTTTATACCACTTATGGTAAATATATTTGATACAATGTTGTATTCAACCTTTATATATCATTTTCAGTTTTGAGTAAAGAACGAAATGTGATTAATAAATGTATTTCAGTAGCCCCTTTGTTTATTAGATTATTCACTCAGAAGTGCTGACTCGTTTATTAACAGTTTTTCATTCAATAATCAAGACTGGAAATTATATATACATATATAATAAATTTAAGGTTAGTAACAATATTACATTAATAAATTTTGTGGAATCGGCTTACAGAAGCATTGTTTTGGCTAATTCACATGATTTTCAAAAGAATGTTTCTATAAGTAGAAACCAAGCATTGATAAACAAATGTTACACCTACCAGAGTAACTAAATGTATTACATAATAATTGTGAATATGTATACCTAAATTAGATATCATAATTAGTTGTTTTTATTTTCATATAAGCTAAAAATTTGTAAATAGTTTCTTGGAAAAATTAATAAAAAATTCAAAGAGCAACGAAAAAAAAAGTTATGTTTACACCCAAATCGATTAACATAAAATTTTCATACAAACATGAATTAAGTTTAAACGTAAATACAAATATATATTTTTAAATCAATAACATTAAATATAATTAATTATGGTGATTTATAATAAACTAAATTGTAAATAACACCCACCTAACAAAATGGAAATCAATAAAGGCGGATATTCAAAAAAATAGATTTAATATTGATGACAGAAAAGATGAATGCTATTTGAAAATTTATTTAAATAATTCTTGGGGAATCTGTTTGTAAATTATTTTAATAATATTTTTGGATACGATTGTCTGTGAAGAGGTTTAAGTTATCATATCCAAAAATATTGTTAAAATAATTCTCCAATGAATTATTTAAATAAATCTTCAAATAGCATCCACCTTTTTTTACATCAATGGCAATCTATTTTTTAAATATTCACTTTTATCTGATTTACAGTGAGTATAAGTTCATTTATACAATTTTGGGGGGTGTGTCTTTTGAATTATCTTAATAAAATTTTTGGACTTGATACTTCCATGAATAGGTTTATATGTTAATATGTATAAATTTTAGATTTAAATTGCATTATAAGTATATGTATATACAATACAGATGTTAAAAGTAGATGTACTAACTGTAGATTCCATTATTCATGGGAAGACTTGAAACTAAATAACACAGATAAAGATAATTTTATATATTGCTTATAATAACTTCTTTCATATACACTTCAATGCAAACAAATTTTCTTAAAAAAACTTCTTTATTTTCCTTACAGTTTCGACTGTCCAGCAGTCTTCATCAGAGCTTTTTCAAACCTCCTCTGCTTTAAAAAGCAGAGGTGGTTTTAAGAAAATTTGTTTGCATTGATGTGTATATGAAAGAAGTTATTATATGCAATATATATATATGAAGATATAAAGATATGCAAAGAAAGTAAAAGAGAAGAATAAGAGTATACAATTTTATATATTTTTGTATTAAAGTTTGCAAATACCTAATCCATGTATATATTTAAATAATACTCACAGAACATTATTATGCATAAAATGTTATTGGATCGATAATATAGCCATAGATGTCAGTGGAATCGGTGAGCATTAACAATATTTCCTTCCCTGTATTCTAAACTACACTGCCAAATTTTTAACAGAAACTATATGCCACTGCAGTTATATGCAGAAAAATATTGTTCTGGCACCTTAGTTTTATAAATACTTGAATGTATATATTTTTAAATAAAATAAACAATATGAATCACAATGTTATAAGTATCAAAATAAATTCAATATTTCAATATAGTATTACACAGATAATTATTTATTAACGATGATCAAAGTAGTGAAGAAATATAAAATTCACCAAAAATAAAAAAAATTGAATCTTTGGAAATCATAAATTAAATGATACAAAGTGATAATTCATATTATGTCACATCATTGTTATTATATAAGCATTAAACGTTTTTAAAAAACAAACAAATATATTTATCAACAAAACATTTACATGTGATGTTTAAAATACAGCACACACCAATTTTATACTTTATATTATGCTGTTTTATCATTCATCTCTTATCTTTAGACTATCTAATAGTCTTCTTCAGACTATAAATACATTTTTAAATAATTATGATATAAATTATATATAAATACATGTACATGCATAAATGTATACCAAGAGTTCCCAAAATGTTGATATCAACCCTCTGAAGTTGATTTGAACCTTCTAGGGATGGATAGTTTCAATAAAAAAAAATTGGTAGTTGCCACTAGCAAAAATAGACTCCCTTACTACTGCTGTTTGTTTGTTATTTCAAAATATCTATGATTCCAATAGATACCTAATTAAGAAATAAAATATTTTTAAGAAAATACTTTTTTGATAAAAACACATTACATACCAAACTTGCAAATGAAAAGGTAAAATGTGTCATTAAGAGTTACATTTAAGAATGCATGAAAATACATGTAGCACAAAAATGTCTATGCATTGTCTTATCAAATGTATCAAAGCAAGTGTGGACATGAAAAACTGTTGCATGTCCACACTTGCTTGTAGTGGGATGAGACGAAATTCGATATTAGTAGAATCTATCAGTCTTATATGGTTGTGCTTTCATAAAACACTATACATCAGTTTGTTTGATATGACACATATTTATTTGTGATTTGAACTTTGAATATAATTATTTATTGAGGAGCCATACTATGAAAAATAAAATCAAAAGATACAATTTATTTATTTGAGTTTGAACAAAAATCTTCTGTTTCCAGTAAGTACATACTTTATTGTTTTCTTTTTATCACAAGGGTTGTCAAAATTGTTTGTTAATAAAAGTTTTTATTTCTTACAATAATAATATGACTGAACCAATGCAGATAGTAAAGCTTGAACTATTTGAATTCCTGTCATTATCAAACAAACATTTACCAATGAGCCTCATATGTGAAAAAGTCTTTAGCAACGATGCTATGAAACCATCAAAACTAACAGATCACTTGAACAGAATTCATCACCATGACAAAAAAAAAAGATTCATCATAATTTCAATCACTTAAAATAAAATTCTGAAGAGAACTATGATAGACAATATCCTTGTTTCATCATAGAAGCAAAATGATGATGGATTAAGGGATATCATAGAACATATCACTACTCATTGCAAAATCTGACAAGCCACACATCATAGGGAAGAAATTGATTCTACCAGTTGTCATGGAGGTATTGAAAAACATACTCCACAAACCTGCACAAGATGTTATAAAAAGGATTCCTTTGAGCAATAACACAGTACAAAGATGTATTGACAAAATGAGTCATGACGTGGAAAACTGTTTGTGTAATCATTTGCAAAAAAAATTTTCCCCTCCAATTGGACAAGTCAACATTATTTGGTAATGAAATTTTGTTTCTGATGTACTTTCACTTTATTCAAGATCAGGAAGTGCATGAAGAGCTGTTTTTTGCTAGAACTTTAGAAACTGACACCAGAGGTGAATCAATTTTTAATTCACTGGATTTATTTTCCAGGGAATATAATATCTGTTGTGACAGATCGAGCATCAGCTATGGTTAGTCATTATACAATTTCATAAGTTATCTGAAACGACATATACCTGAAGTATTTGCAGTTCACTGCGTAATCCATAGACAACATTAGTAGCCAAGAATCTTAGCAACAAATTGTATCAATCACTTCAGTTTGTTATAACAGCTGTGAACAAAATTCAAAGTAATGCTTTGAACACTAGACTGTTCGCTAGATTATGTGAGGAAAGCAATGAAGATTTCTATTGATTGGTTCTCCACACTGAAGTCCACAGGCTTTCAAAAGATTTATATTTGGTGAGGTTTATTGCACTTTTTCAATCTGTTTTAGAGGTTTTGGAAGTTGAGGATTCCAGTTTGAAAGAAAATTTACTTAAGAGTAAACCAGATATTGCTTATTTAACAGACTTATTTGGCAAATTTAATGATTTTACTTTACAACTGCAAGGAGACAATTTAAATCTCATCAAAGCAAAATTGGTCATATCAACTTTTGTTGCCAGATTAATGTTTTTAAGCAAAATATTGCAAGATCTGAGCTTTCCCAGTTCCCCAACTTATTTAAGATAGGCACAATCCAAGAAGAAAACATCTTGCTGTATGTCAACCACTTGGAGGCTCTTCACTTAGATTTCAAAACTAGGTTTGAAGATATTCTATCATTGAAAATACCAGACTGGATAATAAACCCATACACTACTAGTGCAGAACCAAATATAATTTTGCAAGATGAGCTGATAACCATCAGCATTAATGAGGATCTCAAGATACAATTCAAACAGGGTTATCAAAAGTTTTGGCTGCAACAAGATATTCTACTTCTGTACCCAGCTCTATGGACTGTTGTACAAAAGTATTTGCTGGCATTTCCATCATTGTATCTGGTAGAGAGAGGCTTCAGTTAACAGACATTGATTGCATATCACTGAACGTGGAGATTTGAGAATGCAACTCACTAATTTAAAACTGGACATAGATAAATTGTTGACAGATCACCAGGTGCACCCATCTCATTAAATTCAGTTTTCCAAGCTAATTTATTTGGTATTCTTATTTTTATACTTCTGATTAAAATCTTTCTTTGTTGTAATTGTTGATGTTTAATTCTGTCTGAATATGTTGATTTTTTTCACTTCATTTTTATGTTTAATAAAGTGATTTCAATATTTGTAGTTATTTTGAATTTACATATTCATTTCATAAATGTCAAAATTAAAAAAAAAACTTTGTATTTTTTTTTTTTTTTGCCTTAATTTTCGTTAGTGCAGGTTTCGATATTAAATGTTGCTTAAGATAATGCCATATTCCGTAGTCCTTTTATCTTTTTCAATCATTAATTAAAAGTGATTGAAATGAAAAGTTTGATATCTAGTGAAATATTTAATATTGATTACTGTACAAATTTATTAATTTGAGTAAGTAAAGTAAATGACTAGGGGGTCGACAGTTTTAAAAGTATTTGGTAGAGGGGTCTGTGACTGAAAAAAATTTGGGAACTCTTGATATATACATTCCCTATTACAGCACATATAAATATATTTTGTACACTTATGTATAAACATAATTAATAATTCTAAAGACTAACTGCATACATTTTAAATAAATTGTATTCCAAAATTATATTTATAGGTAAATAATATATTGTATTTACGATCCTGTTACAATCCTGATTAAGTCTACTAGATTCTTGGAACACAGGAAGGAATAAAAAAAACAGCTTTAATGAAAGTGTAAAATTCGTGTATGTTATACTTTAAGAGACACATTCAATGCAATTTTAAATAATAAACAAATATATAACATATAAGTAAAACTTAATTGAATTATTTTCACCCCTAATAAATATTTAATTTAAATAGTAAATTATATTTATCAATGTTGATTGCCAAATTTTGTTTCAATATTCTTAATCTCATTATACTTGGGGCCTACTCTTGGTCCAAGCAGATCTATATGTAAGCTATTGATTAAGCATGTCAGAAGTTAAAATGATTTAATAACATGTTAAAAATGTGAATCAAGAAATGGACTATGAGTCATTTAGTTAATTTGGAGACTGAATTATCCTGATCAAACTATAAATTTGAAAACATATTATTATCACCACTTGTTAGTCAATAGATTGAGCTTTACCAAGACCTCCAAGCAAGCGTATTTGTTTACATAAACGTCAGAGTCACTTGTTAAGAAGAAGAATCAAAAATTTAAAAAGGGAGATTAAAGTGGTATACCTTAACTTAATGACATTAACATAGTAAAAAAAAAAATCTTAATAAAAATTAACAAAACAAATTTTAAATCTACATTTATTGTAATAAATAACAGTTGTAAATGTACTTACTCCCCAACTATGTTTCCATTCCAACAGTTGGTTTCACTTCGAACTGCTAAGTTATCATCGTTACATAATGTATCTGCAAGATTTGCGTAAAATCCACGAGATTGAACTAAATTTCGCATAAAAGACTGAATATGCAAATATAAATTAGCTGTCGAAGGTGGTGGAATGGCAGAAGCTCTTGCAGAGTTTTCTAAAAATGGAGGTTGTGCAGTTTCCCTTGTTGCCCTTTTAGGGTGTCCACAGGATCTTTTAACCTAAAAATTAAAAAATGAATTTTTTATAATGCTTATCTTAAATAATTTACAGAAAATAAAAAAAAATATTATAAAACACTTTTTAAAACATGCTGAAGCTGCATAATTATGCTACCAAAGAAAAGATTGTATATGACAGTGCACATTTGTGGATATATACACACACAAATTTTGCTTAAATGTCTAAATCCATATATAATTTGCATTATATTTTTTACTTATATATAAATAAATCATTCTTTTTTTTTTTTGCCTGAATGATTTAATGAGACTGCAGATTCTGGAGTTCAAATTCTATAGATTGTAGCCCATTTCTGTCACTTCTGGTCTCGAATATCTTACCGAGTAATAAATCATTTGATTAATTTTAGTTCTGCTCTTCAAAATTTCAATTGAGTATGAGCTTATAATTCCAGATCTAACACCTGTTGGATTTTTTATTATGAAATCTGTAGTCAGTGTAAGGACAGTACAAATAGCTCAAGAACAGTTCTAAAACATTGTCTTATACCCACTATATAAGCAGTTTCTACAATTATTTGCATTAAAGACTATTACACAGGTTATTTCTCTGTGGATTCAGACTTTTGCCCTACCCTGTATACAGATAATAAGATTTATAAATTTCAATTTTTAATCAATATTCAGTAAGAACCAATGGCAATATTCTTCCAAATTTAGCTAATATAGATCCAGTTTATGTATTTTATTATTAGCTACTAATTTTGTTGCAAATAATGAACAATATACATGTGTCATTCAATAATTGAGCTAACATGCTCTGCGTCTGGAGATAGGAATACCAGAATCAAAAACTATAAGATCCAGAGCGATTTTCAAGTGAACCAAAAAAAAAAATCAGTTTCGATAATTGCATAAAAACTTGTATTAAGTTTGTTATATAAGGAACTTGAACATCCTTTACCCTTTTGAATAACTGACTAAGTGGATATATACACAAAGCAAATAAACATTATCTTAACTATATTAAAAAGTTTGAATTACTTAAAAAAATGAATAAATATTTATTTAAATACACCTAACCAGATAGCAGTAAAGAAAGATGATAGAAAATATACATTAATGAATTAATGAAAAATAACTTAGATTATTAATTGTTAATTAGAGAAGATATAAATTAGTATTAAAGTTTATTGGCTTAACGTTTTCGAGGATCCATGCCTCATATTCATAGTCTTCATAAAATGTATAATAAAATATATGCAAATACAAATATTCAAATAAGCTAGTATTACGTAGCCCATTTCTTCGAGATCTCGAAGCAAGTGTCTTTTCTATTAATGGCATGGATGTTTCGATTGATGTAAAATGCCTCCTTTATTTTTCTTTTGTGATCATTTGATTCTGAGCACAATATTATGGGATTGGCAGGTGTGAAGTTATGTCCAGATTGTTTATCATGCTCCAAAAATACAGAGGATATGTTGCTGTTTTTCTGAGCTCTGTTGAATGTGTAAATATGTTGAGCCAGTCTAGTATTGATTGTAGCTTTCGTTTCACCACAGGGTTCAAATTTAAAGCTATTAAAAATAAAATCATAAAATTTAATAATACAATAAACAATAATGTACCTCGCACCAATCTACCTAGAATAACAATCCCCTACATTCCTAAAATATCTAACAAACTAATGAAAGCATTAAACGATAAATTTAACATAGCAGTTAGAACTCCACCTAATTCTAATAGATTGATTAACAACTCTAAAGACCACATTGATCAATCGTTCACCCCACATGTGATGTACTCTATTGCCTGCCCTCAGGCCAGATGCCATGCTATATATTATGGTGAAACGAAAGCTACAATCAATACTAGACTGGCTCAACATGTTTACACATTTAACAGAGCTCAGAAAAACAGCAACACATCCTCTGTATTTTTGGAGCATGATAAACAATCTGGACATAACTTCACACCTGCCAATCCCATAATATTGTGCTCAGAATCAAATGATCACAAAAGAAAAATAAAGGAGGCATTTTACATCAATCGAAACATCCATGCCATTAATAGAAAAGACACTTGCTTCGAGATCTCGAAGAAATGGGCTACATAATACTAGCTTATTTGAATATTTGTATTTGCATATATTTTATTATACATTTTATGAAGGCTATGAATATGAGGCATGGATCCTCGAAAACGTTAAGCCAATAAACTTTAATACTAATTTATATCTTCTCTAATTAACAATTATATATTTTACATATAGTGAGAAGTAAAGCTATATTTATTAGATTATTAATTTAAATAAAACCAAATCTCAGATAATTAGAAACATTATAGTCTTATAAATTACACCATTGAATTCACAATTTACAATTAACATTTTTTGTAATACAAGATATTGGTGGTCGAGAGGTCAATGACAGCTGCTTTACAAGCAGTTGTCCCAGGTTAGCGGGTTCGCTTCCCAGCTGATGCCATGACATATGAGAAAAAAAAACTGTATTGTTAAAACATGCATTTCAGAAAACACCATATATTTTTGCATATATATGTCTCATGCATCACACAAATTAATGTATACTTCTTCCCACTAAATTAAAGTTCAAACAATGACTTTCAAATCATATAATGAACACATTTAGTATGGCTTAGTTAATAATTTAATCCATTTAATTCAAATTATTGGCTTTACTTCTCATATCATTCTGATCTTTAGATATTACTGTTATCATTTGATCAAACATTGAACAATAAGACTTATATAGTAACTGAAATACTAAATTTTTTTTTTTCAATGACATACACTTTAAACTTATATATATATATATCTTATAATATCTAAATATATCTTATAATATCTAAATTACAGTATTAGAAAGCATTAACTTAATACACTTACTTTCATGTGCCCTCTGCAAACAAATGACTTTAAATTACTAACACAATGCTCAACATGATTAAATCAACTCCTAAACTATAAAATTAATTTTTCATTTAAGTAATTTTAAGTTTGAATAAAGTTTGTGGCAATATAAAAGTATTTTTTCAGTTTAATTATTATTAAAAATATCTTTAGAAACAATAAAAATACATTAAAACAACAATTATTTTGAGAAATAAAAAAAAAAAATCTTTATGTTTTACTAATATAAAAAAATAGTTGCTGGCAAAATGCTAAATATAATATAACTACATCTGCGAATACAACAGTTACAACAAACATGATTGGTGAATGGCACAATGCATGTGTAAGATGATTTAAAATACTTCCATCTACTTCTTCATCAGATATCTTTCCTTTTCTAAAAGTTTTGTTACCAATTTAGCTCTCTTATCTGATTATTTGTACGTTTAACAAGGGAAATGCTTTTATTATTTTTTTTTGGAATTATTGTATGCAAATACTGCTAGTACATGGGTTAGATGAATGTGTAGAAGAAGAGAAATAATTTCTAAAATAGAGAAAGGCAAAATTATTAGAAATCTATCTAAGTGCTGATTATGGAATATTTTTTTAGCAAGTAAAAATGAAATTTAAAATATCATCACAAGAAATTCCAGATTAAGCAGAAAGAAATTTACTAATATGGATTAATAAAAATTAAATGGTATGTGATAGCATACTTTTTGTGAAGTAATATTAATAATATTCTTTTCTTCTTTATCTTCTATGCATTGATTTTATAAACAAATATAATTAATAATTCCTTTTATTTATCCTCTATTCAATACAACATATTGTTTCTACAATTAGTTTTACCATATTTTCTTTCAATTTCATCTGCCTAGTAGCCTTCATCAGAGATTCTAGTAGTTTCTCTTCCAATGGTAAAAAGCTTTTAACAGTTGGGAGAGGGGGGGACTAATAGAATCTTTAATGAAGACTGCTGGATAGTCAAAACTATAGGAAAAAAAATTAAACTAATTATAGACACAATATGTTGTACTGAATAAAATATAAATGAAAGGATTATTAATTTTATTTAATAACATTTTTTATGTTTTTAAAAATTGAATTTTAGTTCAAATTTATATGAGCAGTATGGGAAATTAAATGTATGTGTATTTTTATATATATATTTGATTTTGTATTGTATTTATTCCTGTTATTTATATGGCTGCTCAGATGGTAATTTTGCTTTAGATGAAATATCTGGAATGCATTTCTATAAGCCATTGGAGAGTGTTGGCAAATGTGCTTCTGAAATAAATTATCTTTATTGCTAGGACTACCCTGATGAAAATCAGTCTGCTGGTTGAAATATTATAGCAGCTTTATAGAGAAATAATTGTATTTATATATATGCATGCATTTGCATCTGTAACTATTATGTTGTTTCTGAAAAAAAAAAAAAAAATCACAACTGACATTATTTCCGCTTGATTCACTAGCAGGTATTTTTAGGAAAAACTTTTGAAATTTTTTTGTTAAAATAAGTCTTGTCTTGTACCTGAAAGATGATAATATAATTAAATACTATTTTGTTTAATAAGATAAAAAGTTGCGGTAAAACAGCCTTTAAATAGCTCCAGGTGGGTAAAGATATCTCCAACAGTTCACCAAATAAGAATAGCGTTGATGGCATTATTTATTAGACTTGTTAACTGGTGAGTGATGAAAAATTAAAATTTTCGTGGTTTTACCCTCTAGCTAAGAATTGTTTAATATCTATTTGCTGATCAATAAATAGATAGACAGTGGATTCCCTAAAGGATTACTCTCTGGAAAAAAAAAGACTTTCCTATAATCTGCAAAAAATTTCTAATTTTCATTTGGCCAAAATTCGAACCCAAGTCTTGCGTAAGGTAGGTAGATGAACCAACAACTATCAACAAATACTAATTAAAAATTAAAATGCCTACAGGGAACAGACATTTTAGAAGATAAAACGTATGTGATAAATCTATCATTTAATTACCTTCTTAGATTTATCACCGCATAGCAATTAGAAAGTTATTCGCAACTATGGCGGATACTTTAAAAATAATCAAAAAGATCGGCACCATTTTATGATCGTTGACTGATTTAATAGATTAAATTTTGAATTAAAAAAAAAAAAATGTTTCGACTTCTTATTACCCAGCCTATCCTGTCTGCTTTTTTAAAAGGATATAAAAAAAGAAAACCATCTACTTTTCCCTTAATGGTAATAACAATTATTACAATGGTATAATTTGGCATTTTTATTGGGCTTGTTACAGTTCGTTTTTTATTTCGATGTATATTACTCACAAGACTGTTTAGTAATTTAACCCCTTTTATTTCGTAAGCTCTAAAATTTGTATAGCATTTTTCTAATACATTTACTTTTTTTTTTTTTAGAAATGCGTTATTAGCATTTCTAACAAAAAAAAAAAACAACTTATTAAATAAAGAAATTTAAACAAAGTGCTTGGACTTAAATTAAAAACACTGAAAATAATTTATAACTAATAAAAAATGTATAAATCAGAAATTACTTGACAATATCTTTTACTGAACTGATATATTAATCTCCCAAATTAATAAAATTGAAATGTATATTCACCGTGACAAATGATATATATGTGCGTTAATGTGTAAATGCGTTTGTTTAATAGTCTTGGTATATTTCATAATCCAATATACATATATATTAATGTTAAGTTTTTTGGTGTGAGTTATAAACAAAGGTTGCTTCTTGGAAATTAAAAGATTTTTGCATGCTTTTCATTTTTAGATCAGGTGAAATTTTTGATATATACAATCTTTTTATATTATAAACATTCAGATACAGCAAGAACAGTTTCTATTATTTAATACCCTAATGCCATCTATTATAAATTTGAGTAATTCAATAGTTACTAGATGGCAGTGCAATTTAATTCCTACCCTCAAACCAGGTTCTGGTTTCTGCCATTATCAATGAGGACTTGAAACATAAGTTAAAATCAATGCAGTTAATGACAACCATTTTTAATTTCATTGTTTACTATCAATTCCTTATTGATAAAAGCAAAAGCAAGAAATTGGTTTAGAGGTTGGAGTTAAATAGCATACCCACTTTTTAGTCCTTGATTACCCAAACTTCAGAGGTGATGCAAGAATAATAGAAAGGGGTGTTCACTATTGTTTATATTATAAGCTAAAAGAATCAAATGATAATTATGTTGGTATTAACTTTCATTTAGAAAAAAAATTATCAACTTTATTATGTCATTATTTTCTTTGCTACTGACAAAGAATATGCTCTACTTAATGGTGGAGCTATGATCCACATATCAACATAGCAAAGGAAAAAAGAACAAAAAAATAAAAAATATATAAAAATGATACAATATATTTAAAAACATAAAACTAACAGAATTTATTTAAAAAAATAAATCTGAAAATAATACATTTAGAAAACAAACAATGACCAAAAAACATTTTCAAAACCAGCTTTCCATCTCCACATTGTCATCTAGTATAGAGTAGTTAGTGATTAGCAGATGCATATAAAATCACCATCTTTAGTATTTAAATACTCCCTTCCTGATCTTCAGATCAGTTTTTGGTTTACTCCATTTTATCTGTCAAGTTTTAAATTTGAAATTGATTCTTTCCATCATCATATTGTTTTACGGTGAACAAAACTCTCAAAGTTACAGAAGTTATTTATAAATATGGAAAAGCATTTAATAAATGTACTATGGATCAATTATATGGAATCCTCATACTAAGATAGATATCATTAAAATTCAATCTGTTGTTGATAATTTCTTTTTAATTAAATGATCTAAATAATCAACAGTTGTATAGTATTATGGCTGAGATAAAAAAACAAGAGGTCTTAAATTTCTGCATACAATTATTTCCCAGATTATTTCTATTTCTAGGTTGCTCTCTAAATTAAGTATCAAAAGAAAGGAGCAATATAATAATCGTATTCATAATGTTTTTGAATTTAAAATTTGTAGTCTAATATATTAAGATTTTTTCTTTACTTCATTTATCTGGAACATATAGTAAAAGCTTTGCAAATAAAGACATTTTTATTTACATTTTAAACAATTCATTCATCTTAAAAAATATTATCTTTAATCCCTCTTGGTGTATTACCTTTTTCTTATTTGTCCATTTCACTTTTTTCCCACTTTGTTTCTATTATTTTTCATTTTTTTAAATGTTAATCTATATTTACATATATTAATTAATTCACTGTGCAATCTATAATTCACTTAATGCTGTGGATATGTACATCAAATAAAGAACTGAATTAAATTAAATTGAATTGTCCCTTTTTTTGTTTTAAAGAAAAATATAAAACCCTATAAATTTACATTTTCTTTGCTACATTGATATATGCGATGGTAGTTATATCAATAGCTAAAGCATAAACCCTAGCAGCACTATTAGCATTTGTCTTATTTTAATCACTGCTTTTTGTGCAATTTTGTTTCATTTTTATATTTAATCAAAAAAAAATTATCACCTAAAGATAAAAAATATTATAGTTGATGCATTTAATAAAATATTATAATTAAAAAAATATTAAAACATTAATTAATTAAATAAATATCATTTACTAAAAACTAACCATCAATTACTTCCAAACAAAACTGAGAATTCATTACAAAATATACAGCATATATTATATAAAGAGCTCTCAAATAAGCATATATATATGTGAAAAATGAGAACGAAATATATCAATAATGCAATATTTTACATATACATATAATAAAACTTTTAAAAATGTAAATTATTTTATTGTTTAACCATGTGTAGAAAGTAAAAGTAGATTGAATTTCAATGTTAGATTTATTACAATTTTCAAAGTAAAATGTCTAATCAATAAACAAAATGTCATAAGATCTTATAATACCTTTTTTATGTTTTAAAAAAAAATCTTGTAATAATGAAAAACTATTACAAATCACAAAATTGAAACAATAAATTAAAAAAATAAAATTATTATATAATAAATTTCAATATAAAATTAATAATTAATAATATATATCAGTATATAGGGATACTGCTCTTAAATAAGTACTACCCATTGGTGGCGCCACTATCAACACATGAAAGTTGACAAGAAGATGCTAATTGATCAGTTTCATTTTTTTTCATATCATAAAAATAATATCTATTTAAAATAATGTTTGAAAAAAAAAAAGGCAGGAAAATAATTTATTTCGAGAACAAATTGATAATATTTATATTTTAATATTCTCGAAAAGAAGGAATAATATAATTTATTTATAAAACCAACATGTAATTATCCTCTTAGTTATGTAGAAAATAGGAGTAAATTCATTCTTGGCATTTTTTAATGTCCTTTCCAACATAGTAGAATAACATCGACCACAAAGTTGTGTTGTGGTTCAGATATCCAAGTGGTTGTATTGGCACAAAATGTTGTCTCTTCATTATAGATCAACTGGCAATAGAAATTTTTCATAACATTTTGATAAAAATGCGGCAAGTGATCAAAAATATTACTTGCTGATCCAAATATGATTTGTTATGCAAATAAATTATATTATTTTCTTGTTTTCATAAACATATTGTTGTTATTTCCAACCATGCATTCTAACTTGCTTATAAAGAATGTTTCTTATATATATTAAATAGAGGGTTTTGAATTCAGTATTTTTCGATCTATTCATCCTCCACTCTATCTCAAGCAACCAATTCACATGACTACACACGTTCAAAAAAAATAAACGATCCCCAATAAACATATTTTGTGTAGAACCAACACTCATCATTTGTGTCACATGATAATCTCCCACCCATACATACATATAATCTGACCCAAATGATGAGTGTTGATTATTGCATGAAATATGTATATTGGGGATCATGTGTGTGGGTTGCTTGGAATAGAGTGGGGATAATTAGACTGAAAAATCCTGAGTTCAAATCTCTCTATTTACATATATAGGAACATATAGGAGATTTGAACACAGACTTTCAAGCACCCTTAAACTATCCACATTATCTCATACCCCTGATATACATGATCACATACGTACATGTACAAAATATAAATAATCATCAATATATATATTTAAACCACTAAACATCACATGATCACCATCTCTATACTGTATGGAGAGTTTTGCCTTTGTTTAATATACATATTTCACGCTGAACGAGTATTTCATGCTGAACGAGCGCTCACCAGTTGGTCCAGATTATCATCTCCCACATATATATATAAAATCAGTGCTCAGTTTATATTAAGATAGCAAATGTTCATACTTTAATGGACAGGCTTCAATCTACTCCAACCTCCAACTCTTCACCCATCCATTGAAGCCTGTCCATTAAAGTATAAAGATTTGCCATCTTAATATAAACTGAGCACTGATTATATATATATATGTGGGAGATGATAATCTGGACCAACTGATGAGTGCTGATTTAGCACGAAATACCAATATTGGTGATTATTTATCTTTTCTACATGTGCGTGGTCATGTGTATCAGTGATATGACATAATGTGGATAGTAGAAGAGTGCTTGAAAGGCTGTGTTCAAATCTTATATTTACAATTAAGCTCCAAGTATATGAAGAATGCCTGCATTTCCGATCTTATATATAGGAACATATATTATTTTCATTATGAAAAAAAAAAAACTGAAACTAATAAATAATCTTCAATCTTGTTTTGTTCACTAAAGATTACTAAACATTATACTGCTTTTTTAAAATTTCAAACATACATTATTTTCTAGGAAGTGATATTATTTTCGTTATTATAAAAATAATTGATCAATTAGCATTTTCTTGTCAACGTTCATGGTTGGATAGTAGCTTCGAAACCAGGTAATACTACATATGATTGGTACACACAAAAAAATCTTAGTTTTTTTTAATATAAAATACATGATATATATATATGCGTGTAAAATTTTGCGCACAAAAACAATAAAAAAAGAATGTCGCTATAAGCCATTTAGTAGAAAAAGATTTCTATTTCTTTTTTTCATTTTATACTCAATTTATAAAGAACAGAAAACAAACAAATATTTTCCAAAAACTTATTTTAAAATCTATTTGTAAAAAAAAAGAAAATAATCTATCAACCAAACTTTATATAATCCTTTAGCTGAAAAAATAATAGGTTTTTTTTTTCTATAAAGACTTATATATATATCTTTTTCATTTAAAATCATATATGTAGTTATTTATGTCATGAGACCATAGGAGCTCATAAACCATCTGAAACTTATTTAAAAATAACCAGAATATTTATAAGGCCATACACTTAAAATAAAATCAATCTATATATTTTCATTATTTAAAATGCGGTCATAAAATAGATTATGCAAAAAAATATATAACCTTTTAAAGAATGTAATAGAAGGAAGATATTGAAATCAATTATATTAATTACAACAAATATAATTGTATGATTAGATATAAAACATCAATTAATTTAGCTAATACTTGGATAATGATAAATGATTGGAAAATTAATTAGTATACATTTTATACAGGGTTTTTTCCTCATCCTTTTACATATTGTATTATTGTTATAAAAGGATCTAATTAATTTTATATAAAAGGGATAGAATGTCACTACAAATGCGATGTAGATTGAAATTGTAAAATAGTTCCAACACATTGAAAAGGGCAAAAATTAGTATTTGCCTAAAAAAAATTTCTATCTTATTATTATTGTTATATTGTATGATTTATTTAAACATATTACATTACATGGAAGGTCAAATAACGGTTCTGAAAATGTTTGCTTACATATTATCAATAAAAAACTCAACATACAATTTTTTTTTCAACTGCCCTCATATCAGTACCACACTTATTTGTCCATAATTGCTCAGCATTAATTAGAAAAAGATGGTTCCAACTCTCCTAATAACTTGTTATAAATATATAATTATAACTTATCGTTTTCACATCTTTGATTATATGTTTCACTAATATTTGGTAGATGTTTGAAATATATTTAAATACAACGAAATCGTGTCGTATGTCACATGATCGAATTTAACAAGTAATATAATTTTCTATTTCTTCCTTTTACTATGTATTGATTTCTACTTTAACATATCATACCATTTACACCTTTCTTAAACACTTTATCAATACTCTTTATTTATATCAATAGAAGGGATAGGAAAATTAAAGAGGCAACCTTGATTAAGAATATAAAACAAAATCTTAATAGGGATTTTGGGATAAAAACAATTTTATAAACAATTATTATTAATAATAGTTTGAATTTGATAAAGGTTAAAATAATAAAGTTAAAAAAATGATAATAGAGGGAGTATTAAACAAGTGTATAAATTTTGAAAATTTTGTCAGTTCGGTTTTGGAAATAGAAATTATGAAGAGGTAGATAATTTTTGTAATGTAAAAACATAATTTGTAATGTGGGAAAAGTTAATTGATAATTATAAAATATTTAATAAAAACAAATAGTAGCCTTTATGGCTCTTAATTATGTAGTACTCATGAGCTGTCTGTGCGCTGTTTTTTTAATGTTTCTGTGTGAGCTTCAGATATACTTTATTAGAATATATTTTTTTAAATATTATTTTTATAATACTTACATTATATTGTGTACATACTTTCTGAAATAGAAATACAATGAAATAAATATTTTTAGAACAATTTAATTCTATTATACTGATATGCATAAAGCAAAAGTAATACACATTTATACGTTTTTTATTTTCAATTATAAGTTTTCAAAAACTGCAAGTAAAAAAAGCATTAATATATAATTTAAAGTATTTTGATTATGTCTAATTTTATTCCCCACCCATTAAAGCATGGCTCATTTGAAAATTACTTTATTATAATTGTCTAGATATGCTAGAAAGACACCTACACATATTTTCTTTATTAGCATTAGAGCTTTCATCTATATCTTTATAGAAATTGTATTAAATGTGTTGAAAGTTAACAAAAACAGAGAATCACAAAAGGCATAGCATTGAACCAATATCGAAAAAAGACAGAATTAGGTGTTGTATGATTTAGCTAATAGTTGAACAGAAGTTTCTATTTTAAGTCATGTGTAAGGGGAATAGGTATTCTTAAATTACAATAACTTGAATAATTTTTTTTTAAATATTATCTTAGCTAATGGTTAGATTTAATAAGTGGAATAATCTTGGAATCATAATTTGGTATCCAAAAAAAGAAATTTTAAAACCATCATAATATTGAGCTGTACTTCTCTTAAAAAAGTGGAGCCACCAGTGGCAAGTATTTTTTTCATCAGTAAGATTTCCATTTTCAGTAGCATTATATTAAATCTACTTTTATCTATTTATGATCATTTGCTTAGGAGTCATATGACATTTGAGTAGCCAAGTGGTAAGCTAACTCCCACCCTTCAATTTCATCATCTGAGTATTGATGCAATATCATTCTCACCAATGGGCTAAGTAAATTAGGATGAACTGATTAACTACATGTTGTTGCTTTTTTTATCTTTCTCTGATGGACCAGCTGCTGGTAATTTGATTTTTTTCTACATAATTATATTTTTCTTTCCTGGTTTATCATCTTCATCTGACTTCTCTGATATATGTCAGAGAATTGTTTGCAAATCCAATCACCTTTGTTTCCAATTTGCATTGAAGTACAAGTGGTATGTTTCCATGCTTTAAAGCAGCATCCTGAAAAACTAATCTTATAGAAATGAAACAAAAAATCACAAGACTGATTTAATGGACTGTTTCTGTTTATTGATAAATGTTGTTTAGAAGTTTGCATTGCCACTTCCTTAATATAGTTTATTTAAATCTCTTATGTATATATTATTTGCAAATCCAATTGTCTTACTTTAAATATAATCTTGTTTACTGATTGTACATGCATATCTTTTGAAGGCACTTCAAAAAGAATTGTACATTTTTGCATATTTTATTTGCTATAGAATAATTCTTGGATTATAAATACCTCTTGAACATATTAATATAAAAGCAATTGAATGTTCAGTTGCTTGGGATATAACATGCAGTTTGAATGCCAAAAGTGCCCAATCAGGTTTGAACACAAATCTTTAGATTTTGGGTCTATTATTACCTCTGCAGTAAACTGCATGCTGCATTATTTGCATTCCATACACTGATTGGTAACTTAACTTGTCACTGACTATCATTAGTAAATTAATATTTTGGAAACTTTGAAAGCTATGTTGAGTTTAGTCCAAATTCTATTCCAGAACATGATGAACAGTATTAAATTTTGGATACAAGTCACTTTCATTTATTTACTCCAATAAATAAAATAATCAAATGGTTTTGCTTTTCGTGAGTTCTGCCTAAAGTGAAGAAACATGTAAAAATGAACTTAAACTTCAAGTGATTCTGCTGCTACGCCAAACCATGCAAGAGAAATCAAGTATTTTTTTTGTTTGAGAACTCATAAAAAAAGTTTAAGCACTGGAATTACAGAATGGGAGCTATTATCCATATTCTTTAAACTCCAGACTCAACCACTCTGCCACTACTCCACGCATAGAGCCTTCCACCAGTGATGTTTGATTTTTAGTGATTTGATATCATATTTATTTTAATTTAATACCATTACAAAGATTTTGATAAATACATTGAACCATATTAAAAAATAAATAGATTTTTTTAAAAAAGATTTATTTACTACTTTTAATAAAAAATTGACTAAATATAATACGACAACCCATCAGTTGATCATTATCACCATGTCAAATACTACATCAATGAACATTATTTCTAATCAAATATCTGTAACAAACCATTTCCAACATTCTTACTATGTTATTATGATGTGGATAAATTTAACAAATAAAAAATAATAATTTTTTTTTTTAAAAATGGAATTGTCAGAATAATTTTTACATCACCCCATTTTCATTGCTAATTATTGTGTGTTGTTGTAATTTGCTATCTTTAACCAAGCATTATTCAATTTAAATATACTTGAAACTTTTATACCTCTGCAAACACTTCAAACACATAAATAAAGGCATCTGAAAAAGGTTAATGACTACAAGGTGCATTTCTGGCAGAACTAATACCCCCCCCTCCTCCTCTCAATCTTTTCTGTAAAGAAATAAATAGGTGTATTTATTATGATGTGGCTGCTAATAATAATAATGATATATACATTGATTAGGCATAAGAATTTTGTGTTGTAATGATATCATATTTTATTTGCCATATACATGACTAATAGCTGCTTTATCTTTTATCTAATGATAAGATTAAAACAAAGAAAACTTCGACAGAAAGGTTGCTAAATCTACAACAAATTCATCATTCATCAGATAGATGCCTTATAATTTTTATTTAAATGTACTTTTTAAAAAAAGATACATGACACTAAAAAAAGATACATCACACTTTGATTTGATTGCTTTGACTTTTGTGTTTTGATTTCCTCACAACTATATATATATATTGTAATGCTAACGAGATACATGTTCTAAAACACACATATATATCAGCATTATGTATTTGATAATTTAAAAATAAATAAACAAATTATTAAGAAAACAAGAATAGTTTAAAAAACTAATATTGTTAAGAAGTAGATTTTTAAAACATAATTTTGTAAAAATGAAAGTATGTGTTATTTTTCTGTTTATTAAGAGTGGGATGGGGGTGGGGGGAAATCGGGAAAAATAAAAATTTAAAACCGCTCTCTCCTCTTTTATTAAGTAAAAAGAAAAATAAATAAATGTTTAAAAAAACTTAATAAATGTAACAAATTAAATCAAAATTAGTTTATAAAAGAAACTTTTGAAAAATATCTCATCTGCAAGAATGCAATTAATTTGGAAAAATTTCTGGATGATAAGATATTTGACTAATCTAATAAAGATTAGATAAAACAAAATGTAAAAATTAATTAAAAGTAGATTTAAGTTATGATAAAAATTAAAACTATGATAAGGAAATACTGGGAGAGTTAGATATAAAAGTTGAGCTTGGCCATTGTTCATTCAGTCTTTGAAAAGTTGTTGCGAGTTTAGAGTTCACCAGTTCATCGATCCATTCATCACTGAGGACATTGACCCTCAGTAAGCCGGTCATTACTGCTGCAGACAATATCAATGCAGAAGCTTCAGAATTAGAAACATGCATTGCTATAAAACCATAGGAGTGTTCAACTGGGCTTCATATCCCAAGTCCCCGGCTCCATCAACTGTTCTCTCCTGGAACCAATGACTAGGACCAATGCCTAAACTGTGAATACTCTTTCCCATTTCCAAGCTGAAGAATGAAAGGAAAGCCATAAATCATCGATGTAGATCAAAAGGCCAACTGGTTGGAAATTAAGGTTAATGAAAACCTAGATAAATATACTTTCCAATAAACTGCCTAGACATGTTTTTATTTCGAAGTGACAAGAACTTTAATGAAGAACTATCATAAAATTTAGCCTTAACATAATCGTTTATGTTTTCTTTATGTAAGTGCACGAATAAACAATAATGTTTGCTTAATTGTTATTTGGTCTATTCTCTCTCTCTCGTCACTGCATCACCATTAATTTAAAGGTATAAATATTTGTATGTGTTAAGTAAAATGTGTTGGACCCCCTGATAAAGACTAGGAGTTAGCTTGGGATATTTCAAGTGCTGGATTCACATTCCTGTCATCTAGGCATGCTGGCTATATATAACATGGTTGGCTGGCACCTGAGACTTTGTTCTCAAAACAAATAAAATACTTTGGATGGCAGGTTTTGTTCCAGCAGTTGAGGGGTGCTACAGCTAGAAAATATGATTGAGCTGAGTGATTGTATAGCCTCAATTTGACCATACATATTGTTGATGGTTAATCTAACAATGGTATTCTACCGATCTGTATGAAGGTTTGATCCATTGCTGCAGGTATTAAAGATATAATTAAATAATTGCATAAAGTAAAATGATAATAAATAAGTCTTATAAGTAAATAATAACAGTAAGATATACAAAAAATAATAATGAGTCAAAAATATATATGAATTAAGCTTGTTAAAGATAAAGGCAGGTGGATTAAAACAATATATATATACCTGACTTTGCACAAAGTTAGGTGACTGCCAAAGCTTATTTAAACCATGAATCTTCAATCTCCTGTCAAGGTAATTTCTATAAGCAAAAGATGGATTCAAAACAATTATAATTGCCTGTCAAATGATATTTTTTTAAACTTTTCAGAATATAAATATCTCAATCTGTTACAGTCCAAATATCAATTTTCTTGTTTATATTAAGATCTTAGATTAGAGTGAAAGATGGGGAATTCATCTTTTACCTATAAAGGTTGCCTTGACAACAGATTGAAGATCCATGGTTTGACTAAGCTTAGGCTGTTATCATATGATTGCATTTATAAAACCACCTAACTTTGTACAAAGTCAAGTTTATTATCTAAGTAATAATTCACAACAGTAGAATTTAAAAGTAAAAAATAAGTTATTTATTAGTCTGCTTTCAAAACAAATTATATTTTTATCTACAATGGGAATTTAAACTTCTAGGAATATAAAAATCTCAATTTTTTATAATCCAAGTATCAACTTTTTTGTCTATATTAACCAATCCATTAATAATTTCTGTACTTTCATTTAAAAAACTTTGGAAAGTGTACTTATGAATCTTCAACTTTTCTTCACTCTCCTGTGACTATGTCTTATTTTTCCCATTGTATATTCATTTTGACAGCAGAAATTTTATTGATTTATTAGTTTAAAAAAAACTCTGAAGAGGGCAGAAGTCTACAAATCAAAATAAACTTCAAAGCATATGAACCACACTCACTAGTACTGACTGATGTAGAGCAGTTCCAAGAGTAATTGTATACCCAATCAGGAAATAAAAATGGGGTGAAGTGCAGTTTATTTAAATATTCATGATTATTTTTACACAATATTTGTATAATTATTTAAAAACAACATTATATAATATTACATTTTGATTTTATTAGAATATGTTTTAATTTTAAATACAACTAGATTCAATCATAATGGTAAAAGGGAAAACAAAGACAATAAGATGCAATTTTAAATTTTAGAGTAGAATATCCTATGATTATGATGGCTTCACATTTATTCTTTCATATTTTAAAAAGAAAGTTCAATTAACAAAGATTTCCTTAATTTTATTTTTCACGTTCAGTTGACTTTCCTTTATATTGTCCAATCAGAAATAAGTTCATTTTTTTCATTATTTTTTCTATATTTGTAAAGATCAAATATAATTTCTTAGGATGTTTTTCATTGTAATGTCATATTTCTAAAAGATCAAGTTCAATTTATTAAATCCTAATGTGCAGTAATATTAAAATCAAATGTTGAATAATTACAAGAATTCCAGCCTGGGAGAACAATAGAAATGTTTTCACCAGTCAAAGGGTTAAGATCTTAAACAAAACTGAAAAGTGGGAACTCCATCTTTTTAGAGGTTGCTTTGACAACACATTGAAGATTCATTATTAACATATGCTTGGGCTGATATCATATGATTATCACATGTGGAATATCTTTTAAAAATAAAATTATATAATAGTTATATAGAATTAATAGAGTGACTAAAAAAAGATTCTATTTGAAAGATAATAAAATGAAGTCACAACAACATAGACTTAATCCTTCAGTGTCCAAAAATATGAATTGCAGATTGAATAACTGATAAATAAATACATAAAAAATTTAATATATGTTGTGATTTGATGTGTCTAAATAATAAATAAATATGCATGTGTGTGTGTGTGTTATAAATAAATAAAACAATTAAAATAGGTGACAGAGCCAAGTCCTCTCCAGCCTCCTTCAAAAGATATACAATAAAAACAGTATTATTCATCAAGTTCGTTAGTCAGCAGCAATATTCTTTTTTTTTGTTATACCTTTTAAAATAACTGGATATCTATTTACCAACCAGTAATTGGGTAGCTAGATTTCGGAATGATTCTATAAAAAAAACTCCCAAGATTTCTCAAACTGTAAATACTATTACATGAATTTCCAAATTTTTGTCTGAATTCAAACCCCAATTATGAACACTGCAAATGGATGCATTAACTACTATACCAAGAAGTCTTTTATATGTATATGTAGTATATGTAGAGACAGACTCATTGAAGATGTACTAAAAATAAAGCTGCGCAACTCAGCAATTCTTAGAGTAATTCTGTACTAACACATAGGAAAACGCTTGATTGAAACGACTGTGTATGTGCGTGCATATATATATCACATCTAGTAAAGACTAAGATAATTAAACATAAATAGAAAGGACATAATCATAACACATTCATGTATATAGATATATAGTTCTCGTTTGGTGACAATAAGATAGCTAGATAATGATAATTCGTGTCCATCAATACAGTGGTGGTCTGCTATTCCTTACCAACCTTTCTAACACCTCCATTTTTAAATTTATGCCATAAATTTGATCTTTTTAATATAAGTGCTTGTAATTTTAATGACCAGTCTTGAGAATTAAAGAATCATGGATCGGCGGCTCGATTTTCATTACCAGTATCCAAACATTTGACTTCCTGAATCACAATCCATTTGATTATATAATTATATTTATTTATTTACTTATTTTCTGCAACATCGACTTTCTCAAGAGTTTTACATTCAAATTATAAAAAGCATTTTTATTTTTAATTAGTTATGCCAGTTTAATTTAAAAGAATATGTATATAGAATCTTTTAATTTTTTCATATGCATAATTTATGGTAAAGTAAAGAAATTAAACAGCTTTGACAATTTGATAGTTTCTCTTCAATTAGAGAAGATTGATCTGACAATGTTATAAATAATTATAATTATTATTTTACAATATATATAAAGAAAGAGATAAAAGAGAAATAAACAATTCTATGTATCCACACAAATATAAATTGCTAGCATATATATATGTTTAAATATATAAGAAAATATTCCAAGGCATATCGCTAACAGAAAATTAAATTAAAAAAATCAAATCACCCTCCCAAATATTATATTTCAGCAACACTCTGCAAGTCGTCTATGAAATTCAGAATTTATATTTATTCACAGAGGGTATTTCTGAAATGTAACATGGGGGGGGGTATGTTTGCATGTGAAATTATATACCGAATATAATGTTAAACTGATGACTCTTGGAGGAAAGTTTCTATTCATAAGCCATACGCTCAATAATCCAAATAGCTCTTTGAAAATAGTTTATACCTCAGCACATATTATTATATTCTCCCTCCCCCATTACTCCTTTCCATCTATAATCATCAAATTTGCCTTCTAGAACTTGTTATAGTTTCCTTCTTCTATCCCATTTTAATAAAACATTCATTATTTCCAATATGCTATATTTTTTATGCGTGATGCGATAATAACTTTTCAAGTTCATTTTGATGTCATCAAATTGAATCAGGAATGCTGGCCAACAGAATGACGTTTTATTCCACATAATATTTAACTTCCATTCCATCCAGGATTTACCGAAACATATTTCGATGTAATATTATCTAGCTTTCTGTTACTATTTTTTAAATTAATATATCTTTCATAATTTGTGCTGCTTTGCCTCTCCTCTGTAACTTCCTCCATTTCATACCCAATACATATTTTGTAAGGTGGCAATTAACCTCCCTCTGGTAAGATTATTGTGAACTAAAACAAAAGATATTATATAATAGTCAACTTCTTCATTGTATAATTATCATAGAATAAGGGTTAGAGGAAATTAGCTAATAATTGAAACATGTTCTGAGATTTAAAAATTAATTTTTTATCTGTAAATAATAAATAACTCAGATTGTGTAACTTAACAGGAAAGTAACTGAATCTTCTAATGAATTATATAAAGTAAATAATCATCTGTCTTTTGGAGAGTTCATCTCCGTTATAAAATTCATTGGACGTTTCAATAACTTCCTGTTCAGTAAAATTAATGTATTAAGAAATGAATGCAAAGTCTTGTATGAAATGTCAAGTTTTGCTTTAAATAGTTTTTTTAGAAAATTCATAATATTCATTAGTCAATTTTCTAATAAGAACGGCAATAAAAGAAAGATTTTTATTACATATTTATTATTGATGAGTCAATGAGTACATAGCGATTCTTTACTAGAATGTAAAATGGGGGGGGGGTATAAATTTTCCATCAAGGAATTGCTTTCCAGGCAAACATTTGTCTTCATCATTTCTCTGCAATAGGTTGCTACAGCCACAAACATAATGAGGTAGCTGAAAAATTGAGGTATATCAAAAATATAGCAAGCTCCAGCAAATTACTACCAATGATAACCAAATACTATTATTTATTCATAGAGCTCCATAGTGGTCCATTTTCTAGTTACTGTACCTGACCGTCAAAACAACATTTACAAATATATAGAAGTGAATGCACTTGTAGGTTGAAATGTTTATATGCAGTAAGCAAACTGCATAAATTAAAGACACAAATAATAAAAATTTAAATATATACATATATGCAAATTAATTTTTAAATAAATTCTAGTAAATTTCTGATATTTTTGTATCATGAGAAGTTTTTCCAATTATTAATTATTTAATATTTTTAAACTTTTTTTTTTTTTAAAGCAAACATTTAAACAATGCAAAAGTCTATATGTTGGGAAAAAAGGTTAATAATACGCACGAACTATTTTAAATTTCACACCGTTTTTCCAAAATATTTTTCTTTTAATTAACTGTAAAAACATATATATGTAAAAACCTAAAATGAAATTATGAACAAGAAATGACATTCTTAACGACTTTGTCATTGAATTCTTTCAAATTTTTACAGAGAGTAATTAATTAAAAAAAAAATTCGAACGAACTCTTCAAAATGTCTTTATTTGAAAATGATTTTAAATATGTATGATTCACATTATCTAGAACAATTAAAGAGACCAAATGTAATTATTTCTTAAGTAAAATGTTCTTTTTTTTTTTTCAAGAAAATATTTCTTTACTAATTGATTTAAATTACATCTTTAGTAATATTTATCTAAGTTAATGAACAGTGCATGCGCGCGCACACACACACACGGTGGAAAATATTTTGCAGAAAAATCTTAAAAAAACAACAACAGACAGCTATGTTATATTCATAGGATTTGATTAAAAAGTAAAAGTAATTTCTTTTATATATAGTAACAGACAATCTCTAGGTATATAATTCTTGAACAACCTTAATGACAATTTATCATCATTTCAATAAATATCTAAAAGTATATCTATAGAATAATAAAACATGATTTAGAATGCCAGAGAATTGTACACTTATGAATTAAGTCATAATAATATGTGAATAAATAATGATGATGAAGATGATAGTTTGATAATCTGGGCCAACTGACAAAGTTAGACCAGCAGAATGCATCTTAATAAGAGTATGTGATGTGATGTGGCTACTCCTTTATCGAAGTCAGGAATCTCTCCAGCCACTATGCCCAGAGAAACCTCGTAATCACCTTCCCTTCCCTTTCCACCCTTAGTTTTTCCCATATTCTTTCCTATCCTGCTCCATCCCATTTGCACAACATCATTTTTGTTCACTCTATGGCATTAATATTTATATCCCTTTATCTTTTTCCAAACCTAACATAAAAACCAAGAACCCACTTTCTGTATAATCATTTTGCTTATATTTATTCTCCCACAACTTCATTATTGATATCCTTTCTGCTGATGCCTAATATTTTCCATGCCTTCTTTACATAATTTGAAGACTAAATCACCTACATTACTACATTTATGTGTATAATCTCTTGTTGATAATGATCCTGTTTGAGCCTTAAACATGTTTGTAAACTATTTTTCTTGCTATTATTGAAAATTAACTCACACCCAATATTCTGTTTACTTCTATATATATTTAAACTCTTTTTACTCTCCATACTAGTTCTCCATTTCTCCAACTCTCTATTTTTTATTAATGCATCTATTTTTCTATCCCACTTTTTGTCACTATAATATTCAGCAATCCTCCTAACACAATCATTCCAACTTTTGTACAAAGTATACTGGTATAAAATCTTTATCCAAACCTTCTGCATACCATACTACCTTTCTCACCCATCTTGTGGCCTGTCTTTTATTCATAACCCAATTAAATACTATTTTGACTATTCTCTTATTATGCACACATTGCAATCTACCAAAAATTTTCATTTTGCTTACTAAACTTTCCATACAGTAGTGCTACCAAGTACATGCCTTCATAATCAATGGATGCAGGAAGATTGTTTAAAATATGAAATGGTGATCATGTGATGTTTTGAGAGAATGCATCTTGAAAAACATTTCCCCTCATTATTAATCTTTGTCTTTTTAAGTAAAACTTTTTTTTGCCAGCCTCTAGTGATCATTTGAATTAAATTTTCATTTTTTTATTTTAAAAGTTAACGCTTTATTCTAGAATATATCTTCCCATTTTTAAATTCATTTCTCATAAATATTAGTTAACAAAATAACATTTCAACTTTGCAATATAAAAGTAATAAAATTAAATATGTAATCTGAATAAACCACCTTTTTCTAATGCAAGATTATTACAATTACTGATAAAAATATTTAATAATTTTACTCCAATTTTAAAACCAGAATAAAATTCTTGTTAAGACATCATAAAGCAAGAAAATATTATTTAAAAATTTTAAATTCCACTTATAAGTGTTAAAATGACAAAAAATAACTGCAACATTGATTCCAGAGACATTCCTTTTCAGCCAATCATAACTTCTGATTTGCCATAATTACATTTTTCGTGATTTACATTTCTAAAAAAAAAAAAACTATTTTCAAATAAAATATGGTATTACTTCGAATTTAAGCTGCCCTTTTTATTAAAATTTTGAAGACATAAAACTAGGTGTGACTTAAGTTCGAAGCAAGTATTTTAACAGCTTATTTCTGCTGATCTCCCACTCCCCAACAATCTTCACTTTATGCATGCAAATACTATTATGACTGTTGGTAGCAGTTTATTCAAGGTTCCCCTGCTTTCACTTTTCTTTGAATTTCTATTTAAGTAAATAAATTTTTTTATTATTTTTCAATACTTATTATAAAATCATTTTTATATTTTTTCCGATTTTAAAATCCTATTGTTCAAAATGAATATTTTAATATCTTATTTCTGCCAATCTCCCACTCTCCAATGATCGCATCTTTGCTTTATGCTCTATGCATGCAACTGTATTAAGATCATTGATAATAATTTATTCAGGAGTTTCCCAGTCATACTTTTTTTTTAATTTGGGTATTTAATTAATAAATATGTTTATTATTTTTCAGTACCTATTATAAAATCTTTTTTTTTATTTTTTTCCAATTTTAAATTTCTACTGCAGCTTAAATTTGAAGTAATATGCTATTCATCTAAACACTATTTTCTCATCAAAAAAATAAATATTTCACAAATAGTATCATAAATATATAAACAAACTATAGAAAATATACATCTTTCTTTTCTTGATATTAAACAAAAGAAATATGGTATCAAAAGCTCTTGCAAGTGCTATAGGGGTTTGAAAACAAAGACTACTAATCAGCAACATTTCTGTCTCATTTGTACTAGGTTCTTTATATGACATGAGATCTTCAGACTTTGATTTAAAATCAATGTATATTTTAGTTCCAGTTTTTTTTATCATAAAATGCAAAACCAACCAACACAAACTATAGATATCCACAAGAGAATGAATTTAAGTGAACTGATTGAAGTGCTACTAGATATGGTAAAGTAACATAGCTAGAAAAAAGATAGAGGAATATTTAAATGAAGATTTTCAAACATAAATGTATGTAATAAATATATTATGAAGCAGTGGTGATCGGCCAAGAAGCACCGCAGCACCCCCAGAAAAAAATATGTAAATTAATTATGAAATTTGTGTTTAAAATTATCAATAATATAACAATCATTCAATAATTTGCATAATTATTTGTAAATACAACTAATTAAATCATTTTTTTAAAAAATATATTTAATCTATGCTTCAGATTCTATTCAAAGATGCAGCCAATTAAAGCATGTGAAAAACCTCATATTTGCTGAATTTCGGCAAATACCGCTAAGTTTCATTTGCTCTCATCAATGTATGTAACAAGTGCTACAGGAGCTGCTGACTGATCAGATATGTTTATCTATTCTGGTTTTTCTTCAGAGCAAATATATTTTTGTTTTCATTTACAATGAGCAATAAAATATTTTGTTTTTTGTTGTAATCAACATCTGTAAATTAAAACTATAATTTTTTTTTACAAAAAAATATTATTTTAAATATTATTATGATGAGTTAAAACAGGCAAAATTCACTATATATATTTTGCCACACACAGCAAGCTGGAGTAAGAAATGGATGCCAGAAGTCTTGTGCATAAAATCCCCATCTAGTGCCTACTCATCCAATATCCCCAGACTAGTATCTGGCTTATGGCCTTTGTCAGTGAGGAGCCTTGGATCTGAGAGCAAAATATATATATAGTGAGTTTTGCCTGTTTTAACAACAGTTATACACAAGCATAAGAGGAGGTGGTCATGTGATGATTATGATGAGTGTTAGTGTTAAATATATATATATATTACATTTTGCCAGTTGACATTACATGGAAAAAATGAAATAAAAAATAAAGGTCGATCTACTCCAGATATTATTTGTCAAACAGCAGTTAGTAAAAACAATAAATACATTAGATTTTTAACAATGATGGGTATGGAAAAATAAAATGGTTGTGCAGTTGTGAAATTAGAAATGTTCTGTTTTGTTTTCCTCGCCTACTATTTGATGATGATGATACCGTAATAAAGCATCTCTGCTTAAAAATTTCACAAGTCACAACTGTTATGAAATATAAAACATCATAACAATTTCATAATTGTCTATCATGATCACAGTTATAGTTCAAATCTAGGTGAAACTAGGAAGTTTTGGATCAGATAGGGTTTCTAAGAAAGTCTAGAGTTCTTTCAAACATAACTCTCTCCAAACAATCCATTTATTAAATGGTAAATAAATATTTAGTGATTCCCACTATTTTGAGACCGATTTTGAGCTCTGGTTTACAATTTTTTTCATGTATCATAGCATCGGCCAGGAAGCGAACCCACTAACCCGTGGCAACTGCTTTGTAAGGCAGCTGTGCTGACCTCTCGACCACCAACGCTTGACTGGTTTACAATTTTGCCTTATATAATATCAGAGAATATAAACTTTCTGTTGTAATACTAAATATTTTTTTTCTTTTTTTATTCTTGTGCAGGGATGAGCAAACTTTCTAATCACAGGCCACATGTACAAAAAAAAATGTTCTTACTTACCAATACATGAGGTACGCACTTGGTAGAGAAATGTATTGCAACCATGCTAGAAAGTAATTTTCTATTGCCAATGAATTTTCATAAATAAAGTTTAATTGTAAATATTAATTAGAGAAAATATAACTTACTATTAAAAATTTTTCGGCTGAACGTTTTCGAGGAACCATGCCTCATACTCATAGCCTGGCAGCAGGATTCAAATATAAAACCATTAAAAAGAAAATCATGAAATTTAATAGTACAATAAACAATAAATTACCTCGCACTAATCTACCTAGAATAACAATCCCCTACATCCCTAAAATATCTAGCAAACTAACGAAAACTTTAAACAATAAATTCAACGTAATATTCAGAACTCCACCCAATTCCAATAGGTTGATCAATAACTCTAAAGACCACATTGATCGATCGCTCACCCCACACGTGGTGTACTTTATTTCCTGCCCTCAAGCCGGATGCCACGCTACATATTATGGGGAAACGAAAGCCACAATTAATACCAGATTAGCTCAACATCGTTACACATTCAACAGAGCTCAAACGAAAAGCAGCACATCCTCAGTATTTTTCGAACATAGTAAACAATCTGGGCACAACTTCATACCTGCCAACCCCATTATTTTATGTTCAGAGCCAAATGATTACAGGAGAAAAATAAAGGAGGCATTCTATATTAATAGAGACATCCATGCCATTAACAGAAAGGACACATGCTTCGAGATCTCGAAAAAATGGGCTACGTAACAGTAGCTTATTTGAATATTTACATTTGCATATATTTATTACACTTTTCATGAAGGCTATGAGTATGAGGCATGGTTCCTCGAAAACGTTCAGCCGAAAAATTTTTAATAGTAAGTTATATTTTCTCTAATTAATATTTACAATTAAGTATTTTTTGTTTTTACATATAAGGAGAAATTAAAACCATATTTATAAATAAACTTTTTAAAATCATTGTCAGCCAATTTTAGGATGATAAGTAGCATTGTGTGTATGTGCGTGTATATGTTTGAATGTGACCAAATTTTATACTACAATAATTTTGTAATTAAATTTTCATGCCACAATCTTTGTGGGCTAACTTAGATCCCTATTGTTAGGCAACAATATCCATTGATAGAAACTTCATAGTTTGGTGTAACTCCCAGTTCACCAATAGCATGAAAACTAATATATCAAGCAAAAAAAAAATTATTTAACAAAAGCTATGTTAGATTTATAAGTTATGACATTTCTTGTCTGAAACAATTTTCTGTAAAAATCATTATTTCAAAATATATTGAATAATTGGAAGAACTTACTACTCGCGATAACTCATTAAGCATATTTTATATATATATAAAACATTAATTGAAAAAAGTTATATAAAATTACAAATCTGATAAGTTTTGTTTGAATTATTTTTCCGTTTTTTTTGTTTTTTTTTTTGAGGTAAAACAAAGGCTGTTATAACAAATATTTTTGCAATAACTCAGTTGAAGTTCAGTTTACAAAAAAATATTATAGAATAAAATATGTTCAGAATGAAACGTTTAAGTCATTTTTTATTAGATTTAAAAGAAATTTTACATTTGTCCATGAGACACAGGCCACCCAAATCATTGTTACAGAGTATATGTGACATATGAACTATAATTTGAACTGCCCTTATTCTAATATAATGCTACCAAATGGCAGAACAATTTTGTCCACATCACTAGACTAATTCCTAGTTTTATCGGAGAAAAAGAGAAAGCCAAAATTGAAACCAATGCATTTACACATGTGAACCAACTTTTGATTCTTGGACTGAAATTTTAAAAAAATAATAATAATCTAATATTTTGAATAAAAACTAAATAAAAAGCACACTGATTGGTGGGTGGTAATTAAACTGTACTATGCTCTAGCAATCATTAACTAATGAAGTTAACTGCAGATGGCACCAGATAGAAATGAGGAAATGTTTTTAATACTGTAATGAGTTGAAACAATTGAATGATATTGTGTTGATATAAACATAAAATTACAGATTATTTAGTGTGAAAGCAAGCTACCAGTGATAAAAAATATTACTATACTCTAATAATATTCCTTAATATGAAACATTTTGTTATTACATCTTACAATTTAAACTATATAGTAGCTTTTATCAAAGCTATCTAAGTTTTTTTCCAGAGCTCTAATGGGTTAACTATATTGTTTTGGTTGTAGTGACCCCTTTCAATTTTATCAGGCTTTTGACAAAGAATGTAACATAAATGCTTGTGAAATAAATTTCTTTCACTACACCAATGTCAGTTATGGTTCCAACATATACTTTATATATATAAGTAATAAACAATAATTATAACTCAGATTATATGTATAAACAAAAGTAACTACAGCTTCCAATGAGTTATGTAATGTAAATAATAAACTATTAAACGACAGAGCAATATCACCTGCCCTTTAGCATTTGTTGGTATTTTTTCTTAATTTAAAGTGATTGTTTAATATCTTCACACTCTCATTTTCCAGTACTTAAGATTTTCCCATACTTAAACGTTTGGGTTGAAGGAATAGGTGGATTCATTCTATTCTTTCACGAATATTTTTTCTTATATTGGAAAGTGAGAGTATTCATTTGTTGTTAAGATCCACAAAGTGCATGTGCATTAGCTTAACAAGTTGATTATTAGTTTATTGATTTATTTAAATAATTTTAAATGAGGGAATGAATTTGATCTATTGGTTATATATATGTGAAGAATAAATAACATAGAATCACCATATAAGGAACTAAAAAACATCTTCCAAATAAACGTAATGCAAATTTTTATTATTTTTTGCTAAATTAATTTTAAGAGCAAAAATTAAATAGAATTTTTGCAGTCACTAATGGTGTTTAAAAAATTAATGAAATATATGCCTTTTTAACAATGATGTATATTTTTTTGATTTTGAAATTATGATAGTGTTGCTATATTCATGTTATTGTGGATTCAGTCCCTTTAAAGATATCAAAATTCACAAATAGTGATGACTTCTTGATAGTATATATACCTATGCCATATAGAAATAATAATATTGTTCTATACTTAAATATATGTATTTAAGCACATAAATATGTAAATTAAATTAACACAACTATTTAACACATTATATAAAAGTTAATAATAAAAAAAATTATGAATTTAAATGCATGAAATTAATATTTACTTCTTTCTTTTACAATGTTTTCATTTATGAAATACAGTTAAAAATCACTTTGTCCCTCCCTCCTCATAATTTAATTAGTAGCAAATTACTTGGGTGGAGTTGCCAGTGTTAATATTATCAGTCCTAATGTTATTTTTGCCAATATTTGAATAGACATCACATGATCACCACTTCTTATGCTTGTGTGTAACTGTTATTAAAACAGGCAAAACTCACTATACATATTGCCACACACAGCAAGCTACAGTAATCAATGGATGCCAGAAGGCTTGTGCATAAAATCCCCATCTAGTGCCTACTCATCCAATATCCCCAGATTAGTTTCTGGCTTGTGGCCTTCGTCAGAGAGAAGCCTTGGATCTGAGAACACTGCACCTAGTGATTATTCTAGCTTGCTGTGTGCGGCAATATGTATAGTGAGTTTTGCCTGTTTTAATATTTGAATAGACTGTATATTGATATTTTTGTTAGAATTTTATATTCAATAGTTCCAATGAAATGATAATGAATCTATATTTTAGTTTTGATTATTGTCCCTAGATGTCTGAAGTAATCAAAAGACAAGAATAGTCAATTCACTGAGTTAACTTGCACAAAATAGAAGTGCTGATACAAATGGATTATTGTTAATTCTTAAAGTAATTTATTGTTTCAAGGTTATTTTCATTACTCAGAAATATATATTTTAATAATGAATCTTAGATATATTTTATTTTATATTAATATCATATTTTAGAAGATTTTAAACTTTTGTTTAAGGATAATATAAAAAAAGTAAATTATTTTAAATAATGTAGTATAAGATTTTTTATACATTTTTATTTAACTTTGTTTTTTTTTTGTCTGATTGTCTATTTGTCTGAAAAATGTAATAACTCAATTTTCACTCACTTTCCAATTTTGAATCTAGTTAAAATGCTTTTATTCCCATAAATGCACTAATAAATAAAAAATGCTTTGAAAAGGTAAAAAATAAATTTTCTCCAGTTTTTAGAAATAAAATGATGGGGTGATCATGATTAAAAATTGCACCAATGTCAATATATTCATCAGATCACTTGGAACTAATGCCCAATATCTTGTATCTATGACAAGTGAGTGTTAGATAATATGGCATTGATTCATTTATTTGTAAAAACTGGAGACAATTTATTTTTTATTTTTTAATGTATTTATATGAACAAAAATGTTTTCTTTAGTCAAGGGTTGTTAGCTGAGAGGTCAGCACAACTGTCTTGCAAGCAAGCAGTTAGTTGCAGGTGATTGTTGCGGGTTCGCTCCCAGCCGATGCTATGACATATGAAAAAAATGTTTGTATATTTATTTTATATATATTTTCATTATTTTAGTTACCATATTTTCCATAATATAGAGCACACTTTCCCCCTATCAAAATATGCCTAAAATGTGGGGTGAGTCTTATGCACTGGTAATCAAAATTATGAATTAAAATTTCAATGACTAAAATGTCTACTTTATATTACTATACATATATAAATATTCCATTGCATTTTGTCCTTTGGAAAAACAAAAAAACATTTACAAATATATATGTATATAAGCATGCATGTAAGCTATATATAGCTACACAACATAGTATATATACTCTCATAAAAATATCAATATTGGGGCAAAACATTCAAAATAAAATAATATTGTCATAATTCTAAAAAAATTATTTTTAAACTAAATGGTCAAAATATATATATAAAAAAAGGTTTACTCAAAAATATAAAACAATTCACAAGTACAATTAAGAAAACAGAATCTTCAAAATGTTCTGGATTTGAATTTCTGGATTTTGAGGATGAAGATTAAAAGGTATCTAACTGCAGTGTTCCCTAGTTACATTTTTTGTAGACATAGATAACTATAAAATTAGACTGTAAATCATTATGAAAATTTATGAAATAATGTAGAAAATTATTTTTCTTTCTTAAAAATGTGAATAAAAAAGGGGGTCCATCTTATATGCCTCTGCATCCTATATGCTGGTAAATACGGTATATCTAAAATTAACCGTAAAAATAATTACATTAAAAATATTTTTATTTTGCTACAAACTCTATTCAAAACAAAATCCATTTACATAAAAAAAAATTTGCAACAGGAGTCTCACTTTAGTTATGCTTATTTTCCAGAATTTTAACAGCACAATTATAAAGTGAATCATTTTCTTTATAAAATTTAAACATGACTTTTTTATATTAATTTTCAAATAACTGATCATAAATATTTCATATTTTTCCCAAGATTTGCATATTAGAAATAGAAAACTTTCTACTTTTTCAACACAAGTTACCCATCATTTTTCCATTACTCTCCCATATTCCCCCTTTAGTTAGATTTTTTATCATGTGATCATAATTGTCCTTCAGTGATTAGAAGTTTATTTCATCTGGATAAACCTCTGTTAAATGTTCATTCCCACTATACCCTTTACTTAAATCTTTCCAATGTTAAATGTAACCTTTGCTTGTAGTTAATCACTGCTATTTCTTACCATAAATTGTAATGGCAGTCTTAGGTGCCACACTGCATTTTCAAATAATATCTCATTTGTCTTTGATATTTTGGAATTTTATGTTACACTGTAAATACATTTTCTTTTTAACTTTAGAAAGTATTGATGTCAAACCAATATTATGGATAATGATATAAAAATACGATAATATTGACAACAGTTTTTGCATTTTTAAATGATTCATAAAGCCATGAAATCTTTTATCATATAATATTTTTTCAATCATAAGTAAGTGACATCACGTTCTATACAAATCATGTACTTTAAGAAAAAAAGTATTTATTTAAGCAAATATATATACATAAGAAGGATGGTAAAAAATAAAAAAATATTTATTTCAAAAACAATGATTATAATAATTAAAGAAGAATTACACATAATTATGAGAAAGAAGAGAAAATAGAATAGATTATGAGATGAAAGAAAGCTCATTTAAAGAGACAATGAATGCTAAAAAAAGGAAATTGATAGACAAAAAAGTTGACTAATAATGATGAAGGAGAGGAACAATTTTTTAGAATATTTATGGTGTACAGCAAAAGATAAATGATTTAGAAATGACAATACAATTTGTTTGGATTCACCAAGTAACACAATTTATGTGTTGTATCGTGCAGTGAAAGTAGTAAACTGTGGGCTCAAAGTCCATGGAATGTGGCTTAGCTCTGTCACTTCTGGTGCTCAAACATTTTATGAACTCCTGAGCAAAACCATTCACTAATTCATTTAATGCCGATGATAATGTACTATTATATTTACAATAATTAAATCTGTAATATATATACATTAGAATTTATCATCGATTAATTTATAATCACATGACTTTTAATTTTTCATTTTAAAGCAAATGTTTACACAGCACCATATAATTTTAAATTACAGATAGACTGACAGACACTTCTATTTCCTTTTATGAATCCTTTTTTCTTGACCAGACACACTCAGTAAAAGCAGACTCCTTGCACAGATGTTTTATGTTAGCATCCATGTTTGGTACTAAAATCAAGAAGTTTAAAACAACAGAAAAATAAACAGTTCTAATCATTATCATGCTTTTTTTAAAAAAAACAAACAAACAAAAACAAAATAACATTAAACAACTGTAACAGATGTAATATATTACTCACTAGATGATTATAACGAATGTTAAAAATTTTCCAGACATGTTTTAGTGTCATTGGTAGATTAACCAAGTTCTCTAACATATGATTATCAGAATCATATTAACAATTATTACAAATAATAAACAGATATTATAAATACATATATAATCTATACTTATAATATATATATATATAGGTATGATCATGTGAATAAACTTGTTTAAATCAAAGTCATGGTGAATAGAAGAAAAAAAACAACTTAAACAATAATTACCTAAAAACATGAGCCAAAATCAAAGGATGCTTAAAAAATGATGTAAACTGAATTGGAAAGCATTATCATACAATACAATAAAGCGAATTATTCAACGCTTTAATACTTTATAAATGTAGATAGATGATAGCAATGAACCCTTAAACTATCACAACAAACTCAATCTGTAGTCAAGGTAACCTTCTTTAACAATAAACTTATCAAACCATAGATAAAGGTGGCATCACCTTTATTGTTAAAGAAGGTTGCATTGACTGTAAGTTGGCATTATTGGTAGATTGAGGGTTGTTATAATATCATATAATATAATCATTTAAACTGCATGCTGTGCTGGTTAAAACAAAGCCCAATTGATATTGCCACCAAGAAAAATTGTTTAAATATCCAAGTATTTGTGTGTATGTGCTTATATATTAATTTTTTCTTTTTATTATACATCACGAAACAGTAAATCCACTTTTATAATGTATTCAAAAACATAACACACATTTTGCTGGACTTGAACGAGTGCCGAAATAACTCATCAAATATTAAGTACACATTTTAACTGTTAAACTATATGCGCTTACTATTAATTCAATATTTACTATATACATTTATAGCTTTAAAATTCTGATTTAATATATATATATATATCAATTTAAATTTAGTTATTTATAAATTAATAAATTTATATAATATATAGAAGGAGCTCTCATTCTTCAGGCTTAATGGTTTTCCAGAAAAATAGCGTGAAAAATAAATTCAGAATAAATGGGAGCTAAATTACTATAGAATAATATTAATAACTTGTATCAGTATTATAGCACTATAAAACTGTGATATTGACTATTACATGTTAACAAATGTAAAGGCATGCAATGTATGAGTAATATTTTACTACATTATATATACATATTTATTACAAAAAGTTCATGTTATGGATTAAATAAACTTCAAAATTAATGTTTAATTCATACATATTTTAACATAAATGATTTTGCTAATAGAAAGAACTGCTTGACATTCTTAAAATCATGCTTCTACAGCCATCTGTTGAGAAATTTCACTACTTTAAAAAAAACCCCAGAAAAATCATGAATATGTATGGATTTATTAATTTAAAAATCTGAAGACATCAGTATTTTTGAACAGGTAGGAAAGTCAAAATAATTTAGTCTGGCATCCATATGCTTGATGGCTTTCATTCTTTCTTCTTCAATCTCAAAAGTATTTGCAATATTATTTTGAGATTTTTGAAATAGAAATTTTTTTTTATATTTCATGTAGTTAACTAATGACTGTTAATTATTTTAGCACAATAATTGTAGAATAATTATTAAAAAACAAATGCATGCATGATTACACTTTTATTTTATCCATACATGTTTTATTTTTAAAAGTAGAAGTTAACTCTCTAACAAGTTATCTTGCATTGGTGGTCGAGAGGTCAGCACGACTGCCTTGCACTTGCAGGCAGTTGCCCGGGTTGTGGGTTCACATCCTGGCCGATGCTATGACACTTAAAAAAACTCTCTAACAAGTTGGCACTTTCTATTGTTATAGGTTTTGTCAATGCTCAACTTTTAGTTTGCATAAAATATTTATTTTATATCAAAAGTCAACAAATTGGACTTGATTTTATTTTAATTTTGAAAATATTGAAAAATGAATTGTAAATAAGAACAAAGAATGATAATGTCATTCAATGAAGTGAAGGAAAATATTTTTCAAAAAAATCAATGAAATATTTTTTATTTTAAATTTATTTTTAAAATCTGAACAAACAAATAATAATTTCTGCTAAATCTCTCAAATTCTGTTTTAAAATCTCAAAACTGATTTACAATTTTTAGAATATTTACAAAAGATTCTAGCACAATCTCAATTTTGACAGGCAATGACATTACAAGATTAGTGTCATAAAGTTTACTGTAGCTTTCTTTGTAACATTACAGTAAATTTATTAACTTTTATTTTTAAAAATAAAACATTTCACAAATAAAATCAAAGTATATACATGCACTTTTTTGTTTTAAATAATTATTAAACAATTAATGTGTAAAAATAATCAAAAATATTTAATAAACTAGCAAAAAATCACATTTTTATTACAAAAATTTTCTCACAGTAATCTTGCAAATGCTGAGAGAAGCAGATGACAAATAAGGATATATCTCAATGTCTTGAAAGCCATACTCTTTTCTGGGAACAATCAAAAAAAGGCTTGATGATTTCTGAAAATTTGGAAGATACTGACATTTTCAGACTCTATTTTAAATTAATAAATCAATATTTAGTGGATTGCAATTTTAGCATTTAAAAAACTTAATATCAGTTAAGATAAGATAGGAGAGTGATCCAAAGTGACATAACTATCATTCATTTCTGAAGTAAACAGTAATGTGAGCAAATGGAACTGATAAATAAAAAGTTAATAAATTCTATGATAATTATAGCAAAGAAAACTGAAATTATTACGATCACAACATCTTCATTACTCTTAAAATACTCTAAAAAATTTAAAACAATTTAATGTTTTTAAGCAGAATTCATATATTTGTCAGAAATTAACATTTATTCATGTTTTAAAAATAAATTTTATTCAACAAGATTTCTTTGACTTTTTAAAATAACTATTCTTGGCTGTTTTCTGCAGGTCATTCAATGATGAAAATGTCCTGTTCCCTGCTTATTTTTTTTCCAATATTTGAAAAGTTCAAATATGATTTTTTAGAATGTTTTTCATTTGTAAACATACATTTCTAACAAATCAAATGCAATTTATTGAATTCTAATAGAGAATAAGTGTAATAGTAAAACCAAATGTTAAATGGTTATAACTAGTGTCATCAGAGAAACATTGCAAAAATAAATATCTAAAAAGTTTTTAAAAAATTTTCCCATTTATATTTTTCATTTTTGCATTCAGTAATAAATAAATAAATGTCACCATCTCCTCTCCATTGAAACAGTATGATTTGGTCATCATATGTTTCACCTCTATATAAAATAGTAGTCTTCATTTCCCTAATTCAAACCCTAGAGGTACACACATATATATATAACAATATACTTGGGAATTTAGCATATATAAAAGCGTATATTTACGCGTATATGTGTGTAATTGTATACGCACACACATCTGCTATGAGTGTATACACATTTTGTAATATTTTTATTTGCTAAAAATTGTATATTCACATCTGATTAATATTATCATTATATAATGTACACACCTTATAATTTCATAAATATTTATCTTATGATTTTAAATTATTAAATTGGTTTTAAGCCATGGAAATTGTATTATATAAGAACAGAATTCTCTAAATTATTTCAAACCGTCTTTGAAGTTACCCAATTACTAAATTACTTAATCACGTATAGCAATTAAAAACAAATGTAGATTTCTCATGTGTATGTTAAAATGTTAGCAGCTTAAATCTCTTTCAAGAAAAGAAAAAGAGAAGAAATTCAATGTTTAAAGAAAAAAGAACTTTGTCAATCTTATGAGATACCGCTTGCATAAATCTAGATTTTATGATTCTTATAAATTAAAAATTGGACAATTAAACCTGCAATAAAATCCAGCTGAACTTGAATCTGGTGAAATAAAAAAGGAACAATTAGTAAACATTAAACCTGAAATCAATCTAACCGATTCATTTGAAGTGGATGAAATTAAGACTTCTTAAGTTTTAAAGTCTAAAAATAAAGATTGTGAATGAGCTGTAAGAGGGGGGGTTAAAAAAATATAAAAAGGCCAGTTTGAAATCATTTTTCCATTTTGCTTTTACTCTCATGTTAACCTTTACCCAGGCAGTTTGCCTAGTTTCTGACATGGAAACCAGCGGCTAGAGAAGCAAAGGCCAGCTAGAACTGTTATGGAGACCGAAGACCCCAAACCACAGCCCTACTGAAAGAATAGCCCATAGATGAACCAGCTCAGATAAATCAGTCCATGCACGTGTGTTTCATACTGTCAAGCTGCAAGCCTTCCGTGTAAATAACTGGTAATAACTTCCCAACCAAGCTAAATCTAAAAGCTATAGCAATCTATAAATCTTTCCTAAAGCTAGCTATATAATATAAATAATGTGCACAAACTCTTGAATTCAAATCTTATAAATTAATCAAACTATGTCAAATAATTGTATTCTCTCTTAAATTAATTAACTGTATTAGATAAATGTATCTCAATCTGTATAATTTTAAAATACTTTAAAAGTTAAAATGTAAATCTTGCCTGATCTCAAATTCTTAAATCTTTTTAAATTCAACTTATAAAAGCTTATTTGCCTTATTATTTTCTCTATTTACATCTATACTTTTGCATATATATATATATATATATATATATATATATATATATACATATATATATGGACATATATATATATATATATTGTTAAAATGCATTTATTGATTTGTGCTATGCCTTCAGAGCAGAGATTATTAATTATTATAAACTTAAAGAGATGTTTTTGTTCTCAATTAAATTAATGTATTCTGTTTGGCATATCTATAGATGATCTCTGGTCTGAAACCTACTTTGATGTATTAGTTGAGCTGCTATGTTTAGCTTAATATCACATATATGTTGCTTATTAAAAGGTTTGTTTAGTTAAATAAAAGAGAGTGATAATTTAAGGCATATTCAGTAGTTAGCCAAGTTTAAGTCCCAGATATGCTTTAGACCCCATTAATGTAATTGCACATAATATGTAGTTAATTAATAAACTAGATCAATTTTAATAAAGTCCTCTTTAGCACAATTTCCATGTTTATTTAACTAACTGGCGTAGGGTAGTTTGCAGAAGAAACTATAGATTTTGTGCTTTACTAGTTGTAATAATTAATATTTAGAAAGTGTTGTGAATGAGCTTTTATGAAGCACTGAGGTGCATTCCGCCTTGCTATCATATAATTATTAAGATAAGATTAGGTTTTAAGGACTATCTTATCATCCCTAGTTCGGACAGCCTCTCTCTTGAATGGGATAATGATTTTAAGGGTCATTCTCATTACCTCCTTCAGACTGGAACACCGGAATCCAGCATCGTATCTTATGGCTGTTCGATCATCCGAACTAAAAGCTCCATATAGCAAGCGACCGGTATCTGAGAACCGAGTAAACATTACTGAATCTCATGAAAAAAGGCGCATTCAAGCCACACCTCTGATGTAATTTGCATAGCATGTAGCCTCTGAAGTTATGCTACAAAATGCCAGTTCATCTGCTGTTATATTAATTGTTCAGCATTGATCTGAACCTCAGATCTAGTTTATCTAAGAATATCTACATAAAAAGAGCATTGACTGCTCATCACGAATAATAAATTTAAGTACATATTATATAAAGTTGCCACTCTCTTAAAATTTAACCTTTAACAAACTGAGTAGGAATGGCCCACATAATTTAGGCATCAGTGTAGATGTAAAAATAATTATTAAAGGTATAAATGCTATAATAAATGATGATCGTTAAGTACAATTGATTACAGAACGTGTAGTTCGTATTTTCACCATCCCACCTGCGAGTGGAATATGCAGTATATTTAATTGTTATTGTTTATGTTTTGTCAATATTAAATAATTTTAAAACATATTAATGTCTGCAGTATTATTCACTTTGTTTATATTAAATCACCATCCATAACTATTAATATATGCATTAGATAATCAGCCATAAGTTTTGTGAGTGTGTTTGGTTAAGCCATAAAGCATTTAGTTAATTATCCCCGAGTGTCTCATTTTACCCTTTGCTACTGCCGGCGTGGAAATTAAGAAATTACGAGTGTGACATCATATATGCCATTCATTAGGTAGTAAGTCAGGGAGTGTTAGTGAAGGAGCTGAGGTGCGGTCAGATTTGGTCTCAAACCCTCATGTAGATCAGCCTTGGTATAATTTACCAAAACTCTGGATTTTGTTGCATGGATGCTCAAATATGACTGTTACACCATATATATATCATTAGAAAATTTTCCTTCAACTTAAAGTTAGGAAGCACTTTAAAAACATAATAATTTTCATTAGGAAAAGCAGATTTCCAAAATGACTGGTAATGAAGATTTGGAAACATTTTCCATGAGTTTCATTTTAAAAAATAAAAATGTTTTTTATTTTTTATATTGTTGCCTAAATGGAGATTTCATTTTAAAACAGAAAATTGTTTACTTTTAATCTCACAGTTGATATTAAAAAATTGTTCTAGATATAATTCCCTCAGTATTGAAATTTTCATTATTTCAGATGGTTAAACTGTTGTAGAATTTTTATTTTCAATGTGCTTTTTCTTTTAACTTTGAAATCATCTATCATTGATTATCACCTATTTCTTTTTTACTATTAGTGACTTTTTATATAGGTATCATTTTTGAAAATAGTCAATAATATCTCTATTTGGTTCATCATTCATAAATTTTAGTTTTCCACTTATGCTATAGAAAATGCATTTCACTAACTATATCAATCTCTTATAAGATAAAAAATATTCCTAAATGACAGTTGATATCTATATTTCACCCATGTCTTTCTTTTGATCACCTTTAAGTTTTAACATTTTTCTGCAAACATGATAATTTTATCTTTATAGGTTTTTGCATTGTGAAGTGATATATATATATATATATATATAAAAAAAATACAATATATAAATTAAATAAATATATTTAATTATAAATAATATAAAAATATATTGTAACTATAATTTAACTATTTTAATAATTATCCAGTCTATGAAGTTTCTGTTAAACAACAAAATCTTTTAAGACATTCTTTAACTATTCAATTTTGATTGCATATAATCATGGTGAATATATATGAACAAAATAGGATCTCTCTTTATAAAGTTATGTACATAGAACTAAAAAAAAAATAGTTACTGTTATCATGTCATACATTTTTATTTATTATTTCTTCAATAGCATCGTACATAATATATATTCATTTAAAAAAAACATTTGAAGCTAATATAGATAATAAATTATCTTTATCACAATATGGCATTTAAAAACAACCGTTCAATTTCAACCTATTAAAGTTTTTATTTTATAAAATATTTGTTTTTAATATGTAAGTAATAATTTAAATAGATTTAATGATATAGGTGCAATAACATTAATCTGGTAGCCCATGAATTCTAAATCTTTTAAAATTAGCAATTTTTCTGGATTAAAAATTATTCATCAGAACAATCCCCCCCCCCCGTCCCCCACCATGATTATAAATCTCCAGTATCTTTCAAAGCACACATATTTTGCTGGGAAATTAATATTCCATGTAATATTCATATCAATCCAGTACATGATAAATGTTTTCAGAGCTTAATCCAGTTCTTCTGATCTATAGTTTCTATTCTCTAAATCATTCACTTAACTTTCATTATCTGTTTCAATCCACCTCACATGTGGATTCTTTCAGAGTCTCTTAAGATATCCAACAAACCCCACCCCCCATTTAAAATTCATTTTCCAACTATTTTATCTGTTCAAGAAGCATTCCAACCCATCTCCATTTCAGACTTAATGCCTTTGATATTCTGTTCAGTTTAGCGCAGTAGTGGAGCAGCCTGCTTGAAGCTGATGATTCCCAAACCAATTCTGAACTGAGTAATAATTGTTTTTTAAAAAAGTTTTTGTCTAAAAATAACTTTATAGAATTGAAAAATACTCAATTTGCTATTAGAGAACTCAAATGCTGTCTGATTTCTACAATAATTTAGAATTACTTATTACTATTTTTTCAGTGATATTAAAAGATGCCTTTTTGTTCATTTATCCATCAATTTTAACTTCTTGAAATTTTTCTTTGTTTTTATAGCTTCTTCACATTTATTTATTATAAACACATATAAATCTACATTTACAGAAACGTACACTTACCATGCATTGATGATCCATTGTTTATCGAGAGACCAGAGAAAATCTTATATAAATAAAAATGTAAATGTTCGTTTGATCAAAATCTTAAATCTCAGAGTTTTGAAATTTTGACACAACATTGCATTCGAATATGCGCATGTTTTTATATACCTACTATTTATATACCTACTATTATGAACCTGTGAGAGGTAAAAATGTGCTTTTTTTTTTTTTTGAAAAACAGCCTTATCTGTTGGACGTAAAAGCAACACATGCTATACTAAATATTTTACAATTTCATTTCAATGTTTTTGATTGCATTGTTAAATTGAATTTTCATAGATTTAGATTTATTTTCATTTTGATTTAATTATTTCATGTGAGAGATTACAATTCCCAAATCGATTGGCATTTGCAATCATCATCAATAAAGCTTAGGACCAATCTTTAGAATTGTGTGGTTTAGATCTAGACAGGGATTGCTTCTCATGTGGACAATTATATGTTGCATAGAGTCGGCAAACCATCTATATCTGCACAGACAATGGAACAACAAAAAATAGTGTATACCCACAAGCATGGTGAAATTAAACATGTTAGAAATGTGCGCTTTGTCTTTTCCATTTAACCAGACTGAGCCACAGAAACACATGGCTGGGTATAGCTAATAAAAAATAAATATGTAAAAGCAATAAAATATAAGTTTACTAAAAATTATTGATAAGAAATGATCTAATCATTAGCTTTAAATACAATTCAGATATTATAATTTAAAACATTCCACATTTAGTTTGTGACAATATGTTAAATTATTTCCATCATCTATCAATAAATCTAATATACCGTCATCACATACCTTCAGGCAAATATTCTATATTTAGAATTTGCATTGAGAGTGTACATTAAAGTACAATATATATGTAAACTAACCATCTATCAAAGCAAATATAGAATGAACCCACCTATACTTTAGCTTGGATCTTTTAAAGGCATAACATTTACAGATGTATTAACACACAGAGTGTGATTTATATATAATAAAGTAATTTTAGGACAACTATAAGCTATTATGAAATCACAATAACTAATCAGAAGGAAATTCTGAGCTTCACATTTAACAACCTTTAAATATTAAATTAACCTTCAGTTAACAGATGTACATAATATTACTTGTTGATAACCTGAATATAGTTATAATAAACCTCCAGCAAGCTATATGTAAAGTAATAATCTATAAAGGCAAATATAGAATGAGATCATCTATACTTTTGCTTGGATCATATATATAAGCATATAATTTGTGAACATATTCACACAGAGAGAGTGATTTATGTATACTAATATACTTAGTAATAAGAAAATCCAAGTCATACATCATGTGACTTAACTTATTAAGCTTGTACTACAAATGTAATATAATGAACATGTTAATAACTCTAAACAAGCTTTCCAATAAATGCCTGAAGAGAAAGCATTTAAAATCTCTATCTAGAATTATCCCTATCCCCAAACTGGTTTCGAGCTGATTGCTCTCCTCAGTGAGATACTACGATATTCAGACACTAGAATACTTCTACATTATTATAACTATATTAGAACTATCAAAAAGTTATATTTACATTTGTTAAATGAAGATTAATGTTTAGAGGTACGACTGAACATGCTCTCCATTAAACCCTCTGCCATCAGCAAAGGTCTCTAGCCATTATCATGACGTCCATGTAGTGAGGCAAGTCCACCTACAGACTAAAAACTGCTATGTCCAGATTAGAAACAACTTGAGGCAAGCTAAATACACAGCTGGAAGTCTTATCAGAGTTCATGAGGCAGGCTAATCATTTAGCTAAAAGTGTCTTCTGTACTCAGCTCGATTATGTCAGCATTCAATTGTATCAACTATATTTATTCGTTTGTTTAACAAACATGTGTATATTTTTTGGACTAATAAATTGAACATATTAATTGCTGAGTAGTTATTCTTTTTTTGTCTGTTGATTTGGAAACGAACCTGTAAGCCTAACCAAACACAACACATGCTCTACATCCAAGCTAAAGTATAGGTGGGTTCATTCTATACTTCTGTATATCGATGGTTAGTTTACATATATCTCGCTGAGGTTTTTCAGTAATTCCGCATTATTACAACTATATCTGAGCTATCAAAAAGTTATATTTAATACAATAAATAAATGAACAACTAAATGGTGTATCGCTTGGGAGTGCATAAGAACTCCAAATGTCAGAACTGGAATCAATCTGAGAACCTTACGCTCCAACGTCTCATAATCTACTTCCGTATTAATCCACACAAGCAATAGTAAAAAATAATAATAATTTATATATGCCTAAAAACCAGAGTTAATATTAATAGATTTTTTTTTAAATAAACAATCTTTATCATTAATTTATTTTTTTTAAAAAAAAAAAAAATTTATTTGCTCATGACAAATTAAATGACCATTCAAAGAAGATACCCTTTAATACAACCAGCAATAAAGTTTTGTTGTTTCCAATAAAGCATAAAATGAGTTATGTAAAAGTTTCCAATTGAACTGCTTATATAAACAGGAAATCAAAGACATATAATTGGAAAACGCTTCATTTTTTCTAAATAAAAGAAAACAAAGAAAGTCATTACCAGTTCATAAGTGGACACAAACTTCGAGCAGTTTTAAATGAATGTATGAGAAATCCTGATTTTAATGTCTTTTTATTTCCAAAAATAAGATAAATTCTGAATAAATAATTAAAAATAATACATTTAAGAAAACCCAAGTAGCAAATATAGAAACAAACACAACTAGTGAATGTTATATTTTTTATAATCAATTTGTTTGCAGTTGATTGAAAGATCAAAGAAATCATCTTAATGAGGTGAAAAATGGATATACATATTTAATGTGTGAGCAAACAGAACATAAATAAAATAAATTGCCAAATAAATAACTAAAAATAATAATAATTGAAATAATGATTATTTTTATAAAGGGCCTTTTATGAGAAAATAAACAAATAATCGAATGATATTTATTGCCCGACAGTTTACAAAAAGTTCCGCACCGGAAGTGACAGCATTGGAATCGATCTGACAAGTGGGTGTTATTAAAAAATTATATGAAAATAATTACTATACATATCAATTAGGGGATATAGAATCAGTTAAAGTTAAAAATGGGGTGGGACTGAGGCAAGGATGCCCTATGTCACCTATTTTGTTTGTGTTGTATTTGAGTGAAATGGAGAGAGCAATATAAAGTCTAGGAAGAGGGATAGAGATACCGTTAACAGGTGGCAAGAGAGTATATACATTGTCAGATCTGTTTTTTGAGGATGATGTCTTTTTGTGTGCAGAAAGAAGAGAAGATATGGAAGTTATGCTGATGACATGCGCAAGAGTGGGTAAAGATATGGGGATTAAATTTAGTGAAGAAAAATCAAATATAATGATGGTGAATACTGGGGAAAGAGAAGACAAAGATTTCTTATTGGGGGATATAAAGTTAAGTGTGGTGAACAGATATAGTTATTTGGGAATCATCTTGAGTAATAAAAAAAATTGCGTGGATGAATGGGAGAAAAAATTGATAAATGAAGCAAAGAAAAGAAAGGGATTGATAAAGAAATTAACAGTGTTTTCATATAAAACTCTGATGTAGCTAGAATTGTATGGAAGGGAGTGGCAGTAGCAGGGTTAACATACAGCAATGATGCATTATGTGTTAGTAAAGGGGCATTAGATTGCTTAGAAAAAGTACAAAGGGAAGTAGGAAGACATGCATTAGATGCTGAGGTGTGGACAGCAAAAGAGGCAATTCAAGGAGAAATGGGATGGTCAAGTTTTTATATGAGGGATGCAAAAAGCAAATTGAAAATGTTTGGTAGATTGCAGTTTATGGATAATAAAAGAATAGCCAAAATAATATTTAATTGGGTTACAAGTAAAGGGCAGGCAACAAGATGGGTGAGAAAGGTAATGCGGTATGCAGAAGATTTGGATAAAGAAGTTATGTCAGTATGCTTGTACAAAAGATGGGATGATTGTGTTAGGAGGATTGTTGAGTGTTATAGTGGGAAGGAGTGGGATAGAAGAATAGATGCACTAATAAAGAATAGGGAGTTGGAAAGATGGAGAACTAGTATGGAGAGTAAAATGAGTTTAAATATATATAGAAGTAAACGGAACATTGGGTGTGAGTTAATTTATGATAATAGTAAGGAAAGTAGTTTATTGTTTAAGGCTCGAATGGGATCTTTAGCAACAAGGAAATATACACGTAAATGGGAAAATATGGGTGATTTAGTCTGCAAGTTGTGTAAGGAAGGCATAGAAAATATTAGGCATTTGTTACTTCAATGTAAATGTTTGGAAGCAGAAAGGGTACAAATAATGAAGTTATGGAAGGTTAAATATGAACAAAGTGATTATACAGAAAGTGAGTTATTGGTTTTTATGCTAGGTTTGGGAAAAAATAAGGGGGATTTAGATATGAAGGTCATGGAGTTGACAAAGATTATGTTGTGGAAATGGAATGGAGCAGATTATGGGAAAACTTAGGGTGGACAATGGAAAAGAAAGGTAAAGTGGCTAACAGGTTTCTCTGGGCATACTGCTGAGAGATTCCTGACTCTGTTTAAGGAGAAGTCACAGTACATCACATCACTTACACACTAGAGTCCGATTCTCCACCATTGCATTAAAACATGACCAGCGTAAGGAAATTGGATTAACTTATTGTCTCTATTTTTTATAAAGATTATATATACTCTCCTTTCTTCTAGTTAAATAAAATTTAAAGTATTTTTAAAATCTTTTATACGATCATGGATTCACAGTTAGTGAGTCAGTAACCAGGCTGGATTATTTTAAGCTGCTGATTATACTTTTCAAAATCTCTACCAAATTTCACCTTCTTTCCTCTAAAAACTTTTGTATGTTACCATATCAGGTGAAGTTGGAGTGTCGTTACAAAAGAATGTTACAAGCAAGTGGTAAAACCGGACCATCATTGATAGCAATTAAGTCGTTGCATTATTTAAATGCAAGCATACGTTCTGAACATTTCTTTTATTATTTTACTTTTTTTATATAAATATATAGCAATAACAAATATTTTAATAAATGCTAAAATATTTAAGATATCCAAAACGCCCACACATATACATCTTTAGAAAGTAGTCATTCTCTTTTGCTCACCCTCATTGACTTTTTATCTTACTTCTTTCTGCTACTTATGCTAGTATAGAAACTGATTATCATGAGCTATTGTTCTTCTCTCTGCACTACAATATTGCAATTGTGTTCATGCAACTATGCTTCTATTTTTTAATAATACAAATATCAATTTGTATTTCAATCTTTTGTTCTTTTATTCTTTATATGCTACTTTTTTAATTCTTTCTCTTTTATTGTGCCTTTGGTCCCCCTCCCCCATCTCTAGTGGAGTGAGAAAAACATTATTCATTGCGATAGCTATTAATGATACTTCTCTTATTATTATTTCTGTTTTACTTTTTCGATCCATTTTCTTTATTATCCCTTATATTTTAGTACTCACATCTATATTAATAATGGAAGATCACAATCATATCAATGTCATACAACATTTCTTATTGCAAAGCATTCACAAACTATTCTCATAATATCACAATGAAAATTTTAAAAAGTAGAAGTATCATTGATATAATGAATAGGTGCCTAATAATAATATTTATAACCTTTTATTTTTCCAGGGGTTTTTTTAAAAACAAGAATGAAAAACCTCTTTAGAATTTTCGATAAAGTCGTTTATATTAAACTAATTGCAGTTTAATATTTATATAATTTTTGGACTAAACCACTTTCCATATGTCATAGCATCGGCCGGGAGGCAAACGCACAGCCGTATGCAACCAACTATTTGCTTGCAAGGCGGCTGCGATGATCTCTCGGCTAACAACGCTTGACGAACTTTCTTCTCCAGATTAGGAATAAATAACACTTTTAGCAAAAGGTTAAGAATAGAATGTATCCATCTATTCTTTAAACTTTTGATGTTTATAAGCTTATCCCTGCCAACACTGATAAAAATATAACTTGAATTCAGTCTTCATTGTGGTATAATTGATTATTAATTTTGTCACTATTAATACCATGTTTTCATTGGATGATATACTGAGTTTCACTCTATATTTCCAACAATATTGGCAGGGGATAAGCTTCAATGTTTAAAAGATCGGGTAAATCCATTTTATTCTTGGCCCTCTGTCAATGAAGTGTTATTTATTCACAGCCTGGAGAATGAATTACTCCATTAATTATATATATATACACATACATACATATTCGGATGTAAGTTTTGCATGTGTATAAACACACATACAAAAAAAAAACAACTATTATTTGCTTATTGAATATATTTGTAAATAAATAATTTTATATAAAGTAAAATGGATAGATATAAGACTAGATAAAATAAGAGTCTAGAAATTTTTTAAAAAATCTATAAATTATATAATTATCAATATTTCTCTCAATGTCATATTTATTTCACCATTTTTGTATGCTTTGGATTGCATATTGCCATGACTCACTCACATACAGTGCTAAGAGGCTTATACTTTCATAATTGACCACAAACGGATTTTCTGCAATTAGTACAAAAAATGGCATGCTTTCTTGACTTGCTCTTTAAAATATCTTTAATAAATATTATATATATTGGATATAAATATAATGTTAAAAAGAAGTTGCCCTTGACAGCAGGTTGAGATTGTTGATTGTTATTGATATTGTCTAAATGTTGACTGATTTTAATGATATATTAATATATACTCATACTCTACTATAATGAAAGCACACAGAATCTACTTACATAATGGCATGGCAATTAACTATAACTGAAACCTATGGCTTTGCTAATATTATAATTATTTATAAATTACAATTTATTATTGAATTAATTCGGTGTGCCTAAAGTGAATTTCTTCATCCATAATTTTTCAGAGGAATGAACAACAACAACAAAAAAGATAGATATGTAAAAGTAAGAGAATGGATTTCTATTAATAAATATAGATTAACACAATTTAATGATGACTCATTGAAATATTATACTTATAAAGTATAATTTACCTATAGGCTTTAAGTACATCTTATATAATTCAAATCCTTCTGGACTATTTATTTGTAAAATGTTTCATTTTATATATATACACTATACATAGTGTATCTGCAATATCTACTATATTTTATTTCAAGCTCCCTAGTGGATAATAGCTCAACTTTATTTACCAGCTTTGGTTATAATACAGTACCATCCAGTAGAGATATATTATTTTTGACATACACTGACATATAATAAAGATGCTTCTTTATATAAATAGTATCAATATACAAATGAAAATTAAGCATAACAAAAAAATTATTATTATTATTAATGAATTGAGAGAACCATTTATTGACTGTTCACTCTTTTACATTCAGTCAAACAATAATAATAATAAATTAATTATATAGTATCGGTATTTTTTTAAAAAATACAATAAAATAGTGATTACTAGTATCAGATTATTCATCTTCTGAAACTGTTGATGTATCAGAACAACCCAGTTTCTTTACAATTAAACACTTACTCTGGACAATATCTCCTTTTTAAAAAATGTTTTTTTTAATTCTCAGAAGAGCAGCAAGAACTCCACTGTAGATTTCATGTTTTCCAATTGTTTTGATGTTTTCAAATCAGTATCAATTGCAGAAGCATACGGCCAATAACTGTGCAATTAACTGGTTTAGATTTTTAGTAAATCTTTTCAGACCAGCTTTAAGCTTTATGATGCAATACAATAACATCTACAGAAATGCTTTGCTGGTTTATATCTTTTATCTATAAATTCAATGCATTACCAAAAATTATTTCTTAATTTCAGCTGTTTCAGAAGCCTTGCATGATTGATATGATATATCGGCAACATGATTTTTTTTCTTTCATAGTTAAATCAACTTAGTAGTGAGAGGAATTTATTACCTGCAGAAAGTATTACAATTTTTTCAAAAAAGTGTGGTGTCACACAACGATGATGCATATTAAATCGAAGAATGTTGTAAAGAATGTTTCTATAGCAGCAACCTACTTTTCAACGGCTGAAGCAGAATGATAAAACAATACGCTTGACTTTATATTATATTTTAAATTAATCATTAATTTGATTACTTATGATAATTGCTATTATAATAATTAGTGTAAATATGTTTAAAATTAAACAATACGATGTGTGTCATCTGGCAAAGCAAGTTCAGATAGTCTGTAAGACAGAAGGCAGCAAAATAATGACATTAAAATAGTTGTATATTTTGTTATCAGTGATTCAATATAAAACACACCTTCTGTGTTTAAAAGAAAAGATTATTTATGATATCCTGCAATGCTAAGCATGTTTTCAACTATGATAGTAATTGATGGGCCACTATCAATCTTTTATTATGGTTATGTATTAAGTTTTCCATTGAAAGCAGATACAACAATCAAAGAAATTACTTGCAAATGATTGATAATCTTTAATAGTAATTTCCCTTAAACTTATTATGCTACCATGATATTGTGAGAAGGAAAGTCCAGTAATTAGGATAATTACAATACTATGATCAATGAGGAAAACATTTGGTTCACCTTAGGGGTAACAGTTTATTATTACTCTACTCTTGCTTAACACAGTTCATTATATCATCTGATATTTCAGTTCCAAAAAATATTTCATCTCATACATTTTCTTTTCAAAACATGTTTTTTATTATTCTACAAAATATGCACTTTTTTATCCTTGATATTTTAATGATATTTTTAAGTCATTACCAAGAACTATTTTTTATATATTTTATTTACAAATTATCTGAAATCAATATTATAACGATCCGTAGAAAAGCCTTAACGTAATCTGCACTACAAGGGCACCATCTAGGCATTTGAACCTAGAAAAATTTATAAAGTAAGCAGATACGTAAGTTCAAAAAAAAATATATTTATATATTTTGATTCCGGTCGTTAGCCCATTGTCACTAGCTCAGTGGAACAGCAGAGATTTATACTTTATAAATTCTTATCTAAGAATAATTTTAAAAAAAGAATAAAATAAGCCACTGCCAGTAATTATACACACAAACATTTATTTACGCACATATATATTTAAAATTATTTTAGTATCAGTTTACATTTTAAAATTTAACTTACATTTTTAACTTTGATTTTAATTTACATTTTAATTTTTATGCTATTATAAGTTTGCACAGATGGATTTATAAAAGTTTGTTTTATAAATGTTGAGTATAGATCGGTTACATAGATTACACGGTCAAAAACATTTCAAAGTAAACATAAACGATCAAAATATAAAGTCATTGATGGAAATGCAGAGGGGAATTTATAAGAAACCCAATGGCATTCATCATAAGATGCCGCAAGACGCCAATAACTTAAAAGACATCTGACATAAATACATCTTAGATACTCACCGTAAGGTATCAGTATTTACCAAATGTCTAGTATATTTTGATCAAATATGAAAACCAAAAACATAATTAATCGGTAACGAACCCATGCATGCGTCTATACCCAACTTAAATTTAATACATTTTTATTTAGAGTGTTGAGTATGAATAGACTACATACATTTGCATTTGAAAAGAAAATATTCTATCCTTGTTTAACCTTAGGCCAAAAGTTCGCAGTCAAACCAACTTCAATCCATCTGATATATCGATGTATTCAATGTAATATGACTACGACAGCACAAAAGGTTAAGAGAAGAAATTGCCTCTCGTCAGATAGGAATACTACATCTATCTGACAAGAAGAGCAATAAAAAAAACTCCATAGGAAAGGACTGCGGTCATTTTGCCGACTTACGATCGCATTCCGTAGGCAAAAAGAAAGTGTGCGGCATGAAAAGCGATTCTGCCTGTAGCGAATCTCGTACTACATCTACTAATTACACCAATATATCCAATCCATTGACCTAATTCAACTACGAAACAAATAACCTAAGATTACCCTCCCCTAATATAACTTTACAAATCTATATAGCCAAAACAAAAATCATAAATAAAACTTAAAGAACAAAAAAAAATAAATGGAAATGATTTTACAAAAAAGAAATATATCAAATAAAATTATAACTAATTAATAAATAATTTAGTTTGGTCAGATAGGATTCTATTTCTATTTTTTTAAATACTGGAAAAGTTTATATTTTAAAGTTCTTAGTGTTTCCAAATTAATATTCATTTAAATTCATAACGTTCTTACTGTTTTAGAAATGTTCATTAGTTATCCGTTACTTGCCGTTTCGAATCCAACATTAAAATCCCTCGATGATCCTGTGGTCCTCAGTATAGAAAAAATGATGTTTCATTTCTTTTCTTTTTTTTTTTTTTTATAACCACTGAAGGAAATGAAAGTGCGTCTTTCAATCCCTTTGTCACCAACTCTCCGACTTAACACATCTCAGTCTTCTCTTAACAATAACTAACTCATGCATTTCCAAACTTTTCCTTTTATATTAATTTTAAGGATTCGATTGACATTACGTCATTGATGTGATGGTCCTTTCGCTGAGGTCCGATTCCATTGTTTTTCTCTCCTATCTGACCATTGCTTATACATTTAAATGCCCAAGGCTAGTTTACGTTGACTAATTAAAATAATCATTTCCATTTTTCAATAACATTAATTAATTTGTTTTCAAACTTAAAGATATATTTTTATCTCTAAATCTTTTTTAAGTTTTTGCTTTTACAATACCTTTTCTATTTTTAATAAAGTTTTATTTTAATATTTTTTTTTCATCTGTGCGATTTTATATAGATACAAGTTTAAGATGATTTTTTTAATTTCCAATTTTTAATTCTTAAAAAAGAAGTTTTTATTGGCGAACTTTTATTTTTATCATGTTTACTAATAAAAAATAATGTAACGTCGTATGTGCCCGTTACAATATATATAAAGAATATATATGAAGCAATTTATCTAATAGACATAAACCATATATATGTAAGATATGTATCTATATTTGCATAATTACATATCACATATGTACACATAAATAATATAATAAACACAGCATTATTTTAACAGTTATATGTAATCTCTGGATCTTGACCAATGACAACATTTCAGAACCCCCATGGTATTAGACAGTTGAAATGTTTCAACAGCATTTGTTTTCATTAATCAAGACCAGAGATTACATGTACTTGTAAATAATACATTAAAATATATGAAATTTTACTTTTTAATGAATTACTAATCTTTTTAATTTTAATACTTAAGTAATAGTAATGATAAGGTTAGAATGGTAATTTATTAAAAAGTGAATCATATACTTGAATGTTTTAATGTTGATATGTATACATACACATGTATAATATGTAATCATATATTGATACAATTACTATATATGTATGTGTATAAGAAATACATTGATTTCATTTTTTTTTATACATTAATTCCAAATACTTTTGTAAGTAAAAGATGTGAAAAAAAAGTCCTTAATGACGATAATAAAATATAGTTGAATCATTTGAAATATATATAACATGGATTAATGATGAAAAACAGTAGTGGAAAGAAAATGTGTGAGTTGTGATGTTTATTAACTTCATCCCATACCAGAATCATCTAATGTAAGCTTGAATAATCTCTCACAGCGGGGATAAGATTCAAAGTTAGAACTAATCTACTTAAACAGTGAGCAACCTTTTTTTAGCATTTTCATATCATTCAATTGATATTCCTAAACTAAACAAAAAAAAATCTAAAATTTATTCAAATTTATAGTAGATGGCTAGTGTATGTTGAAGAAAACTATTCTTTGAAATGGTTTAAAAAGTCACATGATTTTGTTGTTGGTATCAAGCTTCCTCATCAAAGAATAGGAAAAAAAAAATTATCATAAAGTTGAAGTCTCTAAAATATCTACATAAGTATGCAAGTAAATTGACTTAAGTTCAAAATGTTTTAAATGCTTTTATTGAAGTTGGAAAATTTGTTAGTTTGTTAGTGTGTTTGTAAACTTTTGATACCTTTTTGAGTTAAAATGAAACTTTAAAATTGAGGTTTTATGGATTTAAATTCAATAGAATATATAACCAATTAATACCTGGCTAATCCACATGGGACACTAATATTTTCAGTAGATCACCTAGTTTCTTAAATATGAGAGGGTGGGCAAATATTGAATATTTTGTAATTTCAAATTTAATAAGTCTTCTTAGAACTTTCATTTGTTTTAAGTAAGACTCACAAGAGAGCAGTATAGACTATTTTTCTTTCTATTTTAAAATCAAGATTTAATAAAGTTAAGTTCAATATAATTATTGAAATTTTGTACATTTTAAAAATCTCTATGAAAGTGATAGGACACATTAATATTTTAAATAGCTAACTTAGTTTTTTAGACATATAAGGGGGGGGCAGCTTCAATGTTTTAAGTAATGCTCATGATTTTCTTGGTTGCAATTGTAAGCTTCATTTAAATAATAAGAAATTTTGCTTATAATATAGCTTTGTTAAACTTTTTTTTTTTAAAAAAAAAAAAATTTCAAATAAAAAGAAAAAAATTTAATCAGTTTTAAACAGAAAAGTTAATTATTGATTTATTATACGTATATAATTAATCATAGAATTTCTAATTGCAAATCTTTCTCAGGCTAGAAGTCAAAAAATTGTATTTACAGTTTTCACCATGGGCTGAAAAATTCTGTGAACCTTTTTTTTACAGCTTGAAAATTCATGTATATATTTTTTCTAATATTTTAATTTCAAAAATATTCAAAAGATGTCAGGATAATTGAATAAGCAGGTCTTCAAAATTTATGATGATGGGTACCTATTATGTGTTTGGTGACCTCAAACTTTGCAAGATTACTTTGACAAAATATTACAATAATTTAGCAACTTGATTTTTTGGAAAATTTATGATCATTTTTGTACTGTAATTGGGTAATAATTATTGGAAATCAAAAAATATATATTATTACAAATTTATTTTTACAGAAATGTTTTATTTTTAAATATAAAATAATATATTCTTCTGAATATGTGTTACCATAGAGATTCCAGTCACAGAATATATAGACAGTCCCCTAGTGACAAACTTAATTGGTTCCTGATGTGTTTGGAAGTTGAAATTGTTTGAAAGTAGAGATCTGTAAAAAAAACATCAAAAAGGGTTTTCAAAATGCAGTATTTATTTTTTATTGATTAGTATCTGAAGTTTTGTTTACAAATTTATTATGAGTTAATTGAATTGTATTCTTTTTCTTCTTTTGATAAAGAATTGTGTAACATTCTGTCTTTTTCTATTGTCGTACATAAGATATATATGCTCTCCATTGGGATCACATTCTTCCATGATAGTCAAAAATTTGTCGAGATGCATGAAGGCTTCATTCATATTCTTGATTATCAAACTCTTAACAATCTTCATTTTGTATTTCATTCATCTCTTGTTGTTTAATCAAGTCTTCATTTGACAGAGAGTTCTGAATGACATTGCATTAACTCATCAATATCTTCATCAGTGGCATCTAAATTTAATTCATTCATTATATTGACTATTTCAGTTGTGATATCTTTAAGAATTTATTTAATGTCCATAGAAGCATTCATCAATTGTGGATATATTTTTTCCCAACCTTTCATTGTTGACTCTCTTATTTTAGCCCACACCCCCCCAGTAATATTTATTACATTCCATATTTGCTTGAGTCATTAATCTTCTCATATAATACTGCTTAAAAGTAGCTATCACAGTTTTGGTCTATAGGTTGTATTTCACTTGTAGTGTTGGGAGGGATAAACACAACATTAACTTCTGGATATAAATTTTGCAGAGATTTTCAATGTCCAGAAGAATTGTTTAAGAGCAATAGTGTTTTCAATGGTAAATTATTCTCACTACAATACTGCCTAACAGAAGGTACAAAATGATGTGAGAATCAATCTTGAAAAAGCTGTGCAGTAGCCCAGGCTTTAGGATTGCATTACTTTATCTTTTCCTTTCAATGCTCTCAGATTTTCTGTCAAATTAGCATTAGTTAAAATCACTAACTAAATTATCTCCAAGAAGCAATGTTAATCTGTTTTTAGAAGGTTTATTCCCAGGTGCAACTGATTCTTCTTTTGCTAAATATGTATGTGCAGGTATCTTTTTCCAAAATAATCTTGTCTCATCTACATTGAAGACTAGGTATGGAAAGTAAGCTCCATCTTTAATGATATTACAGAAAGTTGAAATAAATTTAGCAACTTTCTTATCTGCGCTTGCACCTTCCCCAGTACATTTAATATTATGTAAAAAATATATTTTAAATTTGTGAAACCAGCCATTGCTTGCTACAAATTCAAGAGCAGTCTTCTTTTAATTCTTTCTTCCAATCTTCATGAAAACTAAGAACCTTACCTTGAATAATTGATAAACTCACTGGAATGCCTTTTTGATGTTGATCTTCAATCCATAAAGCTAAAGATTTCTCCACTTCATCCATTACTCTGCCATGTCTTTTTGAAACAATCTTTGAAAAAATATTTCTACAATTTTTAACATATTCCTTAATTTGTTCTTGTTTTTCATAATTGTATATATTGTTGATTGGTTTAAATTATCTGAACGTGCAATTGAAGCAAAAGATTCACCATTTTCAGAATGTCTAATTATATCCATTTTTGTCTCAATCATTTGGGGTTTATGAAACCTTGATTTCTTTTTAGTTGTATTAACACTGCTGTTTTTTCATTTCTCACTCACGTTTTTAATTAATAAGAATGAAAAAAATTCACCAAAACATAAATATATACAGTGTATATGTAACGTAATTGCACACAAACTACTTTTAAAAATAAACACTATTCAAGACAGTCTGTGATGATGATAAAAATAAAAGTAATCAATGTCAGAGAGATGGGAAGATTTGCTGTATTTTATATGTTTTTATTGTTCTCTAAAATATACTTTTAATTATTTTCTAAATTCCAAAGTTTATCTTTCTTTAGAAAAAATTTAATTACAAATGTATGTAAATAGTTTTTATCACGTGCATAGATAACGATCTAAAGTCCAAAAGTGAATATGTAATAGTGACATGTTTGTAACTCAAATGTTCCTAATTAGGGGACTTCCTGTATACTAAACAGACTGTTATTATAACATTTTGTGATATCATAAAAAATACAAAAAAAAAAATTAAACTTTTAAAGGACAAATTGATAGATTTATTAGATATTAAAAATAATTCATTCAGATTTTTAAAACAAACATCAAATAAAGATGATTTCATTTATTTTCCAAATTGAATTTGCTCCACCTGAAATTTTCTAATGAAACAGTGCTTTGTTTTGACTAAAATCTAATTATTAAAATAATTCCAAAAATCAAATGTGATTTTTAAAAATTTATTTAATTTCTAAACAAAAATATCAAATGAAGTCAAATTTATTATATTCTGATAAATAATAATGGTTTAATATTAAAGTGAAAGTTGAAAGCTTAAAGTAAAGGAAAAATAAATCTGTCAGAATGCTAATGCAGTACAAACTGCAGAAATATCTATAAGTGTGAAATTAATTTAAAACAAAATTATACAGTAGTAGCATCCATTGATTACTCTGGTTGGCACAGGGTGGCACTACTGTATGGAGTTTTGTCTTGTTTATAAACAATTATGTGCTAGTATAAGAGATGGTGATCATGTGATGCTTAAAATTATACAGATTAAGTGAAGTTCATTTACAATATATAGTTTTTTAATATTTTAAATGCAAATATATTTTATATACCTGGAGCCTAGATCTAAAATAGGAGATTTAAATACAGACTTTCAAGCTCCTGTCAGCCATCTAACTTTATCTCATACAACCAATATACATAACCACACACATGTGAAAAAGAAAAATGATCTCCAATATACATATTTTGTGCTGAACCAAAACTCATCAGTTGGTCCAGATCATTATCTCCCACACATATATGTAATCAGTGCTTGGTTTATATTAAGATAACAAATCTTCACGCTTTAATGAACAGGCTTCAATTCACTCTGCCCTCCAACTCTTCAGCCATCCACACCATTGAAAATCTGATGATGGAATGCCCAAATCCCTTGCTAATGCGAAGATTTTCAATGGTGTGGATGGTTGAAGAGTTGGAGGGTGGAGTGGATCGAAGCCTGTCCATTAGAGTGTGAAGATTTGCTAGCTTAATATAAACCAAGCCCTGATCACATATATGTATGGGAGATGGTGATCTGGACCAACCAAGACTGCTGGTGCAGCACAAAAATGTATAATGAAGATCAGTTATCTTTTTCACATGTATGTGGTCATGTATGTATATTGATTGTATGAGATAGAGTAGGTAGCTGAAGGGAGCTTGAAATATAGTTTTTTTATAAAATAAAAAAGCCAAAAATGTTAAACATTTTAACTTGAACAGTAATATCTAGTGATATATATACATCAACAGTGTCAAGTCAATTTAAAGCACAGTATAGTTTTACGTGTTTATTTACTGTGCCAAGACCAAAAAGTTAAAATCGAGATAAAAAAAAATTTTTAATATTAAATGCTTTCATTTACTATGCAGTAAAAAGAAAAAAATAATTGTTTCTTCAACTACAATTGGGTTTATTAGATTTAACTTGAAACAAAAGCATGAGTGGTCCAGAAATTAATTAAGTCAATCCCTATTTTTTATAACAAGGAATTGACTTAATTAATTTCTGGACTTTTATGCTTTTATTTCAAGTTAAATCTAAAAATCTCAATTGTTCTTGAACAAACAATTTTTTTCTTCTTTTTACTGCATGGTAAATAAAAGCATTTAATATAAAAAAAATTTTTTTAGCTCTATTATTTTTTTAATTTTAAGCTATCAGCTTGATTATACAAAGGAATAAAAAATTGCTGTTAGATATGTAAGTACATTTGTTTCAGCTTTGAATTTTATTAATCTGCACTAATGAAAGCAAAAGCCAGAAAGTGATTTGTGACTGCAAAGCACAATAATATCTACTGTCCATTAACTACACAAGCTCACTGTAGATGGCTCTAAAATAGGATGAAGAGAACTACTAAAGAACATTATAAGTAAGCATATGAGAAAGTCAGATAAGTTGTTTATTGAAATTAACAGACTTTATCAAGATTTTTTATAAAAAAAAATACTCATATTTTAAACAATGAGCAATTGCCAATTGCTCAACAAGCTTTGTGATAAATGCTTAACCAGAGAAAGCATTTAAAATATCTGTCAGGAACCCCTCCCCCCCCACAAACCTCTCTTCAGACACTAGATCTAAAAATACCAGCCCAAAGCCAGCATTTATCTAAAAGTTATCTATTGAGTGGAAAATCTGAAATTTTCAGACACTTACATGTCTTCAAACCCAGCTATCCTGACAAGAGATATTTTAAATGCTTTCTCTGGTTAAGCATTTATCACAAAGCTTGTTGAGCAATTGGCAATTGTTCATTGTTTATATCTTACAAGCTTAAGAGAATGGGGTCATGTGATATATGATTATTTTTTACTCATATTTTAAATCTCAACATAAAATTAAGAGAATGATAAACTGAAGAAGAGATAAAAAGCTATATAGATAAATATTAACAAATAATTTAATAGTGAAAGGCAAATTAACATAAAACCTTTCAATGCAGGGCAAAGGATTCTCTAGTATTTCTCCACAGAAAAAAAATAGTACTCATATTTTAGATCTCATTATAAAAGAAAGAGCATGATAAAACAACTTAAAATATTTCAAGATATGGTAAGGATTCTCTAGTATCTCTTCACAGAAAAAAAAAAATGAGATAAAAGGCTTTACTCATTAATCTGATCACCTGTTAGTTAATATATATGAATAATATATATATGAATTTAAAAGATTTTTTAAAAATCATACAATCTGATCTACCTTCTATTTCTGTTTATATATATATATGCATTATGACAGTACAACTTAGAAAAAAAATCATTTAAAGAACAGTAGAAAGAGATGGTTAAAATTAACTTTACCAACAGATCTATACATCCCTCCCTCTCTCCTCAACAAAAAAGAAAAGACTAAGCTATTAAAACAATTTCTGGTGTTTATACCTTCAAGATCAAAGTAGTTTGCACATGTCTATTAGCAATTTCATTCTGATTGGCTCCATCTCTAAATTCATTATGTATCAAATGGATTTTACTAAAGTAAGCTATTCACTCAAGCCTCTTCTAATAAGAATCCAATTTGTCAAAAAAAAAAAAAAAAGTAAAGAAGGAAAAAGCAAATAATTAAATGACTACATAGTTAATTAACAAAAATTCCAACTAATGAGTGGTTTTGTCAAGATGAGTTCTATCCTAGCTTAATGGAAGAACTTCCTCCTCCTGTGTCAGCACATACAGATGGAGAAAAATGATTAGAAAGTGTACAATTAAGCCAACGGTAATCAAAATGGCCTTAAAAATGTGGCACCAGAATAAAATATGAGAGGGAGTTTCAATCTATCTATACACATAACAAACTATTATGGTATGTTGAAAATTATAAAAATGTATACAATTTATATAATCATTAGGAGACTATGATGAATTGATGAAATCCAGTAATAAAAATATAATAATGCATAAATTATGCATTATTTATTTAAGATTTGAAATATCAGGCACTCTTATACCTGGAGCCTAATTGTAAATATAGGGGATTTGAACTCAGACTTTCAAGCCCCTTCACTATCCACACTATCTCATACTATTGATACACATGACCACACACATGCAGAAAAGATAAATAATCACCAATATACGTATTTCGTACTAAACCAGCATCCATCAGTTGGTCCAGACTATCATCTGCCCATACATATATATAAACTGAGCACTGATTATATATATGTATGGGAGATGATAGTCGGACCAACTGATGAGTGATGGTTTAGCACAAAATACTTATACTGGTGATTATTTCTCTTTTTTGCATGTGTGTGGTCATGTGTATCAGTAGTATGAGATAGTGTGGATAGTGAAGGGGCTTGAAAATCTGAGTTCAAATTCACTATATTTGCGTTATTTTATTCTAATTTTAGTTTTAATGTTCCATGCTTTATTGTAAAATAAATAACATTTTCAGTGTTTATTAATTACTCACATGCATTTTTGATACTAATATACAATATGAAGCCTATGTTCTATATACATACATGTTTTTCCTTATAATTCCAACGAGTGTTAATTTGTATTTTGTTCACTCACCTTATCCATAGCGCCATTTTGTTTGTGATTAATCACACTTCTTTGGTTTTTCTCTTACTATTAATACACTCAGGGTGAATGATTTTAACAATTTAAGAATCAAAGCATCAAATCATCCAACAAAAATTGATGTTTGTCTAAGGTTTTTTTTGGGATCTATTATATAAATATGTGTGCTGCTTTATTCTGTTTGCTAAGTTGGTTCATGATTCACAATATTAAATTGCAGTACATCTAAGCATACATGAAAATGTTTCATATTGAATAACAGATTAGCTTTAACAATGAATATGGTATATGATGTCGAAAATGCATTTGCTTAATTATTAAAATTAAAAATTAATTGATTGGTATATTGTTCAGGAGTTTATACAAAGTTCAAGCACATAAAGGGCCATCTAGAATCATTACCCGTGGACTTTTAGTCCTACCACTGCACTAAACCAACAAAATTTTTGTAATGATTATTACTCTTTTCATTAATAAAACATTTTGGATACTTTTTTTTTTAAATTTAAATAAACTATTTATTTTATATAGCGCGATGATAAATGATATTTTTTTATTGTTTTTTAAATTACTATATTATATACTAATATATTTTTTTATTGTTATTGTTTGAAAATCGAATTAAGAATTTTCGGTCTTACATTTCACAAATTCTGAAATAAATTCATATAAAGATATAAGTGGATTAAATCGATAACTAAGTTTTACATAACAGAGATGTTTGTTCTCTTTGTGTTCCTTGAATATATTTAAATTTGTTGTGCAAATCTTAACTTAGTATGAAAATGAATTCATTGCCATAGTTCTTCACTCTGTAACCCTTTGTTTCGCTAGACCTCACTGCATGCATATATAGTATTATTATGAATGAGTGCATTTTAAGTACCCTTTATTAGTTAATTATTTAACTGAGATATAGGAACAGTTTCTGGAAATTTCCTTTACCAACCGTATAAACAACCCACAACATATCTAACAATTTGGCACAGATGATGAAGGGGATTTCTCTTTAATACTGACTAGTAAGTTTTATATTGTCATCAATTCCAATTCGTAATTTGGCTATTCTACAACATTTTATATGGAGATTGCTTAAAATGCTCATTGTAATAATAGTCTCTAGAAATAGCTTTGTAATGTATTAATTATATAACTGGTTAGGACATATAATTGAGTTACTCTTGCAAAAAAAAAAAAGTACCGTAACTTTAAAAAGACACACATAAAGTCCCCAAAAAAATATTAGAAAAAGCCCCATAACTTTAAAGACACACACACAAATTCAAAAACAAGATAAGATTAATAAACATTTACTTATTACATCTTGCTTTTGAATAAAAGTATTGATTTACTCTTGTAAAAAAAAAAAACCCGTAACTTTAAAAAGACACACATTAAGTCCAAAAAAAAAAAAAAGTTAGAAAAACACACACACACACACACACACACAAACTCAAAAAAACAAGATAAGATTAATAAACATTTACAAAAATGAAAAAAATAACATCATATAATAGTATTAGTAGAATATTTTATTACAAATCTAAGAAATCAGATCTTTTTAGATCAAATGGATCATTTAGGTCGGGCCCCGGAATCGTTATATGTATATGTTTTCAATTAGCATCAACGCCATCTCTAGGTGAACACCAAGGATGAGAATACAACCATATATAGTTCAATATGAGACATATACACAAAAAGTTTATGCCGATGCATGACATCGAATATTTTTTTGACATAGCTTGGAAGGGGTTTACAGAAAATTGGTCATAACCACAAATCTTTATAACTAAGATAATTATAATTTGACTCACATCTGTACTTAATTAATTGTCCAGTTCTGCCTTTCTTCTTTCTCCAACACTAGTCCAGTTCAAATCATTGACAATTTTGACTTCTTTTTTTTTTTCAGGATGTTAAAAATATTTTTATTTAAAGCCCTGAGTAACCTCACATTAAACTCACACTTCCATGAATTAATAATGTTTAGTGATATATATATATATATAGTTTGTTAGAATGCGGCCGCTTATTCCTTAATGCCAGTAAAATTTCAATCTAAAGAATGTAATTCAAATTAAATAAGTGCAATCTAAAGAATGCTATTTAAAGTAAAAGGGAAAGCAGCTGATTAAAAAAAATCAATTATCAATTTTAATATAATTTTTTTTAAAGGTAATCATCACGTGGTATAATATTGATAGAATATATATATTTTAATTTACAATAGCTCTCACTCACTTCTTTAACTTAAGTAGCTGATTATATGTGGCTAATTATCAATTTTTCTCATTTAGAATTGTTGGAAATATTTTTTTTAACAATGGTTGGATATTAATTCAAAAGGTCAGATTTTTTTTTATGGATTTTATCAAATTTGTGAACTCGTGTCAAGGGCAATTTAGAATAACGCCCGAATTGGAATCAATTAGAAAGACCACTTCCCCTTTGTAAAACTCACACTGATGGGTCCCAAATGGACACACTTTATTAGCTGGCATCTGCATAAAAATTTTATCAAAATAGAATGGCCAGTTCTGATTAATCAGCTCTATATTTTCCATCACTTGACTCAAATGGCGAGTGATTGGGAATAGTGAGAAAACTAATAGATTAATAATAACTGTTCAGATTAAACAATAATGACAGAGAGAGAAGAGGGAAAATAAAAACTATATACTGAAGAAGACTATGAATATATAAATTCTATTGTACTCTCTCTGTTTATTTTATCTTATTTTAACATCAATTTATACATGCGTGTCTGTTTAGTGAAGCTCTCTTTCTTAATGAATTCATTACAATGATGGAAAGTCTTCGTATGAAAGTAGTAGACAAGTGCTTCGTAATCTCTGACGGATGATCCAAATTTAGATTATCGATTACTCTGTCTGGATCAGTTCAAATTTATATAAAACCAGATGAGTAAGATGTTATATGCTATCAAAAATGAATAAATTATACATCGACTTTTATTCATTAATATTATTAAAATTTGTGATACAGCTTGAAAGTGGCAATATAATAAAACAGTGGCAAATAACAAAAAGTATCTGGGATGATAATCACAGGATTATCTGCTACCTGGTTAGCCTGCATTCAGACAGAAAGCTTAACATACTATACATATATGCTCTTTAAAACACATTCAAATATCAAATTTAAATTTTATTTAATTTTTAAACCAGGAACATAAATTATTTTACATAAATAAAAATATTTAATTTTAATCTTCATGTAAAATATAAAAAGAAAAAATTAATCTGATTACTGTATAATAAAACATTAGTTTGGGGTGGTGTTAATGTTAATGTAAGCCGGTGAAGAAGTTGTTCATTAGACATTTACTTATCCATTTGCCTATTCAATTTCTGACAGCCCATAGAAATATTATTTTTTTGAATTTTAATTAAATACTGACTCCTAGTTTTTGAGTCATAAGCAAACTTATAGATTTAACATGTAACATGACTATATTTAAAAAACAACAACAATAGTATAGATAATATTCTCAGATGCTAGCTGACATGCTGTTCGAAGATAGTTTTTTCCAAAAGCAATATGTTGTATGCCTATACATATTTACACAATATCATATTATAAATAACAAGGCTGATACACAACCAATATAACCAATTGACACATAGCGGATACACAGCCGATATAATCAATTCAGATTGCAATTTGAAACTTTATAGAAAACTTCATTAATTTTCAAATCTGACTGATCACGAAATATTGAATGAGGACTGTATTTTTATATTGGACTATTTCCATCATCTAATATGTGTGTTGAATGTCTTTAGAAAAGTTTAATTTTAGTTACATATTCCAAATGCATTCAATTGTTAGTAATATCACAGCAAACAGGTTAGTATATGCACAATGTTTCAGGAGGTATTTTTCTCCCCTCTTCTTCAGGTGTTGCTAGCCTGACCAGTTACAGTACTAGCATAGGATTCAAACCTGGGTCCTTAGATTTTTGATTATTAAAATTTAAGGTAACGCTCTAACCAACTGAGCCATCGAGCATTACCTTAAATTTTAATAATCAAAAATCTAAGGACTCAGGTTCGAATCCCATGCTAGTACTGTCACTGGTCAGGCCAGCAACACCTGAAGAAGAGGGGAGAAAAATACCTCTCGAAATGTTGTGCATATACTAACCTGTTTGCTGCGATATTACTAACAGTTAGTGCATATACTAACATGTTTGCTGTGATATTACTAACAGTTGAATGCATTTGGAATATTTAAATAAAATTAAACTTTTCTAAAGACATTCAACACACCTATTAGATGATGGAAATAGTCCAATATAAAAATACAGCTAGAACACCATCATCACAAACCTTCAGAAAAACGTTGAATGAGGACGTTTATATTTGACTATTCTCACCCTTTGTTTAGTGATGTTCAGAGTATCATTATAATTTTAAGGGAATGTGTTTGGGCACATATATACAATCAATATCAAGTACCATGAGACGAGCAATCCTAGCAGATAAAAAATTAAAAATACATTTCACACTGATCCAAACATACCCTCATATACCCCTATCCTTCATTTAAAATCTTATAGCACTGTCCTTTAAACGTTTTTGCAGCAAATTTTTCTTATCCCTAGATATTTTTATGGAATTGCAGCGAATCATATTCCACTCCCATGAGCACCACCTTTTCCATGAAATTGCATCTCTTTAGTCTTTTTGGGATAAGTGGGATGTAATGTATTCATCAAAATAAAATTTAAGTTCATTATAAGGGAATCTATTGTCCTTCATGGACTTCACTCACCCAGTTCAGTGATGTATGTCTTTATAATTAATCAATTCAATATCCTCAGATCCAACATACTGAAAAACATACTGACTAGTAATTTAGAATGTTATGGAGTTTACTTAAATAAATAAAAAAAACTTCTAGCGCATTCATGTTTACCCGAGAGGAGTTTATACTTCACTTCTGCATAATAAATTTGGCAGAATAATAACCTGGTATACAATTAATTAAATTGAAATAGCTACATGACTATAATTTAAATAGCCTATTCTTTTAATTTCTTAAGTGTAGTAGCAGCACATTAAAATCTACGCTAGATTTAAACAAGAAAATCCATCTTCATACTAAAAAACTTCCCAAGATATTTAAACTGATTTATATTCTTGAAGATAAAGTTGCTGATGATTTTACTTCCCTCATTGTATAAAAAAGACACTATTTTAAACATTAACCATTAAATCAAATTCTTTATAGGTAGCATTGAAAACATTAAGAATAGTCTGCGGTTTACACTTTGAATTAGCAAGAAAACACAATTAACAGTAGACTTTAAATCAAGAAGCCAATAAAATTTTGTGGTTTTTTTTTTACTTTTAATTGGTTCAAATTAAAAATATCATCACCTAAAATTGAAACCATCTGAAAGATATTCCAAGAGTAAATCCTTATCTTTCATAGACCATACAACCAATGAGCCATTTTGAACAGCTTTAAACAGAAATAGCATGTGATTTAATGTCTTGACAGCCTTTCCCAAGAAATTCCCCGATTCTTACAAGTGAAAAAAAAATCTATCTAAAACCCAACCCAAAACCTAGACCAGGGGTGGGCAACTGCCAGTCCTTGGGCCAGATCTGACCTGTGGTGATGTCAAATATGGTCTACTACATCAAAACATTAATTTTGCCACATATGCAGTCAGTAAATTTTTTATGCAGACATTAATAAAGTCATTATCTCTTTATTGCTGTTAACTATACAAAATTTTCTAGTCTCCTATATCACTTAGTCTGATGATGACTTTCTAATCTTGCAATCTTGTAAAATAATGCCTGCATAGAATCTTCTGACAAACTTAATCTATCAATTTTGATAAACAATAACCAATAACTTTATTTACTACAAAGTAGTGACCTATAATTTTATTTAGTGGAAATAAGCAAGACATATTTACATTTTGAAGTGAATCAAATTATTTGCAAAAATGATGAGAACTAACCTTATTTCGTACAAAATTGTGACCTATAATTTTATTTGCTGAAAATAAATGAATATGTATTTACATCTTTTGTGAGAAATGATGTTGCAACAACTAAACTTTTACCAATATACATTTTACTCCAATAAAAAAGAAAAGAAAGAAAAATCGTTTGTCACAATCACTGGGGCAGACTGAAATTTTTTATGTCCTGCAAAATGCAAATGAAAGCATAGCTATATCATATCCGGAAGCTGACATGTTGTCACTTTTGCTCAGATAGTTATTTCAGTCTATCACTGTCTTTTAAAAGTAGTGGATTGCAGTAAGTTTATGTCTTTTCTAATTATTAGAATTTTTAATTTAATATGATTTGCGATATATGTAGAGAGTAGTCAACTGATAATCAGAAAATACAACTAGCTAAAATAGCTCATTCCACATAAAAAAGTAATACACAGAACAAAGAGAGCAAAAATCACCAGTTAGTCATGTGTGTTCAGAAAACAGAAACAGAGAGAGTTCTGGGGGAAGGGAGACTAGAGTTAGTTGTATAAGTAGCAGGATTAATATCGTCTTCAGAGAAAACTCTAGGTAAAGTACTAATTTGTCACAAATACATGTATCACTAATTATAATCATGATGTTATAACAATTATTGCTGGCTGTATAACTTATTTATTCCTGCCACTCAGTCAAAAGGGAAAGCTCAATTCACTAAAACATTAATTGAAATGAACTGCTAACGACTGTTTCAGTAATCTTCAATTGTTATGTATATATCTTTTATGCATTATTATTCATTAACTGTGTATTATATAAAATTTATTATCCATCCAATTACAGTATTGGTTTTTATTTGTATCACTCAACCTATTATAGTTAAATACAAAACTTAATTTATAGCCCAAAGAAAAATTGATGCCGAATGCTGCATTTTTAATGATAATTGGGCATACAAATATTTAAATGGCAAATATAGATGATAAAGTTGTTTGTTTGGTTTCCAATAAAACTATTTCCATTTTTAAAGAATATAATTTAAAAAGGCATATTTCAACAAATTTCAGCTCTTTTCACAGGACCAAATGAAAATTGAAGCAGAAAAATTAAAAAAACGGTTTGTGCCAACAACAAAATACTTTGAAAAATCTGTCAAATACTCATATAGCTTTGACAAAAGCTAGTTACACTGTTACTCATAAGGTTGCAAACCAATGCAAATCATTTTCTACTAAAGAATTTGTAAAGGAAGGCTTAATAGATATTGCCGAGTTATTATGCCCTGATAGAAAAACGATAGTTGGAAAGATTAGACTCTGTTAAAGAACTCTAGTGAGATGCATTGATAATATTTCAAGAAATTTATGTGATAAATTAAAATTGGAAAATGCACTGGCTTTAAATGAGTCATGTGATGTTATCAATAGAGTCAACTTTTAATCTTTATTTAAGGTATAACTAATGGATTTGAAATTATGAAGGAATTACTTTCTGCATGTCTTATGAAAAACATAACTACTGGTGAAAATGTTTTTATAGCCCTTCAAGAAGCTTTGCAAAAGCATAAAGTGGGACAAAATTGTCAACATCACAATTGATGAGTGTCATAGTTTGACAGAAAAAAAAACATTGGATCATTAAAAAGAATAAGTGACGAAATAAAGTGTATTCCAGAAAAATAAATAATTTTCTTACCTTGTATAATTCATCAATAAATCCTTTGCAAAAGAATTCTAAAACTGAAACATGTTATATCGGTTGTAACAAAAGTGGTTAATTTTATTTGTGGAAGAGCTTTAAATTACTGACAATTTGTAACATTTTTGAAAAAGAGATTGAATGTGACTTTATCAATATTTTGTACCATATGAACAGAAAATAGCTTAATCTTGCAATAGTGTTAAAATGATTTCATGATTTGTTGGATAAAATTGTTTACTTCTTAAATGTTAAAGACAAGCTTAATGAATTTTATGAATTAAAAGATGAACGATGGCTGAATTATTTTTTCTTTTCTGCTGATACGTTAACATATCAAAATGAATTAAATTTATCATTAGAAGAGACAGGATTATTTATTTATGATATGTATACAAATGTCACAGCATTTACGGCAAAACTAAAGTTATTTTCACAACATTTCAAAAGGAATAGTTAACTCACTTTCCAATCTTGCAAAAAAGAGAAAAAAAACTTAAAATGTGCTGATTTAAAAAAAATATGAGACAATAATAAGTGACTTATTCAATGAATTTACCAAAAAATTTGAAGATTTTCACAAAATTTCTAAAGATCTATTTTTAATATTTTAATTTGCAAAGCGCTGATAGTTAAAAACTGAAATAAATCGAGATACTGCAAATCTCTAGTGCTCGTTACAATACATAACTGACAGCCAATCAGATGTCAAGGATAGCTGTCTAAAATGACATCAAACCTAAACACCCAACAAAGATTTTATGACAAAAGGGCTGCCCTTTTCTCATAAAATCTTTGTTGTGTGTTTAGGTTTGATGTCATTTTAGACAGCTATCCTTGACATCTGATTGGCTGTCAGTTATGTATTGTGACGAGCGCTAGAGACTTGCAGTATCTCGATTTATTTCAGATCTATTTTTAATGAGTCTACCATTTACTTGTAATGTCAATGACGCAGCACTTTGGGTCCAGTTGGAACTGATCAATTCAGTCAAATTTAATATTAAAGAACCAATTTGCTGGAAAAACAATAACAGAATTTTATGTCTACTTAAATCCAACAATGTTTAAAAATATTCTGGATAATGCACAGAAATATTTGGCATTTTTTGGATTGACATACCTATGTGAAACTACATTTTCTTTAATGAAAAATACAAAGAGCAAAATCAGATCACGAATAACGGATAAAAATTTAGAGGCCATTCTAAAAAGAGCCATTTGTGAATTGAATCCCAATTTTAATGCAATCAGAAGCATTCCAAATTCAATTCCTCACATTAAAGTTTTTGAACAATAAGTTTTTTATATATTTATTTTGTTATCATGACAATAAAAATGTTTGTTACAAATTTTAGTTTTTATCTATACTGGATTTCTATTCAGGTCATTAAATTTTGTTTATTTACAATTTTTTAAAATATGTTAATAATTTGCTAATTCAAGTAATTTATCATTCTGAATTTTTTATTTAATTGGTCAATCTATTCTGGCTTGGGTCACAATTAGAAAATTCCATTCAGCCTCATGACGAAAAAAGTTGCCCACCCCTGATCTAGACCGTGCCTATGAGATTGTCCATTTTAGTAGTAGAAATAGTTCTATATTACTAACTGGGATTGCCATACAAGATAGTAATATAGATAATATCATTAAATTATGGGAAAGACTCTTTCCTGGAATCTTCACACCACTGTATCACTTGATTTTTACATTTTTTTAATGATTAGGAATGACAGTTCCAAATATGTCATTATTCTACATGGATATACATTTCAAAGTATTAAAATTTGGTGGGGGAATAGTTTCATCACACTGTATAAATACTGTTTCCAGATATCACTTTTCAAGATGTTAGACAATACTCCAAGAAGATAGCCTCTATCAATTCAACAATTAATGTGAGGAACATTGTCAATCTTTTAAAATTTTCCCAGTTATTTGATTTAAATGTTTTTGAATCTTTAAGAGCCAATGTTAAATATGATATCTTAAGCCGATATTGTCTCATTGTCTCCAAAATTTTTCAGAGAACTTGGAATTTTCTCTTACCAAGAATAGCTCACTATTCCCTAAATATGGTCACAATTATTAAACAATTCTATCCCAACTAGAATACAAAATAATTTTTAATTTAAAAAAATAGCTCTATCCTGTATTAATAAAATCATGTATTTATGTTCTCATTATTTTGTCTGACCTATATATATATATATATATATAAATGCAATCTCTACAATTAGTAAGTAAATTAAGAGTGTTGTGCATTTTAGTCTAATGGTAGAATTATAGGCTGAAGTACTAAAGATTTCACTATCTAAACTCAGCCCATTACTCCTAGCGCTTAAACATCATATCATCTCCTGTACATCCGGCCATCTGATTATTTTAATTACCACATTAGGTAATCTGGTGAAAAACCTGTTATAAGACTTCTAACAGTAAGCTTAATAATTTATTGTTTGGTTCATTGTCAAAAGATCTTATGAGGTTTGAACACTAAAGTTCTATTATTAATTGACTAAATTATATTTTGGCTGATAAAACTGAGTATGTTTTTTTTTTTTTTTTTACTTTTCTCCATCAAAAATCAAGCGTTGGTGGCCGAGTGGTCAGCGCAGCTGCCTTACAAGCAGTTGTCCCGCTTCCCGGCCGAAGCTTTGATTCATGAAAAGAAAAAAAAATTAAATCAATAAACTTTGGCTTTTGATCTCACCACTTGACCAATCTGTTCAGAATGCCCTGAACACGGAGAACAAAAAATGCTTCATTATAAGCATGTGTTATTCCTTTCTAATCACTATTTAAAAAAAGTATTATTGTGTCTGTTTTTGTTCAAAGATCGATTTCAACAAAACAATACAATATTTTTTTTTTTTTTTTTTAAGTGTCATAGCATCGGCCGAGACGCGAACCCGGGCAACTGCCTGCAAGTGCAAGGCAGTCGCGCTGACCTCTCGACCACCAATGCAAGACAACAATACAATATTATAAAACAATACTGTGATTGCTTGGTGAAGACTAACATGCTGGATCACTACTTCCAATCCTTTGATTACAATTTTTTCACTATTATGATTTTTAGATACTGTCAAGTCGACATAGACTTCTGGTGACCATATAAATGACATTTTCAGCATAGTAATTTACAGGAGTAAAGTGTTTTTTTTTTCCAGCTCAGCTTTAAATGATGTTGTGTTCTTCATATAGCAGCTGTTAACACCACACTACCTTTTTGTCGCTCAGTATGGTTATTAGAGATATGACATTACGAAAAAATAAGCAAAACAAATAGAAGCAAAAACAAAGAATAAAGAAAAAAAAATAAGACACTCCTTATAAACGACTGTTATATAAAGAAGAGAACTCAATATTATCGTTAACATTTCATAATTACAGTTACATTAGTATTTTCATATTCCTGGACCGTAAACGGTTGTTTGTTTTTGTTATTAATGGGGAGGAGGGTATACCTCCTCTTCGGCAGCTAAGACTTAGATTATCTAAGCCGCCGCTTCATAAAAAAAAAAAATTGTGAAACTTATAATTAAGATATTTTATTTACTTATGCTTGATTCTGCGCTCTTGTTTCCTAATTGTTTTCTTTATATCAAAAATTTAATATATGTATTACTCCCCCCCTCTCCTATTCTCTCAGTTGACAGATTATGGAAGATGTATAATTCATTAATGAGATATCTTTTTATGCTGATATTTTTGAGAGATGTTGTTTTTCTTAATTACGTAGATTTTATCAGACTTTCTAGCATTAAGATAAAGTATACTTCCAATTGGCTACCTAATAACATGCTTCGGTCTAGATTGACAATACCTCTACAAATGTAGATTACAGAAGTAGGTTGTGATTTATTGTCTCTTTTTTAAAAAAAGACCAGATAGGAAATTTCTTTTCTTTTTCTCTCTCTCTTTTTTTTTTTTTAGTGTTATAACGGGATTATAAAATTGTCAATTCTTAGCTTTCTCAGGAACCGGAAATTAATTTATATAGGATTTAAAAAAAACACGGCCTTTCTAAATTAAAACCACCTAGTATGGTTGTTGCCCACGAAATGCAGTATTTAAAATAAAAAAAAATATACTCCATGTTTAAAATATTTGTAATTAGTAGTGTAGTGGTAAGTTTTTAACAAGTGGCTCACAAAAAGCAAAGAAAAGACGGAATGTGCGTATATGTAGTTACACGTAAGTCTTCATACACACTAGTTGCATTCCTAAAAAGCTTATACATGTATATATGCTCCAACCCAACAACAAGGATTACATTTATAGTGAAAAGTGATAATTAAAATCAAAGACTTCTGCAAAAATCCTTCAAAAAGAACAATGAATGAGAAAACACTAATCAGTCGGTCTGCTAATTACCAGCGACAAGCATACAAAAATGTTTATCATGCTTTGTCTTCTAGCTAAAAATAACTAAATGTTTATTTTGTCAATCAATGAAAGTTGACTATGGATTGGCAGTTTGAGAATAATATTTAAATATATTTGGACTTCGAAACTTTTAGAATTTTTTTAAAATCTGTCCCATAACCAAATTCCATGCTATGAACATATCAAGTAAATGTGCTAACCATTAACCCACAAGAGTCTTTATATGTATTAAATATGAAATATTTATTTTATTATAATTACTATTACAATCATTCTTTCTCATTAATTAATATATTTGATTGATATAAAACAGTATTTTGCTTTTACCCTTTATAATCTTTCCTTTTGAATTACTTCCTGCCTAAGTAAATTATAATTCTCATTGTCCCTTCCAACAATAGTAAAATAAAAACAAAATTACATTTTTTAAATGTATTTTCTTTGATTTTATTCTAATGTTTACATAAAAGTTATTAAAAAGATGATCATTTAAGCATGGATTTTTTTTTAAATATCTAACTATTAATAAACATCATAAAGAAATCTGTAGAGCTTCCAGCAACAAAATAGATCCATTAATGATTTTAAGTCCTACAATTCAATAGCAGATAAAGATTTTCCAGTCATTAAATTGACTATGCAGTTCATGGTTTGCATTACATAAATCAAAGACTAAGTCCATTCTTGAAGTAAATGAGTACAAAATCGTAGGTAATTCTGAATCTATTGATGAGAATCCAGTAATAACTAATAAGATCAAATCCAACGAGATTTATTATTGGATCTAAAAAAAATATATATTTGGGACCTCATAAGTCAATTTTTATGTCATAATTCTCTATTTGTTTAAAGATATATTTGATTGAATATCCAGAAAGAGGATCTTGATTTGGGGCTTACTTAGGTGATGAATCTACTACATCTTGGGTTAAATAAGCCTAATCTATTTAATTGCTTTTTATGCATTTTGAGGCAATGTTTTTTATATATCTAGTGAAAGAATATGTGAAAGAACAGGAAATCATTGCAAGTGTTAAAAAACACATAAACACATATAAATACACATTCTAATTAAGACCTTATATCATAAAATTTAATAAGTATTATTGCTACTATTCAGTTTTATATTTAATATTGTTTATATTTCCAGGATTTAAGATGCTTTAGAAACATCAGTTATTTTTTTACATAACACATATATAACATGTACCATTATGAAATGTTGCATACTATTTGAAAATTATTTTGTGACTTATGACTTCACTGCTACCATTTCCCCCTGAAAATAAGACTAGGTCTTCTATTAATTTTTGCTCCAAAAAATGACTTAGGGCTTATTTTCAGGGATATTTTATTTATTTATTCAAGTACAAAAATCTACATTTATTCAATATTACTACCATAATTTCAACAGCATATAAATAAGTTTTACTATTGCTTGAATATGTAACAGTTAGAATTATAAACATATCACATAACATTCTCATTCCATATGTTCTATATGAGAATATTAAAGTTACTTCCATGTTATTGAAATTAGTAATACTTTTTTTTAAGTGTCATAGAATCGGCTGGGACGTGAACCCGCAACCCGGGCAACTGCCTGCAAGTGCAAGGCAGTCGCGTTGACCTCTCGACCACCAATGCAAGACAATTAGTAATACTTAATTTAAAATAATATACAAAATGTTAAGCTGTCTTGATTAATTTGCGAACTAACATCACTGCTAATAGTAAATTTCAGTCTTTTTGGATATCAATGTTGATTTATTTACAATATATAAGATTAGAGATCAGATTAAAGATGAATTCATAATTATATCAGACAGAATGAAGATGCATTGATAAACGAAAAGTAAAATTGTATTTTCAAGTTTATTAAAATGATTAGTTATGAGTTTGCCTGCCAAAAATTCTGACTAACATTTATTCAAGTACAAACATCTACATTTATATTTATACATTCATTACTTTATAATTCAATACATCCACCCTGTGTTTCAACGCATGAATGAAATCTGTCCATCAGACCAACAATCTTAATTAGTGCTTATATTTGGAATAGGGCTTATATTATTGGTATCCTGAAAAATCATACTGGGTCTTATGTCAGGGAAACACAGTTTGAATCATTTCAAATATTTCAGTTATAGTTTTTTTTTTTCAATTTAAAATAACGTTTTCTTAGCACATTATTCTATAATAAAGTATAAAGTATCTATCACGTTTTATTTCACAACTGTTGATTAAGTCATGTTAACATTTTAAAGTTTTTATGGTAAATAGTTAAACTATGACATATTGACTAAGAAAAATCACTGCAGGAAGCATGAAGAAATCATCAGCTACTATATATATTTACATTCAAATGGTACAAAAGGTACATATATTTTTTATATATTAAGTTTCCCAATTGCTCAATAATTCCATAATATATATATATATGAATCTCCATTGTGTTTTTTTAAAATAAATTGGTACATAAAAATAACAAATAATAATAAGCATTGTTCATTGTGAATTTCATGTGGTAATTTCTTGGAACATGTTTTTCTTATTCTTGTTGTCATGGTTCCTTTTGATCTAAAGAGATCTTAAAAAATCAAAACAAAAGTAAACTAGATTTATAATAAATAAGAAATAAAAAGAGGATAGGAGGAGTATGTAAAAAGTTCAGAGCATGTAAAAATTAAAAAAAAAAAATTTAACAAATGGAACAACTAAATTTTTCTTAACAATATATCAGGATTCAAATTCAAATGGCAAATAGATGGTTCTAATAAAATGAAATCATTTCACAATATTTTCATTATGTCATAAAGGTAGTAATATATTGAATTATATATTAATATAGTCAAATCCGGTTTGCTTTACAGTTTATAGCCCATTGTCAGTTTAAAATTTAAAAAGACAATAAATGCAAAGAATCCAAACAATACAGTTACAATTTTATTTATGTATTGAACTATTTTTATCATCTAATATAAGTACTGAAAGTCTTTAGAAAAATTTAACTTTATTTAAATATTCCCAATACTTTCAACTGTTAGTAATAGCACACAGGTTAGTATTTGCACAACATTTCAAGAGGTATTATTTTCATTCTTCTTCAGGTGTTTCTGGGCCTGACCAATCACTGTACTAACATGGGAATCGAACTTGGACCTTAGATTCCTGTATACTGAATTTTAAGGTAATGCTCTAACCAAGTGACCCCATTTTGCCAAAGGCAACAGTCAGTAGAAATTTCATATACTTATCTATGAGGTTCTTCCTGATTTCTCCATTTTTTCCTAAGAGCAAAGTTGATTAGTGATTTCCCATACATTATGTAAATTCATACTAGGTTGTCTTATGGGATTGTTGATGATGAAAATAATCCAATATACAAATATAATTAAAATATCACAAGCCTTCAGGGAAAAAATAAAGTTACAATATTTTATAACAATCATATTAAAGTTTAGATGTAAAGAGATTGGAATAAAATAATAAAATTCCTGAATTACCTGTAATTTTTTATATATGTAGTTTTCAATTTTTTAAACATAATTATTATTTAAAAATAATAAATCTTTCACAAATATTAAAAGTATCTTAAAAAATAGAAAGAACCTTTATGTTTTAGAAATATTCTTATCTTGTAATTATCTCTACTATCTAGGTACAAAATGAAAACTAAATTATAGATATACTATTAATAAATTGTAACCAATCAATGTAATTTTTCATATGAACCTTAGAAATAGTATCAATTCAATATTACTCCATGTTATTATGGTCTGTACAATTGAATGATCACAGAAACCAGTTGCCCTCTGGAGGGAATAATACAAGAGTTAACAATACATGGGGTTAGATTTGCATCAAAAACTGCTTGTGTTATAGATAATACAGAACATTTAAATAATATCTAGAGGAATATTAAGCCATTCATTATTAAAAAAACTAAGTTCTCAATGAAATGTAAATGAAAGACAATGATTTATCATTCACTGATTTAAAAAATGACTTAAGACAACTTGAATATAAAGCATATATATCTGGTTCAAATTCCTCATAGTGAAAGCTTGGTAGATGGAAGTGCTCACCATTGTACCATAATACTTTTAATAATGATATTTGTAAATATACAACTGAAAAAACTAAAAAGATTATATTATTCTTAAAGAGAGATATATTATTTAATTTTAAATATGTTATGGTTAGTGCATTTTTGGTAAATTTGTACCATATTCATGGCTAAAATGAACTGTAAAAATAAATAATGATTAACTGTACATGTTCAAATTATATATTCAAATTCTAATAGGGATTTTCATGAATTCATAGTATATCACATTTCTATGACCTTTTTTGCTTTCTATGATCCCTTTTCTCACATATTTCTTAAGCATTTTTTAAAACAAATTTATGCTATCTCTTTTTCAAGATCAAGGAATATAGGTATATGGGTCATAAAAATAAATTGTTTTATTTTATTTACTTTTTCAAAACAAAATTGTATGTATAAGTTTAATACTGTTAATCAATCATTGAAAATTTAGTAATTTAATTTACCAGTATAAATATATTACCAACCATAATGCATAATAATATACACAGAAAATAATAATTTGTGCTGCAAATCTATATTGTAATAAAGTGTGGTGAATGTATTAAATTCGCTTTGCTGAAAACACCATTCTGGGTTATAGTCTCAATATTTTATGCTTTTTTTAATAATTTAATTTAATCATAGATTCAATCAATGCTATGAAATGCAAACATCAATTTATAATATGATTGAATTGTTAAAAAATGTGGACTAAGTAAGATATCAGTAATTATACATTTTTTTTAAAATAAATATTTAACATTATTTTTTAATATAGCAATAAATATTTTTAATAATCATTTGTAAATGTTTCTTTACAAAAATATTTTCAGATCTTTTCAAATACAGTGAAGCTGCAAACAATGCTATATTTTATACCAAGCCCCCATCACATAAATGTATATAGTATACAATAGCGAACATTTTGTTGACAAGCCTTATGCAGTACAATACTTTTCAATGGTACTTTGGGATTAGTGTCACCATGATGTAATCATCTGCCCATGATTATTCTAACTTTGTGAGTTATTCTAGCACTTTAGACTTTGGTAATAATCACAACTACAGTATTCATCCATTGCAAATACCCCCCCCCTTTACTGGAAAAAGGTCCAGAATTCTGCCATAGCAAACACAGTCAGCGTATTTAAAACCTAAAGTGCTAGAATAATTTGCAAAGTTAGAATAATTATGGCTGGACAATTACACCACGGCAGTGCTAATCCCAAAGTACCCTTTTCAACATATATATATAACATAAGCTTTATGTATTTAATATTAACATATAAATTAAGATTTAAAAATTCATTGAAGAAAAAAAATATTGGTAATGTATTAAATTGTGAACTATTGAACACACACATACTACTATATATATATATGTGTGTGTGTTTTCTCAAATTATTATTAATATTATTTTAATGTTATGATTATTTATTAAACTCACAGTCAGTGTGTAATTATAAAGAGAAAGTCTTTTAGCCTTTTTTTACATGCACCTTAAATGTTTGTATAATAACCAAACTATGCAGTTTTTGACTATAGAGGGAACTCTCAAACCTCAACACAAGATAGGGACTTTATAAAGTTAAGAGCAGCTGTCTTAACTTTAACCTAAATTCTTATTTATATATACCAATCTGAAGCATCTTGATTTGAGAGCATGAAGATATTACTCTCTTCACATTTAATCCACTATTTTCTTTCACAAATTAACTTATGTAAAACTCTTGCAATTTATTAATGATTTAAGATCTTTTTATTGTAAATATAGAAACTAATGTAGTGTTCTGATTATTTATTAAGGGTACAGTAAGTCTGTCATTAGAAAGAGAACGATAAAGATAAGATGGCTGCTCTTATCTTTATAAAGTCCATATCATGTGTTGATATTTGAGAGCTCCCTCTATAGTCAAAAACTACATCATCTGGCTAGTATACAAATGTTTAAAGCACATGTGAAAAAAAGGCTAAAAACCCTTCTCCTTCTAATCACAGTTACTGTGTGATTAATAAATAATCAGAACATCACATTAGTTTCTATATTTCCATTAAAAAGATTATAAATATTAACTCATTGTAAATCACATGATTTTTGCATGTTAATTTGTGAAAGAAAATAGTGGATTAAATGTGAAGAGAGTAATATCTTCATGCTCTCAAATCAATATGATTCAAATTGGCTTATACAAATAAGAATTTACGTTAAAGATAAGATGACCACTCTTACCTTTATAAAGTCTCTATCTTGTGTTGAGGTTTGGGAGTTCCCTCTGTATTCAAAAACTACATAGTTTGGCTATTATACAAGCATTTAAGGCACATGTGAAAAAGGGTTAAAAGTTTTCCTCTTTCTAATTATTATTTAAATTTTTTTTTACTCATACTCTTAATTTATATATTAATACTAAACGCATAAAACAACTGTTACACATCATTATTTTTAAAAAATTTTATTTATAAATTCTAATGAAAGCATAATGAGATCTTTGTTAACAATATAACCAGCACTTATTTGCAGTTAATAGCCTGGAATTATCTTGATTCTTGACTAAATTCTTCACAGAGACTTAAAGCTTTCTGATACAAGCTCATCAACCAAAACAAATAATATTTCTGTAGTGTAATTATAAATATATGACCATGAACATGTAAAAAGGATGTATAATCCTTAAGATGCACATTTTGTGCTGAACCAGCACTCATCAATTGGTTCAGATCGCAATCTCTTACATATATGTTTATCATTGTTTAGCATTTACCCCTCCACAAGGTATTAAAAGAAGATAGAAACAAGTCCCTAATCTGTGTGAGAGTGGTGTAGTGAAAATTACACGACAGAAATATTATTCATTAAGTGGATAATCTCTAATCCAATGAATAACTAATAAAAAATTATTAATATACTTCCATCAAATGATTTGTGTCAAAATTGTCAATGTGGTAAGTTTGACACATCAATTAAACTGTAGTAATTGACTATCTATAAACAGTGGATGATGATAATGATGATGATAATATATGTGAGAAATTGTGATCTGGGCCAAATGATGAATTCTGGTTCAGCACAAAATGTGCATCTTAGGGTTCATACATCTTTTGGTCATATGTTTATAATAATGCTTCTCCATAAGGTAGTAAAAGCAGATAGTAACCAGTTCCTAACTTGTGTGAGTGGTGTAGTGAAAATTATGCCACAGAAATATTATTCATTAAGTGGATAATCTCTATTCTAATGAATGAGTAACATCAACCAGAATATTCTTAAGATTTATATCATTTAATCACAGATTTAAGATTTTTTCCACTTTAGCCAAAAAATTATTCTTTACTTTAGATACAACTTTAGCTGTTTCAGAGCACAAGAGACAATGGCATTAATCTGATTTATATATATATAATTTCTTTGATTGATGACTCATTCTTTTGAAACTAATGACTGATTCAGAATAACTTCTTATTTTTCCTATTGAATGAATATTTTTTTCTTTGATGAAATTTGTACTACATTACAATTTATTAAAGATATGCTAATAGGTACTGTATATATAACTTTTCAGAAAAAAAATATACTCATGCTTATAACTATACTAATAATTCTAATATAATCACAAAGAAAACATGATTAAAAAATTCACACTTGAGATTTGAGAATGTTATATTTAGCAAGAAAAGAAAAGATTGCTGCCATATTGAGAATCATAAAATTTAATAAGTTTATACATTTTAATGGTTTTTTTTTTCATTTGTTTGTTTACATTTTTTTGTTTATTTACATTTTTTAAATGCTTTTATTGAAGTTGAAAAATCAGTTTGTATCTTTGTTTATTTGTCAACTTGTGAGAAGGCAATGTAAAGATTTTTTCTTTCAATTTAATAACTTTTTTTTTACATTTTAAAATTGATATTTAAACAATATACTTGATGAAATTTTGTACATCTGTTTAGAATGTCTATAAAAGTAATAGGGCACATTAATTTTTTAAATAAGTGACTTAGTTTCTTAGAAATGAAGAATGGGGGGGGGGTTTAAATAATGCTCACTTTGAATTTTATTTCTTACAATTTAATAAATAAAATTGTTGTTTATGATAAAAATAAAAAGATAAAATGTCAATAATTTTAAACAGAAGTTACTTACTGATTTTTATACATATATAATTATGTACACATACTAAATATAAAATATACATAAAGAGTATACATATTAACTAACTGCAGAAATATCTAGTGATATATATACACTACATGTGTAAAATTGATTTAAAATAAAATTATATGTATTACATGAAGTTTATTTTCAATATAGTTTTGATAAATAATTTTTAAAAATTAAAATTTCTAATCAAAGTAAAAATGTGAAACACACTTTCACTTAAAAGAATTTCATATTTTTAATCACTTATATAGATATATTATTGCATATACATAGTAAATATGATATATATATATTTAAGGGATATACATTTTAACTTATAGCAGAAATATCTAGTGATATGTATATTTCAACTATAAGTGTCCAGTAAATTTAAAGTATAATATAATTTTACATTTTCATTTAATGGGCGAATACTAAAAACTTAAATATAATAGAGATATAAAACTTTTTTAAATATTAAATGCTTTTACTGATTGTGCACTAAAAAGAAAATAAATGTTTTTTCAATCACAATTAGGATTTTTCGATTTAACTTACAATAAAAGCAGGGTGGCTCCAGAAATTAATTAAGTCAATCTCTATTTTTTATAACAGGGATTGATTTAATCAATTTCTGGACCCACCATGCTTTTATTTCAACTTAAATCTAAACACTGCAATCATGGTTGAAGAAACAATTATTTTTTTGTTTTTTAATGCAGGGTCAATAAAAGCATTTAATGTATAAAAAATATCTTTTTTTCATTATCACATAATTAAAATCACTTACTTTGACACAGTGTAGTTTGCAGTTTCATTGTAAATATTTTAACATTATTATTCTTTAGTAATAAATACTTTAGATTATTTTTTCATATTAAATACTTGTTCAAATTTTATTGCATTTATACTTCAAATAGTCAAATTTCCATTTTAAAAAAATTGTCTGTAAGTTGTTTTCTCTAAGAAATTTAAAATTATCAATTTTAAACAAAATTGAAATAGACAACTGAAAGTAAATAAGAATTTATTTAATATGATCAAACCAGGCTTTCATTCTTTATTGGAACCTTATCAGTATGTTTCTTCTTTTATAATTGCATGATCATCTAATTGTATAATTAATAAATAAAATACACGTAACTATATACATAAAAATGAATATTAGAAACTTATTACAATGCCCCCCTCCAATTTATAAAACAAACTACAATTGTAATTCTAAAGTTTCCAATAATTCAATAATGCCCATTTCCCCCTTAATTGTACTGACACTGGACCTTTAGCCATGCTTACATATTTGCCTAAATTTTCTTGAATATAACAAGAAAAGAAAATATGAAACTTTGTACATTCAAGAAAATTTAGACAAATATTTAAACATGATTAAAGATCTGGTAAAATTAGAGATGGGGTGGAAGCATTGTTGGACTATTAGAAACTTTAGAATTATAATTAAAATATTTTTTTATAAGCCTGTACAATGCATTAATCTATATAAATAGTGTATAATAGGTCTGCCCATCCCTTGCATATGTATGTATAAATGGATTATTCTCCTGTACATGAGGGGTCAGAATGACTAATATGTCAACATGGGTAGGATGACAACCTTGGCACTAATAAGGGCTTTGGATGTTCCATCATCAGATTTTCAATGAAATGGAAGGCTGAAGAGTTGTGAGTTGGAATAGTTTGAAGCCTGTCCATTAAAGTATGGAGATTGGCTATGTTAATATAAAGCTGAGCACTGATTATATATATATATGTGAGAATAGTAATCTGGACCAACTGATGATTGCTGGTTTAGCATGAAATACGTATATTGGTGATTATTTATCTTTTCAACATGTGTGATCAGGTGGGTCAGCAATATGAGATAGCACTGAGAGTAGTGGGTCGTAAGAAAGTCTGAGTTCGAATTCCGCATATATTACATATATAAATGCAGGTTTAAGCCTGTACAATGTATAGATTGTTTTATAAATTTTGGAAGGAGCTGGTATTGTAATGTTTCAAAGTTTATACATTTTTTATATATACTTTATTAATTATGTTTATTGTAGTATAATTGTCTATTGGATAGAGTTGCTTTAGACTAGTTAGTTGGTCGTGTGATTATAAAAAGAGGAAACATCTTGATAAAGTTCCAATAAGGAACACAAGCTGATTTGATAATATTAAATAAATTTTTATTTACTTTTAGTTGTCTATTTCAATTTTGTTTAAAATTAATTATTTTAAATAAGTATGTATAAGTGCAATTTTCTAAATCTTAATACAAAAAAATAAAATATCTCAAGCACAAATATTCTAGTGGGAGAGAACAAAACGCATAAAACAATTTTGCCATGATGAAATATTTAAAATGTCAGAAAAGCAATACAGTACTCTACATCAGTGGTCTTCAACCTTTTCACACCTGCGGACCGGTAAAAATATGGATAAGGTTTCGCAAACCTGCAGAAGTCTATAGATACATTTTCTTAAAGATGAGCATAATTGTTATAACTGATCAAAACAACAATGTTAAATATATAAGATAAAGTTTTATATATATGGAGTTTGTACAATAAAAAACTTTTTTTTTTAATTTTGAATTTTTTTAGAAAAGTAATAAAAAATTTAATTCTACCCCCCCCCCCCCCATAAACATCTGTGATAACTAGAAAAACAAATTAATTTATGTATGATTGATTAGATTTTGTTTTCGTTCAGTTTTCTTTTTTTTAATTGGGTAAAAATGAGATGAAAAAAATAAATAAAAATTGGTTATATTAATTAAAAATTTAAACACATTATTTTGTTATTATAAACTTTCTCTAGCTGGCGGACCATCAGAAAAGTTCCACGGCCCGGCACCAAGCCGCGGACCAAGGGTTGAAGACCACTGCTCTACATAAGTACACTAAGCAATAACTTTATTAATTAATCTTCTCTTTAAAAATTATCATTCAAATTTTTGCTTAATTAATAGTGTATTATAAAATAGGGTTTTGGAGCTCTACCATTCACTCTTGGGAAAAAATTTAAATCTGGCAAAATCGTTAATTCATGAAAGATGGAGGGGAGGAGGATTTTGGATTGATAGTATTACATATATACGCTCGTGCATATATAATGCTCACATGCATATATATATACAGACCACGTAGTTATTTTTTAAAAAGAGATAACATGAATTCTTTATTTCGATTCACATTAACAACACAAAAGTATAATACAAAAATTTTATAATCAAAAGATGTGTTTTAACAGATAGATATTCATAACGATTTTCCTACTTTAGGCTGTCAATTACTTTGTCTTCTCCAAACTTCTTCCTCTTCATATCCTTCCTAATTCCTCTAACTTAAAAGTATATGACGAAGTCGATATCTCTAGAAATTCATAATTTTTCCCCAATAAATAATACCTATTCATTTATATTCTCATCAACAACTTCACCTCTCTAAATTCTACTTTCAGTGACATTTAATTAAAATTGTTTTATTAATGGTTCTGTAGAACAAATCCACTTTTCTCTTCTTTTTTTCAGTAATAGATTTATTTTTTTTATTAAATGTAAGTCTATGGGTTTAGACAATCTGTAATTAAAATACTTTTATAATTGACCTTGGGTTAGTATGTCCTACTTCCGCCACTTTAAATTCTTCATATTACTTTGGCAATTTAAAAAAAAAACAACAAATTCAACAAAATCAACAACTGTCACAATTAATCAACAAAACATAACGAGAAAACATATCTGCTGTTCAGCATTAAATAAATAAATTGAAGAGAGAGATAGGCAACAAAAAAAAAAGTTCTCTTTAAATAAAATAAAAAAACTATTTTCAACTTATCAATAAAACAAATAATTGCGACATTTAATTAGAGACTAGTTAAATATTAAAAACGGTTGAGTTTCACAACTAAATAAACAAAAGAGTTTTGAAAACACGATATGGTAAATTTAATTCGATTGAATTTCAATTCAAATATTTTACTATACAATACATCTTAAATGATATTAAAATATAGATACTTAATCAATTGCTATTTTATCCTTATCGTTTAATGTATTACTTTTAAAAGATAAACTAGAAAATTGGACCTGTTGTAGTATACTCCCCAGTCACGTACGTTTATATCACAGATGAAATCCCTTTTCATATATAACAATGTGGATTTTTTATTTCATATTAATGACATTTATTTTTAATACCGCCAAATGGTGCGATGCGATATGGCTTCTTTCTAGGAGTCAGGAATCTCTCGGTTGCTACCCTCACAGAAACCTGTTAGCCACCTTCCCTTCCCTTTCCATTCTAAGTTTTTCACATATTCTTCTCTATTCTGCTCCATCCCATTTCCACAACATTATTTTTGTCCATTTTAGGATCTTTATATCTAAATTTTCCTTATCTTTTTCCAAACCCAGCATAAAAAACAAGAACCCACTTTCTGTATAATCATTTTGTTTCTCTTTATTCTTCCACAATTTCATTATTTTTACTCTTTCTGCTTATAAGCATTTAGATTCAATTAGCAGACGTAGAATATTTTCCATGTGTTTCTTACATTTCTTGCATACAGAGAAATTAGATTATAATTTTTGGAGGGAACGACTAGCAGTAAAAACTCTAAAGTATTTGAAATTATCAATCGTATCGTTCTATGCAAATGGCTGCCATTAAAAAAGGCAAAAGCCAGTACAAGGAAATCTTAGAATCATTTGAGCAAGAGTAAAACTAATGAAAAAGATTTTAAAACGAAACCAAATAAATAATAATAATAAAAAGTTACTAGAAAGCCTAAGCTTAATGATAGGATTAATTGAGATATAGTTGACGGGTCAAATTTTATTAAAAACGTTGGAAAAAAAAAAAAAAGAAAAAGCTTAATAAAGATAGTCTCAAGAATTTCACAATAGCATCAGATATAGCAAGATTCTACGGCTGCAAACAAATCAGGAAAAACAGGAAATAGACCAAGAAACAAACTAGACACAAAAGTAATCATAAACCTATGGAAATTAAAAAAAAAAAAAGAAATTCCAGCGTTAATTCGTTCATAAGAAAAAAGTTACGATATCATCGTGGCTGAATGTGGTAGAACAGTGCAGGAGGGGGAAATTATTTTAAATATGAATTTGATCTCAATTTTAGAATCAAACATTATAGATTATGTTTTAAGCCATCTCGCTGCACAAGAATTAATTTTTTCTGATGATTAGATCAAAGTTACTGGGCCACTTCCAGTGCGATTGGGGCACCACAAAAAGAATAGAAAACTTTCAAATTGAAACAGAATTAGAACGAAGTGTTACCTGAGCCAAAAAACAATGATTTAAAGATAAAAACCAAGTTCAAATGATGGTATAGACCCAAACAAAGATATTGAAGCTGCAATTCACTCAACTCCTTTAATCCAACAATGATTAGGAATAATCCAAACATTACAAACTTTTACACTACACAATTGAAACCTTGACTACTAATCAAGACCTAGATTTCAATTAACATAAGCAGAATTCAAATAGGGTCAATACAAAAGTCCCAGTTGGGATCCTACTACAACCAAGTCCACAACATGGTTACAGAAACTAGTTACTATAACAGGTTGCTGCCATTCAGCTCTACTGTACAACCAAACAATAAGCAAGAATCCTACAATGCTAATCACTTTTCAATATTTGGAATAACCAAATGGAAATACATAAGCTAGATCATAATCCCTGGAGAACCTTGCAGTCAGATGAGTTGAACTAGTATTTAAAATATATGACACGTATCAAGAGTTAACAACAATGAAGCAGACTTTGTAGGCTGTTTCAACCCCCTGATGGCTTGTTTATTATGGCAGTGTTGATTTGAGCTAATCATTTTTTTCTTTGGTTAACTTTAAAATTAGAGAGTTTGTAAGGTGGTTGGTCTGATTTGGGCCACCTCCAAATTTTGTAACTTTGATGGAAGCTTTGCTGCAATAATTTTTTGGGCATGGGTCTGCAGTCCTCTTTTCTTCCTCGGGGGTGGTGGAAGTCATTAGGAGGCTGGTTCTTTGGTGCAGGCTGTTGACAACTATTGCCGCTACCTGGAAAACCTGCTGGGAGGGTACCTGGTCAAAGTCTCAGCACCATTCCTGCTCTGGTTGGCTGCTGTGCCCCCTTTGATAGGTTGGTTTTAGGCAGTGCATGTGTTTTTCTTAATTGGCTTTCCAATTCTGGGCAGGTAGACCGAATGCGGTCCCTGCACATTTGGACTGTTGATTGGGAGACAGGGGCATCTGGAATGGTCTTGACATGGCTCGGCTGCAGGTCGAGAATTTATTATTCAATGGACTTGAGCCTTGGACCTCGCTGCCTGTTGTGGTGGTTGGCGCAATGCTGGACTTGTCCACCTTTTCAGCTGAAGCATTTGGGTCTTTGCTTCGGGGCCCCAGGGGTGGGATCATTGGGTGATGGATGGCTTCTCAGTAGCTGGGCCATGTAGACTCATGTTCAGATACACATTAATATCAGCATTATAGAAACTCTTTAATGGACATAATTGTTATCAAGCATATTTGCTTAATTGTTTTACCTTGTTTGTCACATTGAACACTTTGTAATTATCAAGGGGTAAGTGTACCCAAAATTTTCGTAATCCTTTTACTAATAAAGGTTACTTTTGAAAGATAGAAAACAATAGATCTGTTCATGCAGAAACGTCAATGAATATCCAGTCAGACAGTCAATGATTCAAAGTCAATCATTTCCGGAAGTAAATTGTTCCAGCAGTCGTTAATCAGTCAGAAAGAAAAAATTCCTGCAATTATTCATCAATCTAAAATTAAAGCAGAGGTTACCTATGAGGACTACCAATGCTTTGAATACTGACTTAATAATTTACTGGTGATGGTTGCGGTCAGTATGAATGAGATTTAAGATTACTAAAATCTTGGCATTGCTTTCGGACTCCTGTCACTTCCAGTTGTATGCTGTCTTGGCATCATAGTCAGGCCTTAATCCAGAAGAATATGTGGAACTGTTAACAATATATTGAAATAAAAGAAAGAGCATAGAACCGAATCTCTTCTGAAAACCATTTATAAAGCAAAGGAGCAGTTTTCACTTGAGTACCACAGCAGTAAATCAACTCTAGATGGAGAGAATTCGTACATCAGCTAAAGTGATAGCTATGGGGTAGAAGCCTGCCTCGGTGCATCCGCCCTGCTCCTTCCAGCCATTGAAATGTAGCCACCCAGGTCCAGTCAGTGAGGATGACGAAGATCGCCAGACTAATATAATAACAATGAAGATCACCAGACTAAAATAATAAAAGAAAGAAGTCCTTCTCACTCTGTGAGACAGATGTATATAGCATGTCCAGAGGTCCCAAGTCCAGAAGAAATCTCCAGACATTATAGGGCAAAATTTATTTTAATCATTTGATATTGTTTCTTAAATACTATTTATATATTTATATAATACATTTATAACATATTTAAAATCTAATCACTCTGCGAAATTAATTGATATTTTGATAGTGCATGTATGCAGAATTCTTCAAATTAATCATTCTTCCACATTTAGCTTAAAATTGCAAAATATACGACGAGTATGTGTGTTTACCCTTATATTGCATTTATATTTCAACCATTTAGATACGCATCAATAAAGTCAAGATAAGATGCATAAAATAATGGTTTTATTTTATTTCTTTGTGTGTTTACATGTATGATAATACACGATCTTCAAAATATTAAATTGTGGAAGGAATGTAGAAAGAAGCATATATATACAAACGGGTATTTGATGACAATAGTTTTTTTTTTGTTATATTGCCTAAAATAAACATGTGGGTATGAAACTCAGACAACTTCATCCAAACAAATATTTTTTTTATGTATATAAACTAAGGGAATACAGTTTTAATCGCATATAATATTTTTTCATTTATTCTTTGTAATCGGTGATGGGTAATGGGATTTAATCATTACATATTTAAGTGTGAGTGAATAAATATTTTACTTGAATTATTTCACGGCATGTATGTGTTTTGTTAATTATTCTTTTGTCTTTTTAATAAGAATGTATATTTCCAAGGGCAACTTTAAATTTCCTTTTTTTATATAACCTGAGATAAAGAGAGCTAAGCATAGCATTATGGGACCCTACTATATGGGGCAGTAGATATTTTGATATCCCAATAATATGTTAATAAAACCTATTGGTATGATTTAATGGATGGTTGCTGTATATCTTCCAAGAGGGGAATATTCTCTTCTGGTAAGTGGCATGTAAAGGTATTGCAATAATGCCTTTCAAAGGTATATAGCAGCCCATCTTAATGTCCATTGGCATGGAAATGAAATAAACAATGCTTTGAAACCATGCTGAATTAATAATATATTCTTGAAATTTAAGTTATAAAAATTTATATCTAGATTAAGATTAGTACCCAAACCTTACAACGATTTTTCATGCTTAATCTGTACACCAAAATTGAAATCTATAAATGGGGTTGTGGGACAGTGCCTGGTACAATATATTTGGCAACCATTAAAAAAATTTTTTTTAACAATTAAACTAATAGATTGAAAATTTAAACCCTAAATGTACATTGATAATGAGAAAGGTTAAAATATGGTTTATCATCTATTAAAACATTGATTCATCATCATCATCATCATTATCAACCATTATCAATCCACTGCAGGATGAAGGTCTCTCCAAGTTTAATCCATCTTCTCCGATCTTTAGCTTCTCTTCTCCACATCACCCCTACACATTTTCTTATTTCATCCATCCATCTTACATGTGGTCTCCTTCTGAGTCTTTTACAATCTCTTGGAATCCAGTTTAAAATTTCAATTGTCCATCTATTATCATCTCTTCTAGCAATATGTCCAGCCCAACTCCACTTCAATCTTTTAATTTTTTCAATGAGGTCAGTAACACCTGTTTGTTCTCTTACCCATACATTGCATTTTCGATCTCTTCTTGTTACTCCCAACATACATCTCTCCATACTTCTTTGAGTGGTCTGAAGTCTCTGTATTGATCTTCTATTAAGTGTCCAAGTCTCAGATCCATAAGTAAGAACTGGTAAAACACATTTGTTAAAAACCTTTCTTTTCAAACACATAGGCATATTTCCTTTTAATATCAAGTTATTTCTACCAAAAGCACTCCAACCAAGTTTAATTCTATGATTAATTTCCTCTATTATGTTTCCATCTGTATTAATAATCTGACCAAGGTATTTGTAACTCTTAACTTCTTCTAATTCATCATAATCAATCTTTATTTTCATATTTGGAGCAAATCGATTAAACATTACTTTAGTCTTTTTAACATTTATCTTTAGTCCTACTTTCCTACTTTCATCTGATAACTCCTGCAACATTTCCTGCAGCTCGGAAGCATTATTTGCAAAAACAACTACATCATCTGCGAAATCTAAATGACTTAAATAATCTCCATTTATTTTCACTCCTTTAGTTTCCCATTTTAATCCACAAAATACTTCTTGCAGCACTGCTGTAAAAAGTTTTGGAGATATGGAGTCACCTTGTCTTACACCTTTCTCAATGTTGACTTTCCCAGTATCATTATGTAATCTAATTGTTGCTGTTGCATTTTTATAAATATTCTTTAAAATATGACAATATCCTGGATCTATACCTTGATGATCCAATGCTTTAATCACTGAAGAAATGTTTATAGAATCAAATGCCTTTTCATAATCTACAAATCCAAAACATAATGACAACTCGTATTCATTTGTCCTTTCTATAACTTCTCTCAATACTTGAATATGATCTACTGTACTAAAACCACTTTTAAATCCAGCTTGTTCTCTTGGTTGGTGAAAATCCAAGGTTCTCTGTAGACGAGTTGTAATTATCTTGGTAAAAATTTTATATAAAACTGATAAAAGGCTGATAGGTCTGTAATTTCTAATATCTTCTTTATCACCTTTTTTAAATATTAATATTATTACTGCATTCTTCCAATCATCCAGTACATCTTTATCATTTAGACATTTGGTATATAACTTTGCTAATATTTTTTCTGTTTCTTCACCTGCTTCTTTTAATATATCAATTATAATTCCATCATTACCTGGAGCCTTTCCTTTTTTCATACATTTAATTGCATTTCTCACTTCTTCATTTAAAATTCTGGGCAATTCGGAAGATGTAATAAATATAGGAGGTACTTCTTCTTTATTACTATATAATTCTTGATAAAAATCTTCTACCAATTTCATAATGTCATCCCTCTTTTTAGTAATAATTTCATCTTTTTTCCTTATTGCAGATATAAATTTCCTACCAATACCAAAAATGTTGTTTTACATTCTTAAGACTTTTATTTTCTTCTACAGCTTTTCTTGCTAGTTCACAGTTATACTTTCTTATATCATTTTCAACTCTTTTCCGCACCATTTTACAAAATTCGAGATATTCAATTCTTTTTAATGCATCATTCTTGCATATCTTCATATTCCTTCTTTTCTTCATAAGTTCTCTAGTCTCAGTAGAAATTTTATTAGTCAATTGCTGCTTTTTTCTACCAGCTATCTTTGTTGCAGTTTTTAAAAGTGTATCAGTTATTTTCATATTAATTTCATTCAAATCTGAATCATGTTCAAAATCTACTAATACTTGAAACCGATTTGTAAGTTCTAATTTAAATTCATTAGAATGTTTCTGAAGATTAGGAATATCAACTGTAAATATAGTTTTTCTTAATAATTTTTGTCTCTCTAGTTTTACATTAACATGTATCTTACCCCTTACTAATCGATGATCACTTCCTGTGTTAAATTTATTAAGAACATTACAATCTTGAAATATATATTTCCTGTTAGTCAAAATATAATCCAATTCTGCTGTACCTTCATTTGGATGCTTCCATGTCCATTTCCTTCTAACATTTTTTTCAAAAAAAGAATTCATAATATAAAGTTTTTCCTTCTCTGCAAACTCCACAAGTCTATGTCCTCTCTCATTTCTATTACCATAACCAAAATTACCTACAACACTTTCATCTTTCATTTGTTTACCAATTCTAGCATTAAAATCTCCCATAACAATTTTAAAATGTTGTTTACTCTGATCAAAAGCCTTTTGTACATCCATATAAAAATCTTCTACTACTTCATCACTGTGAGAACTTGTTGGGGCATAAACCTGAATTATCTGCATTTGATATCTGCTATTAAGTTGTATAACTAATCTTGCCACTCTGTCTGATACACCATCAATCTCCACAATATTGTTCTTCCACTTTTTATTTATAATGAATCCTACTCCACTTGTATTTCCAATATTTGTGCCTTTATAATAGAGCATATGTCCACTTTTTAAATCAATTGTCTCTTCACCTTTTCTTCTAACTTCACAAAGTCCAATAATATCCCATTTAATATAAGAGAGTTCTTCTTCTAATTCTTGCAATCTTCCTTCACTTGAAAGTGATCTGCAGTTCTAAGTACCTAAATAAAAAGTCATCATCAAATGGCAGCCTGGGTCCGCCTCCAGGATATTCTTAGCACCCTCCGCCTTCGGCCACCAACCGCTGCCTTGGTTGGTGACTTTACAGCCTCCTGGGATTAAGGGCCATGCTTTATTTTTGTCTGTCATAATTATATAATTGGGAAAAATCTTTATCATTACACAAACATTCATTCTGCCTTATCAGACACTGAGAAGAAAGACCATGGTGTTTCTTGATCTTAAACTCAGAGGTAAAAAGCCAATAAACTCACCACGCTGGCTAATGCGTGTTGGTGAGCAGCCCATCCATGATCGTATACTATATGAATAAACATATAGTAATAACAGCTGCAACGACAAGAACGTATGGAGTGGACATTAGGAATTTGCCCTGCTCGGTTCCTTTAAGGCCTCCAAGAGGAATCAAAGGGTCTCCTTTCAGTTAATAGCAAACTCCTTTCTGCAGCCAAACATTGATTACCCAAGCTTATATAACAAATAAAATATCACCTGAGTCCATCATGTGACTCTAGTTTAAATATAGCTGTTTTAGCAGCATAATATTTTATCATCTCTATGGCATTTACTCTAAGTTTTAGTAAGTAGTAATAGATGTCAGATGATATGTTAGCTCAGCACAGGAATTTAATAAGCACTATCATCTGGCTTCATTAATATTTGCTAAAGCTTATAACAACTGGTATAGAGATAGTAAAAATTATTTCCTAAGCTGACAATAGATGGCATTAGAGTAGTAAAGATAGAACTCTGTCTTGTTTATATTGAAGTAAGCTGAAGGAACCAAGGGATACTATGCTGATATTTTGTTATTAATGAAACATCTCTCATTCTATATTTTTCAAAGTATGTGGATGCATGATCATCATATAGCATGCCTATGATATTTAGTTTCTGAATAAATGACAAAGACTGTATAATCTTTTCAAACACTTTAATTTAATTTTAAATTGTTTGTTTGGCTAATATCTTGTAATCAATTTTTAATATATTTCTAACAAAGAGATTTCATTAGGTATCAATCATAATGCAATATGACAATGCAATATTTCAAGTTTGTCCAGCCATTTGTTCAGTCTAATTTCAAACTGTACTGATATCAATTCAGTATGTTTTCAGTGATGTACAATAGAGGCAGTATATTATTTAAAAATATGCTTTTAATGAATTTCATGACTAATTCATTAACTCTCATGTACTCTGACAGATTTCTTTGTTCTCACTAGATTTAAGCTTTCAACTTTCACTTTAATATTAAACCATTATTATTTATTAGAATATAATAAATTTGATTTTTTGTTTAGAAATTAATTTTCAGAATTATTTTTAAAGTTAGATTTTAATCAAAACTGCGCTGTTTCAGGTGGAGCACATTAAATTTAAAAAATGAAAGAAATCTTCTTTGTTCGATGTTTGTTTTAAAAATCTGAAAAAAATTATTTTTAATATCTAGTAAATCTATCAATTTGTGCTTTAAAAGTTTAAAAAAAATTCATAATTTTTATATTGCTAAATGTTATAAGATTTCTAGTGATGAAATTTCTAAACAGATGTATTTCCTACGACCGTAATCTCTATGGTAACATTACACAAAATATATTCTTTTATATTTAAAAATAAAACATTTCTTAATAATATATATTTTTAATAATGTAATAATATATATTTTGATTTCTAATAATTATTACAGAATTATAATACAAAAATAATCATAAACTTTCCAAAAAAATCAAGTTTTAGATCATTATAATATTTTCTCAAAGTCATCTCGCAAAGTTCAAGATCGCCAAATATTCAATGGCTATCCATCATTGTGTGGTTTCAGAAACTTTGACATTTCCACTTATTCAATTATCCTGATGTCTTTTGAATTTTTTTGAAAATAAAATATATAAAAAAAAAATATGTGAATTTTAAAACTGCAAAAAAAAATGTTAGCAAAATTTCTCAATAGAGGTGAAACCCGCAAATTAAATTTCTAGATTTCTCAGACGCAGGTCTGGTGCCTAAAATAATGAGTTGGTTAAAATGCATTTTCCAGTTAATTAAAATAAAAAGAAAAAAAACGAAGATTAAAATCTTAATTTCTTTTGATTGTTAAACTAAAACTTTTTTTAAAAATACTACATTCATAAACACAAAAATTTTGTAAATGATTAAATTTTATTTCAAATGTTAGAAATATGGCGACATTGTTTTGGTTGTCAGTTTTACAATTTGAATACAAAAAGTCCATCGCAAAATATTCAAACATTAAAATGTAAAAAATATAAATAAAAAAGATATTTTATAATCCATTAAAATCCAAGAAATATTTTTTTTTTCTTCAACGACAGTTTTGGTTGTTATATGTATAACAAAATAAAAGCATAAAGGCTTCCATAAATAAATTAACTCAACCACAGAAAGTTTTATGTTAACATGATTAAATGAACTAGGTAAAACAGAAACAAAGGTGGTAATGTCAAAACCAGCGATTGATGCAGTGAAGTTTGAGTCAATAAAAAATATGCGGAGTCAAGCTAAATAAAATACAATGAGTAAAAATTTATCCTATGGAGGTCTCATTATCAGTGAAGAATCCATGTCTTTGTTGTGTTACAGTTATAAACTACCATTATTCTGAAATGTAGAAATTCTATGTTTTATTATTCAAAGTAACTGCAAATTGACCAACATGATATCACAAATATATATGTAAAGATTGCACATTTTTTAACATATATAACATTCAATGGAAAAGATTAATAGTTAACAAAAAATGGGTCAAAACATGTTTGCCTATAAACTATGCAAACAGTTATAATACATACTAATTCTGCATGAAACTCTATACTAAAACTTCAGAAAAAAATATTATAAAACCTTCTAATAATAAGTTTACTATTTACATCAATTCAGACAAGAAAGCAAAACTTATGTAGTCAGAGTAAAATATCTATAATACACTTGTAAATTGTGTGAATAATAATAAATACTTATTCACAATTGTGTTTGATGTCACTAAAAGTTAATTTTAAAAAACAGGAAAGAATATGGAGACAGTTGGAATGTCTGAGCATGATTGAGCAGTCCTTTAAACAACATAACATCATCAAACAGTCTCATAACTATGGCGTTGGTGAAGAAATTTAAGTAATAACTCTGTATTACAACGTTAAAAAAAATATAATGTGAGTTTTAATGTCCAAGGTTGATTACTTAATATAATGTTGATGATAAACAATATCCTAATAATAGCATTTGTGAAGATTAATTAACAACTAGGTGACAAACAAAATTTGCAATTCTGTGCTAAAAGTTCATTAAAAAAATAAATATGGTGACAATTTTAATGTCCATGTACATTGACCTTTTGATGCAGTATAACATGGTGCAAAGAGTATTGTATTCAGAACACATTTTTAAAGAACAAATTCCATTTGTCCATAAATTATGTATATAAATTGATTCACACCTCTGTACAAAATCAAAAAAAAAAGTATGATATTATAGCAAAAAAAAATCATTAATAAATAATAACAATAATAATAAAAGGATATGTCTATATCACAGGAAAACCTCTCTTGACATTAAAAGTGGATGGTTTTGAAGTGATTTACGGGATGACTATTTATATCTGTATTTGTATCTATTTTAAATTTCACTTGAGATCTATTTATTAATAGATAAAACCTTGATCGTGAGAAAATTTTAGTATAAATTTGTCTTTTACCTAGTATTCTAATGTTGCATGATTTTTTTATTTTATACACACAGACATACATACAATCTTCCAAACAATATAATTACTTATAACAAAATATTTTCTATCTTGCGAACGTAATTTCTTTGACAGAACGATTACATCACCTTTACATTAAGTACAACATTAATATACCTAATTTCCATTCTTAATCATAGAGAGATAGCCAACTAATACAATTTGGGAATTAAGAAGTATTTCAACACAGACGTTGTCGTGGTCGGTTTAAATTTCTGTCATGCTAACACTCAGAGCTTTTTTTTTTTTTTTTTATAATGAAAAAGGAAGGGCTATTTAAATGTGAAATATTGGGTTATGGGTCATTCAAGGTTAAAAGGTTATGAATCACTGTCCATTGTCCAGGGAAAATGGACATTCTTTAAATAGTTGACTCAATAAAATTCTACCGGACTGTCAACTGCTCTCAAAACAAATGAACTTCCTTGTAATGAAGAAATACCTTTCAGATGCAAAAGAAAATAATAATAAAGTAGTATAAGCATCTTGCCGCACTGACACACACAAAAAAGGGGAGTTGGTGTGTACCATTTGTTCTACCTTGTCAAAGCTGGGCTCTCGGTTGTGAATCACATACTCGAGTCACAAAAGATATTTTTTATCTGCTAATTACTTTTTACTCAAATCCCAACCAAATCATTTTCTTAATTGATGAATTGAATTCTGACTAGAACAGTCAAGCTGAAAATTCTTTTATATCAAATCTCAGAGCTCGTAAAAGAGTTGATCAGACAGTCCCTAGTTCAGGAATAGAATTAATTGCCTCTACATTCAGCAATATATATATATTATGCAAGATGGAGAATCAATAAATATAATATTCAGACATATATATTTAGCAAAGTTCGCATAGATATATACTATGGTAAATATTGTATATTAAAGACTGATTATTAATCTTTAAAAAAAACATTAATATAATTCATATTTATATATATGTAAATTTATTATAGATTATTCTTATTACCACGATTTAATCTATAAATGCCACATTTTTTGAATTCATACATTTGATAACATCCACTTTCTATAAATATATTAATAGTTATTATTAATCATTTATTAGATAATTATCCCATATGTAAATAATCAACTTAATTATATTTATTCTTAAAAAATAGAATCATATGATATATAATTAATTTAAGTCCATCATCTTCTTTCTTCTATATGTAATATCTTAGATATATTTTAATTTTAAAATTGCGTCTTTCGAACACACATTGGCATCAAAGATATGAACAATAATAGATAGCAAACCACTATAGTTTAAGGAAAATGTCTGTTATTCAACTGATTTCTAAAAACATTAGAAAAAAAGCACTGATTAAAAAAAGTAGGTGAGAGTTAAAATAATGCCATCCCGTGATAGCAATTTTTAATAATAGATATACTGATCTTTAATCGAGGAAACATCTATATTTTGATGTACTTTTATTTTTGACCAGAGAGTACACTCGAAACTATTGTATCTAATTTGCTCTTTCAAAACCAGAGATACCAAACTAGCCCCACCTCCGCTTCTCACAGACACTTGGGCAATCCTCCAACTCCCATCCTCTCAGCCTATGTCACAAGACTCAACCACTTAAATGTTTGCAACCCATATGGTCACTCACTCAACGAAGATGTGCATCTTGGACTTGCAACCAAAGACTTTTCTTGGCCTGGACTACATACCCTTTCCATTTCCCATTCCCTTTTCATATGTAACCTTCCTCTCTCACCATGTTGCTCCTGAATTTATTTTACCATGTAATCACTCCTTTGTAACCCTTTTTCTAACTGTATTTGTATCTGTTTTTTTATTTTTATGAATAAACTTTCATCACTGAAAAAAAAACATCTATACTTGGTCTCATATTAATACAACAATATATTTATTAATAAACACTTAAATCATCATTAAACTCAAGTGAGAGTTTATGATAGTAGATCATCATTTTCAATCATCATCGATTCATTGCAGGATGAAGGTCTCTCCAATTTCTAGTGGCTCTTTTTCACATTATACCAATAAGCTTTATTATTTCATATATCCATCTCACATAATCTCTTGGGATCCAGTTTAACATTTCAATTAACCACCTATCTATATCTCTTCTAGCAATAAGTCTAGTCCAACTCCATTTTAGTCTCTTACTTCTCTCAATGATGGAACTGATACCTGTTGCTCTCTCATCCAAGTACACATGTTTATATTTATTCTAAGTTCTTCATAAGAGTTTCAACTATCATTAGATTTACCTATTCACATTATTCAATCAGTTTTTCTAAATGTCTATGACAGAAGAATGACAAAAAAAAAACACCGTTTACTAGCCTGATGATGTGGATTTAAACATGTATCCATCCCTCTTATTCTACAGGTGAGCATATAATATTTAAGCTACACATTTTCCAAGCAATATTAGATGGGGTGAGCACTTGGGAAAAAAAGCTTGTTTTACCTAATTCAAATGTATGTTGTAGGGATAGGAAATGTGAGTACTACTATTTCATCATAAGGTCCATTACAGACAAATAAAACACATTAATTAAGCAATGGATAATTGGAAACTTTCTAAAATCATTACAAAATTATGACTAGTATCATTATAGGCAAAGAAGATGCACAAAGAATATATATATATATAATGAAGTGCTATGATAAAAGTACACCATTCGCATGATTAAAGAGGATTTGAACCCAGACTTTCAAGTTTCCTATAGTCATTCACTCCATCTAATATAACCAAAACCCATGACCACATACATGTGAAACAGAAAAATGATCTCCAATATGCATATTTCATGCTGATTCAACACTCATCAATTGGTCCAATCATTACCTCCCACACATATATATATATTCAGTGCTTGCTTTTGTATTAAGATAGAAAATCTATACACTTTAATAAACAGGCTTCAATCCTCTCCACTCTCCAATTCTTCAGCCATCCATACCATTGAAAATCTGAGGATGGCATGCTCAAATCTCTTGATGATGTCAATATTGTAGTCATACCCATGTTGACCTTCAGTCAGTCTGACCCCTCATATGTAGGATCTTATTTTCCATTTAAATACACAGAAGAGGGATGGCAGAATACAGGCTGAATATATAATATTTAAATACAAGTATAATATATATATATATATTAACCCTAGATATAATTAAAGGGGTATGACTATAATATTGACATCATCAAGGACTTTGATCATTCCATCATCAGATTTTCAGTGATATGTTTGACAAGAGTTGAAGAGTGGAGATGATTAAAGCCTGCCTATTAAAGTGTGTAGATTTGTTATATTAATATAAACTGAGCACTGATTATATATATATGTGTATGGTAGATGATGATCTGGACCAACTAATATGAGTGCTGGTTCAGCATAAAATATATATATATATATTGGAGATCATTTATCTTTTTCACATATATGTGGTCATGAGTATTGGTTATATTGGATCGAATGGATGACCATAAGGAGCTTAAAAGTCTAGGTTCAAATCTCCTTTAATTATATCTTGATTAAGTATATGTATTATACTTGTATTTAAATATTACATTGACATAATTGTATCTATGTTTATTAAAATTGTATTAAAAGTGCACATTATTACACATTTAATATTAGCTATGAATTTATAAGATAAGAGCCCCTATGAATAACAACATCAAAAAATCCATATTAATCCAAATGTACTAAAGATTCAATATTTTGTATTTCTTTTACATTTAAATCAACTTAAAAATTAGAACAGACTAGCCAGTACTAATAATGGTATCAAGTATAAGTATCAGTTTACATCAAACCAAGTGTATTAACGATACAATATTTTGTATTTATCATACATTTGATTCTAGATATGGACTATAATACAAAACCACTATCAATAATAGTATCAAATATAAATATCAGAACTGTATTAATTCAAGTGTAACAAGTCATATTATAGTTATTGCATTTTAGTTCTAACTATGGTTTACAATATAAAAATCAGAATAAGCATCAATAGTGGTATTATATATAAACTTTAAAGTCATATCAACATGAAAAGAAGTAAAACTACTAGATGATTTAATCAAAAAATTAGAAAATGTTCCTTAATGAATAAATATTTTTGTAACAGCATTTATGAATCTTTACAATGAAATATATTAATTTCCTTTAATAATAAACCTTCATAATAATATTTCTCTTATTATATATTTATAACAAGAATTTCTTTGTCAATTTAATATGTCTTTCGAACATATAATAAATATCAGCTCTTAATGATCCAAGAGATACTTCAATGTTTTTGGCAATTTGATTAAAAGATTAGAAAAAGTATTGCATTTATTTTATGTAAACCAAACCATATTAGAAGAAATCAAAACACAAAACAACATCTGGATGAAATATTTTTTTAAAAATATAGTATAATAACATTCTTCATAAGTACAAGAAATGATACATTTCTTTAATTTTTAAAAAAAATGTTATTTGATAAATTGCCATTTAATTATAGTTTAATTATTACAATTCTATACAGGAATACATTTTAAATGGTATATTTTTGCTATTACTGTATTGCAAATCTGACAAAATTGTTAATCAGAGAAACTTGATTAACCAATCATATTGTATCTATTACTAACCAATCATATTGTATCTATATAAAGTTGACTAAATGAAATTACAATTTGCGTGAAAATAAAAAAAATAATGATTATTATATTATGTATATATCATATTTGCTGAGTAAAGCAAAAAAAATCTAAATTTGGATATTCAAAGAAATAATTGTTCAATGAACAATATTTCTGTAGTATAATTTTTACTACAATACTCTCATGCATGATATGGAATGGTTTCTATCCACTTTTAAAACCTTGTGGAGGGATGACCAAAAACATTTGAAAAAGATATATGATTCCCAAGATGCATATTTCATGCTGAACCAGCAATCATCACTTGATCCAGAACACAATATCTTATACATACCATTGTTCAGTAGATATATTGCTTACATTGCATGAGTGGTGTAGTGAAAATTACTCTATAGAAACATTATACATACAATTGTGTTTAATCTGTCATTTGAATGTCCAATGTCATATTACCTCCCAAGCAACTAACCATACAGTTATTTTTATTTAATCTTTAAATATATATATTTATTAATACAAATTAGGCAGATTAAATAATTGTATAGTTAGTTAGTCAAGAGGTGTTGTGACATTTGAGTAACCAAAGTATAATTTGATCACAATAATTCTTCTAAATGAACAAGCTGAGATTATTTTTTACTACACTCAAATCAAAATACTTTTAATTTCTGGAGGCACCATTTTACCATTGCATTAAACCACAGAAATCTGCAACTAAATGTAAATAATAAAAAATTGTTTGCACATTGCTGGATAGAGGATAGGGCTTAGAGAAATAAAATAAATTTGGTAACTTTTTTTTTTTTGCATTTATATTCTTTACACATGTCAATAAAAAATCATCTTGGTTTTCTGATTTTTATTTTATATTTTTGTTTTTAAAAAAATATATAAATACACTATAACAACGTTATTAAATCTTTCAAACACAATTTGAAATACAATTGCAATTAAAAAGAAATTCCGCTGTGACTTCATCTATAATTATGATATATTAATATTAGTCTAGATATAAACTTTAAACTCAGTTAAAGATCAGTATATCTGCTATACCATTAGTTATTAATTATTATACCATTAATTATTACACTATTAATTATTATTATTGTTATATTATTAAGATAATGGTCTTTCTTTACAGTTACCTGATAGCTCTTAACTGAAATATTTGAGTTTTCTTGAAGGCAAAATGAAGATGGAGGCTGCTAAGAATCTTCTGATTGTGGACCCAGGCTGTCATTTGATGATAACCTTTCATTTAGATACTTATAACTGCAGATCACTTTCAAGTGAAGCATGATTGCAAGAACTGAAAAAAGGACTGTCTCATATTATTAAATGGAACATTATTGAATTTTGTGAAGTTAGAAGAAAAGGTGAAGAGACAATTGATTTAAAAAATGGACATGTACTGTATTACGAAAAGGAAAAAATATTGGCAGTACAAATGAAGTAAGATTCATTATAAATAAAAAGTGGAAGGACAACATTGTGGTAATTGATGATGTATCAAATAGAGTGGCAAGATTAGTTATTCAACTTAATAGCAGATATTAAATGCAGATGCTTCAGGTTTATGCCCCAACAAGTTCTCATTGTGATATGAAGAAGTAGAGCATTTTTATATGGTTGAACAAACAGTTTTTAATCAGACCAAACAACATTTTAAAATTGTCATGGGAGACTTTAATGCTAGAATTGTTAAACAATTAAAAGATGAAAGTGCTGTAGGTAAATTTGGTTACAGTGATAGAAATGAGAGAGGACATAGACTTGTGAAGTTTCCAGAAAAAGAAAAACTTTATATTATGAATTATTTTTATGAGAAAAATGTTATTCACAAATGAACATGGAAACATCCAAATGGAGATACAGAAGAGTTGAATTATATTCTGACTAACAGAAAATATGTATTTCAAGATTGTAATGTTCTTAATAAATTCAACACAGGAAGTGATCATTGATCAGTAAGATGTAAGATACATGTTAATGTAAAACTAGGGCAAAGAAAATTATTAAGAATAATAATATTCACAGATGATATTTCTAATCTTCAGAAACATTCCAATGAATTTAAATTAGAACTTGCAAATCATTTTCAATTATTTGAATGAATTCGATAGGAAGATAACTGATACACTTACAACAAAGATACCTAGTACAAAAAAGCAGCAATTGAACAACAAAATGTCTTCAGAGACAAGATAATTTATGAAGAAAAGAATGGATATAAAAATACATAAAAATGATGCATTAAGATGAATTGAATATCTCGAATTTTGTAAAGTGATGCAAAAAACAATTGATAAAGATATAAGATTTTGTAAAGTGATGCAAAAAACAATTGATAAAGATATAAGGAAGGGTAATTGTGAACTAGCAAGAAAAGCTATATAAGAGAATAAAAGTTTCAAGAGTGTAAAACAACATCTTGGTATTGATTGAAAATATTTCTGCAATAAGAAAAAAAAATGGAACTATTACTAAAAAGAGAGATGTGTAGAAGAGTTCTATCAAGAATTATATAGCAATAGAGAACAAGTACCTTCTACAATTACTATGGGTTCTGAATTGCCCAGGATTTTAAACGAAAAAGTGAGATTTGTACAATTAAATTTATAAAGAAGGGGAAAACTCCAGTTAATGATGGAATTATAATTGATATCTTAAAAAAAGCAGGGAAAGAAATAGAAAATTTATTGGTAAAGTTATATACCAAATGTTTAAATGATAAAGATGTGCCAGATGATTGGAAGAATGTAATACTAATATTAATATTTAAAAAGGTGATAAGCAAGATATTAGAAATTACAGACCTATCAGTCTTTTATGAGTTTTATTCCAAAATTTTTACCAAAATAATTACAACTTGTCTATATGTAGTGAAAATTTGGATTTTAACCATCCAAAAGAAGAAGCTGGATTTAAAAGTGGTTTTAGTACAATGGATCACATCCAAATATTGTGAGAAGTTATAGAAAAGACTAATGAATATGAGTTGCCATTATGCTTTGGATTTGTAGATTATGAAAAGGCATTTGATTCTATAAGCATTGTTTCAGTGATTATAAGCATTAGATCATCAAGGTGTAGACACAGGATATTGTCATATTTTGAAGAATATTTATAAAAATACAACAGCAACAATTAGATTACATAATGATATTAGGAAAGTTAATATTGAGAAGGGTGTACAACAAAGTGATTCCATATCTCCAAAACTTTTTACAGCAGTTTTGCAAGAAGTATTTTGTAGATTAAAATGGGAAGCTATGGGAGTAAAAATAAATGGAGATTATTTAAATCATCTATATTTTTCAGATGTAGTTGTTTTTGCAAATAATGATGTTGCAAGAATTATCAGATAAAAGTGAGAAAGTAGGATTAAAAGTAAATGTTAAAAAGACTAAAGTAATATTCAATGCATTTTCTCAAAAGATGGAAATAAAGATTGATAATGATAAGTTTGGTTGGAATATTTTTGGTAGAAATAATATTAAAAGGAAATATGCCTATATGTTTGTAAAGGAAGGTTTTTAATAAATGTGTTTTACCAGTATGGATCTGAGACTTGGACACTAAATAAAAGAGCAATATTGAGACTTTAGGCCATTCAATGAAGTATGGAGAGATACATATTAGGAATAACAAGAAGAAATCAAAAAATGAAATATATGGATGAGAGAACAAGCAGGTGTTATTGACATCATTGAAAGAATTAAGAGACTGAAGTGGAGTTAGGCTGGACATATTACTAAAAAAGATGATGATAATAGATGGACAGTTGAAGTTTTAAACTGGATTCCAAGAGATTGCACACGACCTAGAAAGAGAGCACATGTGAGATGGATGGATCAAATAAAGAAGTATGCTGGGATAGAAGAGAGGCTAGAGATTGGAGGAAATGGATTGAACTTGGAGACACCATCTTGCCATGTATCAATAATGGGTGAACATGATGGGGATACCTATTACTACAAACTATAATTATTCATGCTGTTATTTTTAACTTCTAATATATACATAGAATACCAATACACAATGCAAAAATAATATTTTATTTTATATTCATATTTCCTGTCTCTTTTGTATATAGGCTTGAAAATTCGCTCAACAGTTATTACACAGAAAAAGGCGAATGATTCTCAAGCTACATTTCTGCTGAACTAGTTCCATTAGTTGGACCAGATCATCAAACTTTTACCAAGTATGATAATCGTTCATAAAATTATCATACGTTATTATGATTTAAATCCACAAATTTGCAATTTCTTCATAATCTTAATGATGAATTACCATCTTTTAGATATACTGTATATTTAATTTATAGAGATGCGAAAAGGAAGTTCAAATAATTTGATATATGACTGAAGTTTATAATAATAGATAATCAATATTTAACTAAAGTTAAAGTCTGTGTCTGGGCGAATATTAATATAACTGTTGTACCATTAAGAGTGTAACGAATGTGTACACTTGTGAATTAAATCATAAATTAAGATAGATAAATAATGAATGCTGATGAATACGTTCAAAAGGGTTTGATGAACTTGGCCATTTGAGAAACTGGTTTAACAGAAATGTATCTTAAGAATGATATTTTTATTGCTTTGTTTGAAGTGAAATAATGCTCAGCAGATTTTCATATATATATGTTTAGAAAAACATGTAAATGCTGAATTCTGTCATTTGAATAACTAAACAACTATAACAAAGTTTAGCACTTGATAATCATTAATGATAGTGCTATCATTATTTGCCATCCTCTTAACTGATACCTAACCCCCCCCCACCTCATATATATTTAATGATCGTGTGTGACTTAGAATATTAGTAAAGTGAAGGATAAAGAGTTCAGGGCTTCTGATCCAAATATGATCTGCCACTTCCGGTGATCGACTTCCCTAGAGATTAACCATTCGATTTTGTTTAATTGCACAGCTGTATTGCAGAATCAACTATAATCCTAAATTAGTTTTTAACGACTTTTTAAAAATAAAATTATGTTCTTATGTATAATTCTCACATGGCAATCAAACATTTTCAAGTGATTTATATGCAATTTCTCCACCCCCTATTTTTTTGCATTTTAAACAATTCAATCCATTTTTTAAAATTCAATTTACATTTAACTTTTTCCCATTCCTTATCCATTACAATTAATCTTAAAATCCTTCTAGCATTGCGAGTTTTTTTAAAACTCAAAATGATAAATGAATTCAATTTTAATTTTACAAATGCTAAATGATTCTTGTAAATGTACTGGATATGTTTAAATCATATGTGTTTATGATATATATTCAATAGAGGTAATGACATGCCTCACCACTCATTTTAAAGTATTCATGTTAAAAATTTATCTTGTTTAATTAAACTATGCTAATTTTATTAGTGACATTTTAAAATGCTAATAAAATTTATAAACTGCGGAAAGTAGCATCTTTGTATATATATAAATAGTCAATAATTCATCGAATCAGACGCCTATATAACATATTTAGGACAAGGGCTGACTATAAACAACATGATATCAATAGTTATGTAGAGACGTGGGAGGAGGAGATGTTTACATATGTTTATAAATATCACGATTTATTTTATTTATGTAAAACTATTTAATTATATGAAAACATTACTAATACAAGAAAATGGGCGTTATTTACATGTTTGTTAAATTAACTCTATTGAGATCTGATTTGTGAATTATTACTATCAACTGCGCATTCAAGTTCGTTTCTCTGCAAAATACTACATTCCTAGTGCTACATATTATTGTTGATTTATAGGCTGACTAAAATTTATTAGAATACAGAAACACATTTCAAGTTTATTTTAATTGAATAGAGACACATATTTCAAGTTTATTTTAATTGAATAGTCTATTTGTTGTGTTTGGTTAGGCTTACAGGTTCGTTTCCAAACCAACAGACACACAAAAAAATAACTACTCAGCAATCAATATGTACAATTTATTAGTTCAAAAAATATATAAACCTTAGTTAAACAAACGAATAAATACAATTGATACTATTGAATGCTGAGATAGTCAAGCCGAGTATGGGACTCGCTTCTAGCTAAATGATTAGCCTGCCTCGTGAGTTCTGGTAAGACTCTTCCAGCTATGTATTTAGCTTGCCTCGAGTTGGCTCTAATTCGGACGTAACAGTACAGTCCGTAGGTGGACTTGCCACACTGTGTGGACATTGCAATAATAAGGAGATATTACCCTTGCTGACGTCAGAGGGTTTAATGGAGAGCACATTCAGTCATTCAGGTTGACAGAAGTAATTGCTCTCTGCCTTGCCTCCAAAAAGCTATCTATTTAATGGCAAATCCCTTACTGTATTGGAAACATGGATTCGGTGTGCGAACACCAGTGAAGGATTTAATCCCTTTGGGTAGCAACTGTGTGCTAGCCAATCAGGTAAGGAATCTGAAATAGTCCACTTCTGAAGGCAGGGTCAGATATGACACTACTGTTTAGTGGTAGTTCATAAAAAAATCATATTCATAAGAAATTCATGCACTAGGAGTGACAGAGCTGGGCTGTAATCCATGGAACTTGGGCCTCCAGGGTTCGTCAGTCTACTTTTGCATCAAACCATACAGAGCATATCTTTCAAATAAAAATAATAATTAAATGGAATTTTTTGTTTGAGAGTTCATAAGAAGTTCAAGTGCTGGAAATGCCAGAACTAGAACCAACCAATTGCATTAAACCTCATCTGATAATATATTTCAGATGAGTCCATATACATATGTGTTCATTGTTAAAATTTAGAATTATATTCACAATTAGACTTGATTAAACCAGGTGTTGTGGGCACTAGCTATTATTCAAGAATGTTGCATAAAAGCCCTAGATTTTAGTTTAATTTAAGGATATGTTTAATATCAGAGTTTTTTTTTCATTCATGTGTCCAATAAAATTTAAGATGCAGGTTACAGGGTTAGTCAATGAAAAATGACAAAATCAGACTTAGGCTTAAATTTTTTTTTGATCTAATGCTAATTTTAACAAGAGGCAAGTGTATATATGAACGAATCTGAAATATATTCACATCTTTTGCCCATAAAAATCTTCACTTTAATTCCAAATTGTCATCATTTTCAACCATTCTAATTCCACTAACTCTCCATGTTTAATTCAGTTTTTTTGATCAATAGATTATCTTCTGCACACCACACCAACTTCCTAATCTCATTTATCCATTTCATATGTGGTCTCTTTCTAGGTCTTTTATAATTTCTCAGAATACAGGTTAGGACTTCAATTGTCCAGATATTATCATCTGTTCTAAAAATATATCCAGCCCAGTTCCATTGTAATCTCTAACTTATTTCATTGACGACAGTAATATCTGATTATTTTCTTACACAAGTATTTAATTTAAATATATATCATACCAGGAAACTGAATGGTGCATGATTTCATGATTCATAAATACACAGACAGACTAACAAATCCATGCATATATATATAAATTCTTTTCAATAACATAAGCTATCAACTTTAATACTATTTTCTCTACCATTATAAAGAAATATAATAATTTGTTTCTTAAATTTAATTAAGACTAATACTGATGCTGCTGATGAAACCATGTATAATTTTCAGATGTTCAGATTATATTTCCTTGAACCCCATACATTAAACCATTCCTCAGATAGTTATACTTCATTCTCATTCAAAAGCATTTTTTATATGGAGCCTGGACTCTGTCATCTCTTAATCTTGAGCACTACTTTCATTCATTTAAAAAGAACACCCACTAGATAAAATATTTTCTTATAACACCATTCCAATTTCTCACCATCAACAACCCTACCCTTTCCTCAACTCAAAACATAAATTCACTTTCACAGGATGAATAGGAATTACTCATATTCACATTTGGAAGGAGTCCAATAAAGTAAGTTGGAACAGATCACCAAATAATTTATATAACAAAATAGAAAATTATATTGATTGGTATTTATTATTATGCATATTAACTTTATAAAAATATTTATATTCTTAGATATATGTATACTGGAATGCCGGTTAATTATTTCAAAAAATTATATTATGACAGGCATTAATCTTCAGACCATTAACTGTTTCTTCACTTTTGACAGACATATATCTCCCCTCCTTCCAAACTATTTCATAGTCCAAATAAATTATTACAATAAAAAATATTACTATGTGAATAAAACAATATAGAATATGTACATTCCATTACAATATTAATAAATATATATATTTAAAAATTATCATGAGAAATTCTGTTTCAATTATTGAAAACTTTAATTTACATATGTAAAATAAAAAAGTCTTTAAAAGGCTTCTTTGTTATGAGGTAATTATTAATGATAGGTGTACTTACATATTTGAACAAGACAAAAAGGTGATTCACATTGGTTTCTTTCATGTGAACATTTAAACTTCTTAATGTCAATAATTTTCTATGTCAGTAGGTAAGCTTGATAACTATGGGCAATGAAAAGACATTTCCATCAAGGGCAATTAAAACTATATCTTACAACATCATTCCTAGACTTACATGTATGTTATTTCAGAATTGGAAAGACTGCATAAGTCAAGGCAGCAACTGATACACTTCTAGAGATGTTAACACATAGCATTAATAGTTTTTATTGAACATAAATTTGTTGTTGTTAGTAATTTTTAACTTATCAATGAAAAGTACTTTTAACAGCTGTAGTCATTCCAAGAGAAATGTGTCATTGAATTACATGTCAACTACTGCTATAACTAGTAATCTTTCAACATATTGACATGATTCTGTATTCAAAATGATAGATTGTGTGTACTCTACACCTCAATATCTTCCTTTCTCTTTTCTTCTTCAGTTTATATATATATATATACAGCTCCACCTTTCCTATTATTGTTTTTTTTCCTTGTCCTTGTTTTACTTTAATCTGATAACTATACCAATAATTATCTGTTTTTTAATAAACATCTAATTACCAGAATTAATTTTAATTAAACCATCAAATGTACTTCACACACACACAAAATAAAACTGTAATAAGTATAAAAATTTATTTCTGACTTTTGGAAGATTGTATGCATTTTTTACAGAAGATAATCTAAACCCTCAGAGAACATATGATCAAATTAGCATTCACCTCATTATAACTAAATATATGACTTTTAAAATATGTATAGTTCTACATACCTTAGTTCTTCTTTTTACTTTAGAATAAATTAACTTTCCTTTTTTTTATTTACATACTTAATTAAAAGTACATCTATGTTGTTTATCAAGAAAATTTAATCCATTTTTACTACTTCTATTATTTTAAAGAATTTGGTCTATTTCTTTATTTGGATTAAGTTAATTTGTAATATGGAATGCATGCTGGGCTAAGTTTGTATAATTACAATACATATATATGAAGCAATATTAGAATTAGATATTCAGTTATTCTTAGCTTGGGGATAAAATTAGGATTAAAAAACTTCTCAAACTCTCATGATTTGGCCATTGGAAAAACTGGTAGAAAGTGTCTTCTTCATCATTGTTTCTCTATAAAGACTGACAGAGATGCCTTTGTCATATAGTGGAATGCTGGAATATTTAAAGGGTTATTTTATCTTTCTGCATATAGTAATCTGTTCTCTACAGATTGGCGCGATGATGACTCAGTAGTAAAAATAAAATATCTTATTTCAAATCTGACGAAGACTGCTAGTACAGTCGAAACTGTTAATAAATAAAATTATTTGCTTAAAGTGTTAAAGGAGTGTTGATGAGTTTATAGTGAAAAATAAAATAATTGAATGGCTATAGCACTTGGGAATTCATAAGAAGATCAAGCAACAGAGCTATAACCGATCTGATGACAGAACTATAACCAATCTGATGACCTTAAGTTCCACAATCTGATGCCCTACCACTGCACTATGGTGATCATTTTTATCAATTAAAAACAACAAGTTTCTTAACAACTTACCATATCATGGTTATTATATATAAAATTAATATCAACAAATTATCACAATCAATAACTTTGAATGAATAATACTAACTATGAGATTTATAAACCCATGTATACTTTTTCTTTATCATCTCTGTAAAATAATCAACAAATAAATTGATATCTAGTATTGCCAAGTTATGCAAAATATGAAGCTGCAAAAGACCGATGATGTCAGATTGGCAAAGCTAACGTCAAGATTTTTTGATAGCTTTATAGAAAGGCTAAAAAAAAAAACAACTTCTGTTACTTGTTCATGAAGCTTAGTACAAAAATGTAATTCATTTTATCAATTTAAACATATGTATGCTTATAAGTCTTCTGCAAAACTATGGTGTTCCAAAAGTTCTTTCCTCTTAATACATTAATAATATTTCACGCTGTAATTTCTACATATTACCACATATTAACAAAGACATTATTCATTCACAAGATTATTAAAAATAAATACTTAAAAACTCAGCACTGGATATATTAATTTGAGTCAATTTCAATTAGATATTGTGTATATTCACAACAAATGAAATTTCATTCTTGCAATGCTTGTGAAGAAAAGTGAATTTACTTAGCCTGCTTTAACAATTAGATGGGTTTGGAAAGACTTCTTTTATTATGTAATGTATATATGAAGGGAGTGACATTCTTAAACCTTTATTCATCTGATGATTAGAGGTTTATTCTGACAAATACATGTCTACTAAGAGAAGTTATCTGTATAGTTAATGTTAAGCTGATAGCGTATCAGATTCCAAAAGTCATATCAGGAATGTTGTGAATTAATTTGATTGGTTATATATATGTACAATTTAATACAATAGCGAGAATAGTAGATTTGGGTCTTGGGCAGATTCCCAAATGAGAACAACAAAAAAATCAGATCAATTAAGTAAAATTGTTGTGTTGAATAAGTCACATAACTTCTAAAATGCTTGACAATATGATTATATTATTATTGCAAGCAAACATATTGCTATATTCAATGATTCCTAATAAACATTACAATTAACTCTGGAATTACTATTAAAAAGCACAGACTTATGTAAAACAAATTGTTACAAATTAGCACATAGTGTAACTCTACAAATTGTGATTAGAACAGCTGGAAAAAATGATTTTAATATTATAATTACCAATATATATATATGATATAAATTAGTTGGTTAATATTTTAAAATGATTTTGAAATTAAAACAACTTTAACATTAAAAAAATTATTTTATTAAAACTTTTTAATGAATTTTTTCTTTTATTTTTAAAGAGCAGTTCTCCACTGTAGTTGATCTATTATATATTATAAGAGATTACTAGATGCCTCATTATAATTTAAATTCCTATCCCCAGATTGATTCCTCACTTTTGCCTAGAGATGGAGATTAAAATGTAATGAAGCATCTGATAAACTCTGATTAGATATAGTAGATGGCACTAGCATAGAAAGCTGCTCTTCTTTTATCATATATTACATGAGTTGAAATTTGCATTAATATATGCATTATGATAACATATTAGCATAAAATGCATAAGAATTTGAATTTTGAGTATGTTCCATTTGATACAATAACAATTAAACTGAATGAATGAAGACAGAAGAATTTTTTTTTAAAAAATTGCTTATTAATTTAGATATAAGTATTAACAAACAAGGAGAGTAAATTAGGTTAAGAAAATTTAATATCAATTTTTATTACTTACATAACAATAAAAAATTAGTAATCACAAATATCTTCAATGTCACATTAAAAACAGCAAAATCTGCCTCCAAGCCCAATCCAGAGCCATCTATTACAAGCCTGAGTAATTAATGACAACACAATATAAAATGCAAAAGATAGTTAGTTAACAGCTTCCCACAAAATGTTGCTAAATAGAAAGGCAAACAACAAAATATTCTGGGGATTAATTTTGAAACATTCACCCAATAAATTCTTTAAGCCGTAATATGTATGTTTACAATCGGCTAATAAATAAATAATCCTTCTAATTGCTGGAGAAATCGGATGGTGTTTAAGCACTGAAGTGGCATGTTAAGAACAATAGCTTCAATCATTTGACCAAACATTTTTTTTTTTTTGACTTTACTCAGCTGAATCGATGCGAGAACTTTCAAACTCCTGAGGTCATCTTTCTACCAATATATTAAATTCACAGTTATTATTTTTTTTACCAACTGTGATTTAATTTACTTTAATATGTTCATTCTAATTATGCCCATACAAATATATATGTATGTTTTGTTGTCTAAATTTTGGATATAATTAAATATTTTTTTAAAATTTTTGTTTAGTTTAAAAAATTTAACCCTTCCACACCTTTATCTGAGCTTAAATAAATTATCAAATTTGCTGCTGTCACTCGTTGTCAGAAGTGATTCACTCCCACTATTAGTTAACTAGTTTTTGTTAATTTTATATAGGTCACATTTGATATTTTCCACACTTTCATATTTAAAACCTGTCTCCTTAATATGAGCATTAAAATAAATTGGGGATGGAAAGTTATTAAAAAAAACGACACTTTTTTTTTTTAGAATATATATATATAAAATTCTCAAGTGAAAACCTTTCATCCATATGACTTTGAATTATATAATATTAATAACTACCTTTGATAATTTCAATTTTTGTTTTTTAAATTTTTATCGGCATTCCTTTTATCTCAATTCTGCCAATCACAGTCATCCACCAGCGCAGAAGCTCAAACCATTCTCTCTTTCTCATTATGCAAGTATTCTGCAAATAATTTCATTCTCATACCAGTTAAAGGCATTAAACACTTCAATATCCATGTCGTCAGTTCAATATTTTTCCATTAGATTGGTACTATCCACTTTTAACAATTTTGATATATTTATAGGATTATATCAAGATTTAACTAAGAATTTAAATAATATTTTGTTGTTTCTTCACTAATCCATGCCTTTAATTTCGTATTACTTTTAAAGAGTAGACTGCAGTTATGTTCTCATTCATCTCAAAAATATTTAATAATTGTGGTTACCATTACGATAATGCTCTCAATATTTGAGGATTAGGACATGCTCTCAGAAAAAAAAATTAATTCTATGATATTACAATTAGTTATATAATACACTAAGAATTAATTTTTCTGGGTGCATGCAATATGATGCATAGATAAAGTCCAAAGTTTTCAAACATATACTATATATAATTCAGAAAGCCTGATAGTTATATTTAACAAACATTTTCTCTAAAAACAATGTGAGTGACTTTAAACTCAAACTGCTTCTCTTCTCCTCCCCTTCATATATAATTTCTGTCTATCTGAATAAAATTAACATTTTTAAATGTTTATATTTAATAGACAGAATACAATTTTTTCAATGAGGAGTAAAATTTCATTAAAATTATTTAAGAATATGCTACATATATATATATGAAGGTTGCTATAATAAACATTTAAATAATTTGTATAGACTCCATGTAATTGAGTGCATAAATTGGTGGCCACTATTACTCTAATATGGATTGACAAGAACTGGTTTGTTCAATCCATCATTTTGGCTTAAATATCATGATTTCTAGAGAATGGATAGATGATTTATTTTCAATGACTTCTATTGAAATTGTTTAGAAATATGCCAAATTCATATTTTACTAATTTTAAAACAGCTGCTAGCTTTGTTATGTAGATTTAAATAATTCATATCAAGCTTACAATAAAAGTGATATCAACAAAATATCTTTGATATAACTTTCCAAAATCACTAAATAACATATGATAAGCAGGAAGTCATTGTAAAAGATATGATTTGTTCCTTCTGGATGACCTATTCAGCACTATAATAACTAGGTGTTCAGAGTGTGTTTTTATAATTTGAAAAATGTGGCAAAATACATCCTGCTAAAAAAAAAAATTTGTAACCCTATCTTCTACTGTATCAAAAGTATGTTATCATGTCTAAAAATCATATTCCAATGCCAGTTTAATCAATGCATGAAGAATTGTCGATAAATATTTTCACATGTTAATGTGATATTGCACACAACATCTTAAACTTAGGCAAACTGTACTTTTTCTCAGCTTTAGTATATCTTCAAAATTTACAATTACCAAGAAATTATCAATATAACAGAAAGCAGTAAAGTGGATCATCAAAAAAATATTTGTACTACAAATTTCAATTATCACTATATGTGGTCATATCTCATTTAATACTATAATTTCACAAGAAAAATACAAAAACATCCAAAACTTTTAGGAAATATCATTGTTTTTGACAGATGTGATGAGTTCCCCACATTGCTGTACTTGTGAAATATCCGTGTAAACATGAATAACCTATGGAAGATATGAAATATATTCCCAAATGAGTTTTTAATTAGTAATCCATCCTCACTTGGAAGCAGTTTTTATTATAGCAATTTAACAAACATCTTGTATTCATATATGTTACTTAAAGCTAAAGTTTGACATTTTATTTTAAACAAAACACTTATGCCTGTTGATATGTATAGATACAACACTGGGTAAGTTAAAACAGTTTTTAAATAGTCCAATCTAACAATTCTCCAATAAGAAGCACATGAAAAAGTATTTAATATTTACCACGCCAATTTCATAATGGTAGGATTTAGGTTTTCCTTTTTTTTTTTAAGGGTCATAGCATCGGCCGGGACGCAAACCCGCAATTCGGGTAACTGCCTGCAAGTGCAAGGCAGTCACACTGACCTCTCGACCATCAATGCAAGACAGGTTTTCCTTTCTTATTTTAATCTTTAGCTAAGAACAACTAAATACTTGGGTACTTATGACTAAGTCAACAAGGAAACATTATAATGACTTTGTTTTTAGACTAATAGAGGGTATATCTGTACCTTTGACAAAAATTGGTATAGGCACTTCTCTATTTATGTAAACTTGACTTTTGTACATCTGTATTTTAAAAAATTCTCAATGTATAGTTTTCATTTTTATATCTTTCAGGTCATATGATAATCTATTATAATATATAAGGTATACTACAAAGAATGTAATTAGTTTCAGAAACTCCATTACAACATCTGGTTTTCTAGCATGCACTGAAATATATGTAATTAAGATAATCCATTACAGGCTCACAGCTAATTGGTTTCAGAAACTCTACTATATCATGTTTGTTCTAACATACACTGAAATATATGTAATTAAGAGAATCCTTACTTTGCAAACTAAAGATTTTGCATTACTTTGTTTGATATTATAATGCACATCTATATCAACACAAATATTTTTAAATGTAAATAGACTAGCATAATTTTATTTAAAATAGAAATTCCTAAATTAGTATTTTTTTAAAAATATATATATTTACTAAAATAGAACTGTATATTGAAAACTATCACAGTGCATGATCTATGATTTGAATCCAGAATGAATAAAATTTGAATTTCATTTAGTCTTGATTTTTCTTTCAAGTAACCAGTTCATAAATAACAATATGATATTGGGTGGAAATCAGATCATCATTATCAACCATTATTCATCAACTTCAAGATGAAGGTCTCTCCAAGTTCTGTCCATCTCCATTCTCTAGCATCTCTTTTCCACATTACCCCAACACAGTTCCTTATTACATCCATCCATCTCGCATGTAGTCTCTTTCTAGGTCTTTTACAATCTGGAATATAGTTTAAGATTTTAACTGTCCATTTATTATCATCTTTTCTAGTAATATATCCAGTTCAATTCCACTTCAGTCTCTTAATTCTTCCAATGATGTCAGTAACACCTGTTTATTCTCTCTTGTTGTAGATCTCTTCTTGTTACTCCTAACATGCATCCCTACATTCTTCACTGAGTGGTCTAAAATCTCTGTGGTCTAAATATCAGATCCGTAACTAAGAACTGGTAAAACACATTTATTAAAAACTTTCCTTTTCAAATGCATAAGCATATTTCCTTTTAATATTATTTCTACCAAAAGCACTCCGACCAAGTTTATGTTTCCATCTGTAGTAATAATCTGACCAAGTTGTAGTTAATTTTTATTATTAATCTTTATTTTCTTCTTTTGAAAAAAATCTATTGAACATTACTTTGGTCTTTTTAACATTTACCTTTAATCCTATTTTCTTACTTCCTCTGATAACTCTTGCAACATTTCCTGAAGCTCTAAAGCATTATTTGCAAAAACAAGTACATCATCTGCAAAATCTAGATGACTTAAATAATCTCCATTTACTTCTATTCCCTTAGCTTCCCATTTTAATCCACAAAATATTTATTGCAAAACTGCTGCAAAAAGTTTTGGTATTTAACTATTTTTACCTAGAATATAAAATCAAAAATATATAATAAGCGTCTTTAAGTTATTTCACTGAGAGAGAATATTTAGAGATCGTTTAAAATTACCCAAAAGAGAAAAGAAATTCATCTGAGAAATCTACCAGAATACACTTAAATTAAAGGTAAGATCTTTATTTACTAGATCATTGAATGGAATTGCGAAAAAAATCGCTCTATAACAAGATTTAGAAACAAAAATGTAATTAATGCAGAGATCGCCATGTCAGAGCTTAGCGATTCAGAAAGAGAATCAGTATCAAAAAAAAAAAGATTTTCTAAAGCCATCCAGCTTTCAAAAAGCTAAATTACTGATCAAAACACTATTACCTAACAGGAAAAATCCAAAAACTCAGCAAATACCTAAAAAGTCATTAGAAAAGATCGATAGAAAAAATATTATAGATAACGTTAATCAAAGCTCAGAGTCAGTTAATATGAGTGATAACATAAGCTTAAACCTTTCCGATAATAACAAACAATATCTAAATAAAAAATCTGATGAATCGCACATTTTTATTAATGATACTTCAGAATCTAGTTCATCTAACCAAAATATTTCAAATAATCAATTTTCTTTTCAAAATAATTCTGAAATTGTAACAAATCTACAATCTAAAGGAAAGTCTAATCGTAGCGAAATGCAAAGCCTTATACATAATGCACAAACATATATTGAGAACGTTCAGTTAACCGAAGGCCAACTTGCAAATAGTGAACAAGCGAATTTAGACCCTCCTGAACATGGTAATGTTAAAGATATATCCATAAATGTAGTTAAAACACAAAATTTAATACCACAATGCCCTATCCCTAGAATGAAAAAAAGAAAATCAGAAATCCTAGCCTCGGATAATGACTTGAGCGAGTTGGGCTCACAATCTTCTAGCGATTCAAACGAGTTTATTTATCAATCATTGAAAGAAACAACAGACCTTAAATCAGAAGAAAATATTAGCAAAAAAACTACAGGCATGTTCTACATTATGAAAACATATGATAAGTGTGAAAGCAAATCAAAAATTACATCAGTTAAATCTAAAGAATCAAAAAAAGTCCGGAGTCCAGAGCATAATGCTCAGGTATCGGACACTTACGTAATCTCCGGACAAAATAATAAAAGTTTATTTAAAACGGATAGCATGGACTCACTCATCAATAGCGAAGCTTCTTCAGTCCCAAAAATAAAAGTAAATACAAATAAACAATCAATATCTAATAAAACACAAGCAATTCTGCCCAAAAAGCCGAAATTAAACTCCGACACAAATAAAATTCAAAAACGCAGCAAAAATCGAACAAAAAAAATACGAAGCTCGGAGCATGATGCAGCATTAATGCTAAGCCCGAACCTTAACACAGGAGATATAGCTGATCACGTAAAGGAAAATCACAGTGATTTCCAAAATCATATCAAACAGAAAAATAAAACTCAAACAATAAAAGAACAAGAAAATATAATACAAAATTCCAATTATTGTCAGGAATTAGTCAACAATAATTCACAAAATCAAGTTAACCAACATGAAATTAGATCCGATACTTGCAGTGGCCAGGATGAAGCCATCGGTCATGGCAGCACAGATTTTATGAAGAAAGATCATCCATTAGAGAATAATCACAACTCAAAACCAAAATTAAACAACAAAAATCAAATTAGTAATACTAAATAGACCAAAATATTAACACAACCAATTCACTTCAAAGAGATAAGCAATTACTAAGTTTTAAAACTTCATTAAACTTACCACATACCACAAACAAACAAAACACACAAAAGTTCTCAAGTAACAATGTACCTATACCAACAAAGATAAAACCAAAAGATTTAAACACAGCTACACACAATCAAAAACAACCATACAATCTGATACACACCAACATTCAGGATAAAATGCTACCTTCACAAAACTATATACCAGATCTCAATAGAGGCAAGACTCAAAACAAAATAATTAAGAAGTTGTCTTGTAAAAACAAAACACACATTGAATCTGAGTATAAACCTAATGATGAAACTGAAATGGAGCTTACACAATCCATAATTATAAACAATAAAAGAAAATCTTTCACAAACCAAAAGGCAGACTCAAAAGATGAAGGTTGTAGTTCCATAGCTCCAGCAAATACTATTAAATCTAGCACAACAAGCAGTATCAAGAAGATAAGAAAGACAAGTAACCCTATAATTCCAAACCTATCAAATGGAATAGATAGAGAAGACACATGTAAATCTGTCAATCTTTTAACACCAACCTTTTCAGAAGATTCTCAAGTCCTCCGACCAAATATAAGACCAAAGACCAATTCACCATCTATAAACCCGCTTGCGGTTATCTATAGCGGTCACCAACACAGTGCAAACTATTAATTGTAAGATTGTGGGGTTGAATATAAAAGGTATCAACTCCACTGCCCGTGTATATGCCATAAAACACTGGTTTCAAAACAACCTACCACATATACTATTCATGGGAGAAACTAAATATCACATAAACTCCAGCAGTATTATCATGGAAGAACTATCCAAACTGGGTTACACTCAGTTTAGCACTAGTAATGTAGCAGCTGGAGGAGTAGGCATAATTATAAATAGTAAAAATGCTCCAGATAGTTTTAAAATTATTTACACAGACAAAAATATAATATCTATCAAACTCACATATCGAACTACCACCTTTAATGCTATATACATATACACTCCTAACAATGTCAGTTCATATATTAAAATAGTTAATAGCATCAACCTGATAATCTCCACCAGTAGCTGGCCAACAGTGATTGTTGGGGATTTTAACACTTCCTATGGAGAATTTGTCAATAAATACCTTCATCTTCTGAATAAAGGCTTTCTTAGCGGGGAAGGTTTTTTTCCAGATAGTGCTTTTTCATTCTATACCAGAAGACACAGATCTTTGATAGATCTGGTCTTTTACACACCCAAATTCCACTACATTATGGAAGCAGTGCTTCAGCCTGTAGCATTCTCTGACCACTTTGCAGTGGTCATCTCAATGCAAATTGATAACCTCACACAACTGAATCACAACAAAACAATTAGAATGCTAACAAAGGCCAACATAACTGAAGCCATCCCATCAGAGGCATATATTCTATTTAGGAAAATAGATATACTTTCAAGACCACCTGAGGAGGCTTGGTTTGCACTAGTGGGAGTTCTGCAAACTCTAATAGTCCAGTACTCCTGCAGGTCAAAGTGCCCAACCTCATTATTAAAGGACCTAGAGAACATTAATGCTCAACTTAAACAGTTATCTACTGAAAGCAACTCGATAGATGACATCTTCTCACTTAAGAATGAATATAAAGCAGAGCAAAAAGCTCTTGCTGAATATGTGTCTCTGAAAAGATCTAAGATATATCTGGCTCCTCAATATTGTTGGACTAGATGATATCTCAGGTGGGCACTGGGGCCACAGAAAAAACAAAATACTCCAATACTAATTAAACATCAGGGAACCAGCATGACTGGATACCACATGCTTGAAAAAATTAAACTACACTTTGAAAACAAATTAAAAAAACACAACTCATCAGTAGATCGTGATTGGACAAGACATTCATCCAGTGATGATCATTTGATCACAGTCCAAGATATTAAAAACAAACTATGCTCCCTTCCAGACGGCATCCATCCAGAATGCATGGAATACCTAAATTTCTCCTCTCCCACTTAAGCAATTTTACTGTCCCAATCATCATGTTAATGATTGACCATCTTGCGCAAAAGCAAAGGTTCATTAAAAATTTATATCCAGTTGCATTGGTGCCATTTATCAAAAAGAGCAAAGACCCTACTGATATAAACAACATAAGACCCATATCCATGTCTCCACTCTTAATAAAGTTTATAGAGGGTGTCATTAAAGATAAGATACAACATAAAATCCTGAGTCATAACATGCCCTCTCAGTATGGCAAAAAAGGCTCATCAGCACTCACGGCGATTGGTGAAACCAAAATACTCTTGGATTACATCAGAACCAACAGAAAACCCAAGCCCATTGCCATACAACTTGACATATCTGAGGCATTTGACTCAGTCAATATCAGCACACTGCTGAATATTTTGGAGGGCCTTGGTGTTCCCTCCCAGATAATTCAGATACTGGACAATTTACTACACAATAGGGAAATTCACATATCACTCAATGGAGTATATACAAACAGTTTTACTCCGAATACTTCAATCCCACAAGGATCTCCACTCAGTGCTCTCCTGTTTGCCTGCTACATCAATCCACTTCTTAAAGACATTGAAGATAACCTACCTGGAATATATATACCCAGACTCAAAAGAGCGATCAAGGCAGTCGCTTACATGGATGATGTCTTGATCATTCTGCCAACTCAGAAATACCTAAACACTCTATATGAAATATTGGACAAATATTCCAATCTATCAGACCTAAAAATAAATATAGGAAAATCCACAGCTTGGTCTATCCTATCTGGAAAAAAAATCAAATCGCGCTTCCAAGCTGAACCACAGAAATTTCTGGGATTTAAGATTTCAAAATTGCAATCAGCAATGTCTAAAGAACTTCAGGCAAAAATCCTCCAGTCCACAGACCAGATCACTAAGACCCTCTCAAAGGTATATCTTTCGCTCTATGGTAAGGTTTCACTGCTAAATATAAAGATTTACAGCAAAATTGCATACTACCTGCCAATGATGAATGCAAATAAAACATTCATCAAAAAAATTGAGCAATATTGCTCAAGATTATTATGGAAAGGGCAAACTGTTTCCATCAGCATGAGAAACATGCAGGAAAACAAAAGATTAAATGGAATGTCTCTACATTCCATCACTTCAATAAACTATGAGAAATCACACACTCTGATATATAATCTAGTCCAAAAGTATGGCCATGACCAGATCACTGAATCCATAATTCCTACCGACACCCCACCCCCCAAAAATTAAGCTGGCTTGACCACCTAATCCTGTCAACAATGCAACAAAATACAAATGCCCATAACAACTATCAAGGCAAGATCAAACTGTGGGATGCCCATCACATCCTTAAACAAAATAATCAAATCTCTTCTACAAGATTAGGAATAACTAATCACAAGCTGATTACCCTATTCAAGTATTGGTCTCTAGAACCAAAATACTTAGATTACTTACTTAAAATTATTCTGGATGCCATGCCGGTCAACTGCTTCCTCAGATATAAAAGATCTATCACCAAAGTCCAATCAATTTGCCACAGCTGTGGCAGGGATGAGGAAACATTTGACCACATATTTAAAACATGCATGGGTCTAGGTAATATTAAAACAATAATATTTAACAATTCAAAGATAGATTATTACAAAATACTTAATATAAAAGAATGCATTCGTGGAAGAGATATTCCTACAATCAGGCTGTCAATTTTCATCACTTATGCCATTTGGATTATAAGGTGCAAGGCACAATATCAACATCCCAAGCCAGATGAAAACTCATTATTTATTCAGAGCATAGAGAAAATTAAACAAAGAGACAAAACTCTTACCACAACATTCATTTTTCAAGAGACATGGAAGCTATATCAGACTCTCTAATAAAGTTAACAAAGAACTTAACCACTAAATACCTAACCCTGTTTAACTCAATAATGTTAGTTCCATAACTCATCTAATATTGTAATTGTTCATTATCCATATTTGTAAATATATCGTTTAATAAATGTTTTGAGAATATAAAATCAAGAATAAAAGACTGTTCAAAACTTCGATCACCTGCCATACAACAAACCTAAGCTTATGAATCGTAGATACTTTTTTAAACTACGAGGGGTTAAGGAACAACTTTGCCTAACAGAGGGGTATTAAAGGTAAATTTACTCACCTATATACATAATAAACTATATCTAATTCTTTTTTTTTAAAGTACGGTAAATTACATTGAAACGTTTTTCAAATAATGAAACAACTTCTTTTTAATGTATGTAAAATGTAAATAGTACTTTAAAATACAAAAATTTTAAATATATTACTTTTTTTTTATTTCCATATATAATTTCACTTGATAATCTCTCCAAATGTCAACTTCATACTTAAACAAAACACTTGTCAAACATTGCATTAATGTCAACATTTCACATTAATTTAATTTAAAACGTTACTAATAAACTTTTTATTAAAAAAAAAAAAAAAAAGACAACAGATCAGACTTAAAGATCATTCAAAATCAATAATTTAAATGCTATCCATTTGACTCGTTTTAAGTTAATATTAAATCATAAGGCATTTTAAAAATCATTAAAGTAAATACAGTTAGGCGCTTTTTGCTATGACGTTCTCGCCGATGTCTTCTTTCATTTTCAGGATATATACGTATGCTTTAATGCATACAATGAAATGAATTGTTTAATAAATAGTTCGTCTTCATTCCGCTTGATCTGTTACGATTATATAAATTTAAAAAATTGGGGAAAAAGGGTAAATTAATAATTTTAAATAAACACACTCAAAACAACTGCTATAAATATATTAGATCCGCTAGACAAAAAGATTTATTTATAAGATCAAGACGCGGAGATGGAGAGAATTGTTGGTTATTTTAAAAATCTAATTTGCAAACAAAAACGTATATTAAAATCAAATTAAATATGGCGTCAAAAAATAAAAAAGGCTTTCAATTCTCGTTTTTATTTCGTACGGAAACACACATGCACAACGCAAGAAAACTTTTGTTTTTGTTATCACTTTCAATTTTGAAAATTACTGTATGAGAATGTGTAGAGACTTATAGCTTAGCTACCGAGAAACACACTACAACAATGCATAAATGCCACTGTATATATTCAGAAAAATAATATTAAATAGGACTTTTTTTAAATTTTTTGTAGGGATCCAAAACTTCTAGATATACCACCCTGTATAAATAATCGCCACTGTATATATTCAGAAAAATATTAGGTATATATTATAAATATTAAATAGAGCGAACCCAAAACTTCGAGATAAACCACCGCTGTATACATACGTATGTTCATTTTGATACAGCAATCAAAATCAAGTATGTCAAACTAGTGTAGTAGCGCTGCATCTTCCTGCCAAGTCTACTAAATTGAGTTCGAATTCAAGCCACATACTTTAATTTTTTCACCAGGCTTAGGATTTTTCTTTCAGATAGTTGACCAATAGTCATCAAGGTTAACCATCTAATACTGGTTTGTAAATAAATATTTAATTAGTATTAGTTAGAGGACAAAACAAAGATGGAAAACTCAATTAATTCTCAACCCAGAAATGACAAGCCTGTAGTATATTGCTTTACTTAAACAAATAATATTCCTTACTAAACTAATAATAATAATTAATGGTTTTATTGTTCAGGAATTTGTAAGTTAAAGCATTGGCAGTACCAGAATTAAAATCAATCTGAGGACCGACACTCTTTTATTGCACTAAATGACTTCTCCTTCAATATGAGTTACTCTAATGCCCTGTTATATAAATCTTTGTGTACAGAACAAACTGAACTATAAGATGTAAAATATTTAATCATCCAAGTTCATTTATGATATGTTGTGAAATAATTAATATTAATCAAAAAATGAAAAATCTTAATGCAGTATGAAAGCATAACTGAATTGAAATAAAATATAATTAAAATAAGAAAAAAGAAGATAAATTTACTAAAGAATCAGCTAGAGCATTATTAAGCTCTAAGAATAAGCATATAATAAACCAATCAGATTCCTGTATGTTGTAATAATACCATTTCTTTTAAATCTAAATGTAAGCTATTGTCCAATGCAAAACCCAGACTAGCACTCATTATATATTTATTTTGAACATCAATCTTTTCTTGCCAGATAAACTTGAGTTTCTGAACATCTAATTTTCACACCAGAAAGGTACTCCATTCTTGATATTTGTGAATTGTAAATGTCATTTGTTTTGTTTTTAAAACATAAATATATACATAATCAATTGCACTTATATATGGTGTTAAACTATTGATGTTGTGTTAAACATGCACTATACAACTGAAGTAAATTAGATTTCACTAGAACTTCACTTGAACGATGCTAAACATCATATTGCAAAAAATATATGTAATAATTAATTATTTAGTGTTAATAATATATATAACAAAATAATTATAAAAAACAATATTCAGGGACTTTGGTTCATCTGTTAAGAAAAGATTGATGTTCAAAAATAGGTGAATAATGAATAAGAGTTAATCTGTTGTTTTTTTTTCATGTGTCATAGCATCGGCCGGGAAGTGAACCCACTAACCCAGGACAACTGCTTGTAAGGCAGCTGTGCTGACCTCTTGACTACCAATGCTTGACAAAGTTAATCTATGTTTTTGTATCAAGTTTAAACAAAATTGCAATGTTGAATCAATACCCTTAAATCCATGCCTCATAGAATTTGTTTTAACTATTATAGCTAAATGTTCTACCTATTGACTAAAACTAAAATTAAAAACTAAACACTAAACTCAGAAAAAAGATGATTACCACCAATGATAATGAAAATAAATGCAAATACAATGAAATAGCTGGTCAAAAAAATTAAAACAGAGGTGACAGCCCGAATGGCATGGGTTTATCAGAAAAATAAACGACTAGTATGACTATGTTCTAAGTGCATATGCATATACATATATCATTGTATATTATGCCAAACACACTAATATATATGAGATCCAAAAATCTATGCTCTGTAAAAACAAAACAGGATATATATATTTATATTTTACATGGGTGACAGTGTTTTTTCAAAAGCAAAGGAAAACATTACTCTTTAGTAATTTCTCTAAACTATATATATTGAAATTTATAATAGAGTTCATTAAAAAAAAGACAACATATTTAAAGATTAACTTAATAAGTTGAATGATACATTATCATAGGGAGTTACTTACTTGATAAAAATAAAAAATATTATTTTATAAATATGGATTTTCTTTTGATTGTCTAAAGAATACATTTTTGGAAAATAAATGTAAATGATAGACTGAACAAGTTAAATTAGAATATAAAAAATTGGTTTTGTAATAGAAAACAATGTTTATCTCAAAATTGATGCTTCAGCTATGGATACATACAAAACTAAACATTATAAAGGGCAAAAACTGTTTATAGCTACAACAATGATAATCAAATTTATAGATATCAAAACACAAATACGTACTCACAAAAAAAAAAAAAAAAAAGGCAAACATGACATCAGGAAGTAAGTATTTTAAATATTTTATGATTGAATCATCAAATATTTATCATATATTTGTTGCATGAATAAAAAAAAATGTACCACATTATTTAATTTATTATAAGTAAATTGTTTATTCAATTTGTTCATTAATTTAATTATGTTACTTATAAATAAATCATTTTAATCACTTATTTATTTCAAAGTTAATTTTATATGTTATTTTAATTAGATAAATTAATAATATGATCAATTCTAAATATTTTAAAACTGCCACTATTAATGGTGAGAGTTTATTAATTTGTAAATCAATAAATCTGCTTGTTTTACTTATTAAAATCTTTTATTTATAAATAAAGAAATCATTTATTTATTCTCTTGCAAACAATTTATTCGTTTATAAATAAAAAAAGTTATCTCAGTCAACTCACATAAAAATTCTTAAATAATCTGATCATTGGTTGCCATAAAATAAGAATTCTGTGTGTATCAACTAATAATTCATTATTTAAAAAAAAAAAAATAACAATAACTCAAGCGTTGTTAGCCGAGAGGTTAGCGCAGCCGCTTTGCAAGCAAGCAGTTTGGTTGCAGACAGTTGTTGCGGGTTCGTCTCCCCGCCGATGCTATGACATATGAAAAAAAAATAACAATAAATAAGCTTTCACTTTAAGCTTGGATGGGGACTATGTGATCTCTGAGGATGTTTTGGATATAATCAAAATATTTAATTGTCTGTGATGTCTGGAGAAAATTTATTATTGTAATGTGAATTATTATTATAATTATAATCTGAATGTGTTTATTATTTGATTTTCTTAAATTAGCTGAAATTTTATTGCTATTACTATTTTAATATAATTAAAAAATAGAAATTACTTTAATCCAAAAATAACCATAGTAAAATTTCCTTGCTATATTTAATTATTGACTTTTTTACACTAAGATCAGTTATAGATTTGGTGATATTCACATGACAACACAATTTCATTCAATTATAGCTCTTCTTTACTGGAAATTGATTCAGAAGCCTTTAGCTCTTGAATCAGAGCACACTAGATTAAATAAAACAAACATTATGTAAAATAACTAAGTAATAAATTGCTGAAAAGGTCATATGACAAAATGGAGGACTGATAAGTTAATTTTTAATCCACGAATCTTTATCTGATAAGACCATCACTACCACTGTACTGGAGTGCACAGAACAATATTTTATTATTAGAACAATAATCAGATAAAAAGCAACGATATATCAATGATGATGATAATTAAAAGTTTTGATCAGATCACTCAAATTCCGGTCATACTTTTTTGAGCAGGGAAGAACTTTACTACAGAAAATCTATAAATTCTGAGTATTAAAAAAAGATTGTATCCTAATATTAAGTTATATTTTCCTGGCTGACCCCAAAGTCAGAAAAAATATAAATAAACACTTTTTTAAAAAAAAAAAAAAAATGTAGATTAATTTTTTGAACTCTTTTAGCAGATGGTTTGGAAATTTGTCGGAGGACGGAAGGGGGACATGGAGTAAGTAATTCAGATCTTAGAACACAGAGCCAATGAACAATTTCTAAAATAAGTATCTCTCTTTTTTTAAAAAAGATATTTTTAAAGCCCCCACCCCAATTTTAAAATCGAAAGATTGACGTAAAACTTATATATGTTTCTAAATAAGACAGTTCAAAACTTCTATTTTCATGGGAAACTTTTATTTAATTTGACAAGTTTGTTTCAAAATATATTTGGGCCATCTGCTTTCAAGAGTTCAGTCAAGTATATTTAGATTTCTCTGAGGAAAAGCCATGAAAAATATTTGAACAAAATTTAACTATTCTACGATCATTTTTTACAGTACTTACCGTAATTATAGAAAGATAAAAATACAAACAATTTATCATTAAAAAAAAAAAAAAAAACAATTTATAAAAACATGTTCACGTGTGTTTTTATTTATTAGTATTTTGCATTTGTTGTAAAAAAAAAAAAACATTACTGTTACACTTTCATTTAAATCATTCCAGGCGGGAAAATTCCGATGTATTTGATACAATGGTCAATAGAAGTCAGCCACAGAGATTATCTCCGATGAAATATTATATATAGCCAATCAATCAATGGTATTCTGTTCTATAGACAGGTTCAGAGAGCAGTCACATCACAAATTCATCCCTTCTACCACTCCGTTTTTTCATTAGCCAGTCATTCAATTCCACATAATCTTCCAGTAAGGTCAATCATTTTTTGTCCTTTCTTTTTGTTTCCACTCACAATTCTCTCTAAAACAACTTTCATATTGTGTAAATAATGAATTAAATGTGGGTGTGTGTATAAAGCCACTATAAAGGGCATAATGAAAATGCTTAATAAGTGAAGTTATGCAAATTATCAAATTAACCTAGATATTCTAATTTCCAAAAAAGATAATAAAACCATTTATGGTCATAAAAAATAAAAGGAACTATCTGAAATGTAAGCAGGATGTTAAGAACACAGCCATAGAACAGTTTAGTGCTAAGTGTAATACGACGAGTAAGATGCTTGCTAAACCTGCAGTTCATAAATAGTGAAATATGTTGAAGAAAACATGATGATCAATGAAGAAGAATTAACAGAATAAAATAAAGGGCTATAATAAGAAAATGCAGCATTATAGTTTAACATTATAAAGAACTGTGGGTACATGATTAAGACTCATAGAATTCAACGAGCAAACTGCTAGTTGAAAATATTAACAAGCTACTAATATTACTGAGTAAAAAACTCATTATTAAACTTTTTTCTTTGTACATTATTTCAAAAATAACATGAGTGTAGAGTTTGCCTTAGGTCAAATCTGACTCTGGACACATCATGTCCAATTCAGTTTCTTTCTGTCTCTAATTTCCCCAATTAAACTACAATTTTTAAACCACTAACCATCATATGAGTTTGGGGATATTGGATGAGTAGGCACTAGATGGGGATTTTATACACAAGCCTTCTGACATCCATTGATTACTCTGGTTGGCACTGAGCGGCACTACTGTATGGAGAGTTTTGCCTGTTTTAATTACAATTTTTAAACTTCTTCATTAGTCATTTTATTCATCCAACTGATTTTTCCATCCTTCTCCAATCTTCTGATCTGTTCCTGATTTTTTTTTACTCATCGTTTATGTTTTACAATCTGATACTAGTACACTCATTGTTATATAGTAATGTACAAAATTACTTTTCATAGCTTAGTGAAAAGCAAATATTTCACATGATCCTTCTATAGACAAATACTCAAGAAGACACACTAATTCATTGTCAAATAATGAGGGTTTGCATAGGGAGTTGTATTATTTAGTCAAATACCAATATTTTGACCTATATAATGTAACAGTCTCTCAAACCCCTTTAATTATGGAGCATGCCACTAGATCACTATGTATCTGGAAAAGTGGATGATGATGATGGTCTGCGCCAACTAGACACAGAAAGATAGCAAGAGCTCGTGAATATTGTTAAGACAATTGAGAAATAAAAGCACTAAAACAAACATCAATCAAATTAAGTTTAAATAATTTTAATGTTTTATTAAGTATAATATAGAATTTTCATTCACAGAGATTTATACATGGTTCTGTCAGGCATGTACTAACAAAAACTAAACATCAATGCGCTGGCAGACAGACTAATTTTTTTAATAAAGAATTAAAAAGGAGGGAAGGATTTTCCTTCAGCTGGTGATTCACCTAAGCAATTCAGGTTTCCTTATTCAAAAGTTCTAAAATGAAAAGCAAAGGAAAGTTTCTTGCATGAATCAATGAAACCTGCATGGGCGAGCATCACTAGCTTACTGAATAATAATGTCCACAGAACTACTGCATGGAAAAATCATGTTTAAGATCTCCATGGTTGATTAAAATGCAAGAACAAAAAATGGTAAATGAACATGACGGAATATAAATTATAAAACGAGAGAAAATTTAAATCTCAAATTTAACGAAATAGTAAACTTAGAACATACTCCGGCATAACTGATTTAAAATGGAGAAAACATTAAGTATCTGATTTAAGAAAAACTGACATTTAAAACTGAGGAATCACCAACTAAACAATTGGTCAAAACTAAGCTGAGATATAATAAATAAAAGTCTCAATAGGAGACATGTAAATAATTAGCAAACTATTTATAACTGCCCAAGCCTTAATCAAGAAAGAGAAATAATTAAAATACAAATAACTTTACAAACTAAATTCTCAGTACATGCTCTAACAAATAACTTTAAAGCTGGAAAAAAAAATTAAAAGATCAAATAAATCTAGGAAACAAAATACTAAAGTTTGACCTAGACTTTTATACGCTAATTCATCAGAGAGTGTATATGAGCTACAAATATTAAAACATTAAATGCTTTAGCAGAAAGAAACATTCTATCACCTACAATTTAAAAGGGGATTAATATATCTTCCTGCTTGTGATTTATAAAAGAACAACAATTTTAGCTTTCCAATTCAGAGATATGAAGACAATATGATCTTGTAGGAAATCAATGAAATGGCACCAATGAGCATTTCTTGCCCAGAATAATGCGTAGACTTAAGAACATCATTTTGCTGGCAGGACAGTCCATGATTACAACATTTAATGCAATTCATGGTTGATTTCACATACAAGACAAGAAAACTTGTAGAATGATTATGATCTTATGTAATCTGGAAAAGAAGAAAGGGAATCTCCAACTACAAAAAAACTAGAATAACAAGCACAATAAACCGCCAGCCAAAAGACTTGCGGTTGGCAAAAAGCGCAAACACAGTAATTAAAATTTATTATTGGAGGATAAAATAGGGACAGGTAATCAGACTAAAATTTATGAAAGACTGCCAAAGCATTTAGCAATAGTTAGTAAAATAAAAGGAGACATATTAAGCATATAAAATATAATCTCACAATACATTTCCTGATAAAAAAAATTCAAACAAACTTGGAATCTTAAAACTAAGATTTCAAGACACACTATAAATACAATGAAAAGAAAATAAAGAAAATAATTATGAGATTAAATAATTATTAAAACTACAAATTTATTTTAAACTGATCGGAGATTTAATTAAAAGATTTATATACTCTGGAAAGAACAAGAAATAATTTTACCTTACAGTAATCAGGTATCTTCTCTTCATGATAGCAGTAAGTGTAGAGGCATATTTCATGATCCTTTTTACTGTCAGACTTTCATAGCATGACATAAGAACAGTGTGGAATCAGAGGTCCATCCTTAGGTAAGTTAGCAAGGCATGCTGTAGATTAGAATACACAAAGCGATGAATTTTGACATTTTGCGAAACCAAATCTTTTATTAACAGCAAATTTTAAGAAAAAAATATGTCCAGACTGCCAACAATACAGTATGAATCTCAGAAGGCTAAAATCAAAGTGTGAAAATGAATATTGGAACTATTAGAAACTGAATCTATCACTTTGAAGCAGCTTGTTCCAGCCAAGAATAATCTAAAATGCCCAAAATTCTTGGGATTATTTATATCCCCGCATTATTTTCTGCATAAAATTTCTTGTTTTTCAATTTATAAGCCTTAGCCCAGGGCAAATCTTAATCTCCCATTCAACTTTAATTAAGAACTCTAACCAGGGATTAACTTGTAGAAAGACAACAACGCAAAATTAGATCTCCACTTTTAAAATTAAGCTAAAATTGGATTATAATTAAAATAAAGGAAACAGGAATGCAATTAAAAAGTTTGTGTGCTTTTAATTTATTTGATTTTTTAAAAAAAAGTAAAAACAAGCAGTAAAAAAAAACTATTTTAGAAATTAAATTTATATAATAAATAACATGACCTATTTTAAACATAGCTGAGTATGTGTGTTAATACACATAGTCTTATACACAACTTTTAAATAGCTTTAAACTTTTTAACTTTAGAAATTTAATGAAAATAAAAGGGTTTTATTTTTGGCAATGAAACCATTGAATCGGATAAAGCATCCAGTTCAATAGGAAGCAGATCCCTGAAAGGAAAATTCTAAGCGTGCTTGGAAATCTTAATTTATATCTAAAAATTTGAACCTCAATATAAATATATAAATACAGCAACAATTTTACATAATGACTGTATCACAAACCAGGAAGTAGAATCACAAAAGCTGAGCAAGATTATTGATATACTACTTAGGGAAAGTGCGGGATTCTTTTCAAGAGATAATTCTAAAGTTTATTTCTTCTATATTCTTAACATGATTGTGAAACTTGAAGTTCCATACTTATGTAAAATTGAAAAAGCATATTAAAAAATCAGCATTTTGGCAAGTTATGCAACTCCCTTTTTACTATTACAAAGGTATCATAAGACTACATCAAAAAATAAAGCAATAGTAATGAAATATTTTAGTTTGATGACCCTTCCAAAATGAAAAAAAAAAAAACTTCTTGAATTATTCTCATATGCAGCAAGGTCATCAATAATTAAGGCTTCTTCTATCAGAAAAAATCATGCAATGAATACAAAACGTAAGCTTGTAGTTAAGACCTGTAGAGGTCCCTACTATCGCATTTTACACGCACATGTTTGAGGTTACAGCCTTAGTAAATATTATTTATCATGTTTTGTAAGTTTTGTTATCAATTTAATTTACTTGTTTATATATTTAACAGGGAAAATTTTAATGATAATGCTGAACATCAAGAGTTAAAAAGCTGGTTGCTACTATGAGAGTGGGGTGTGTGTGAAAAGGCTATTAAAACTGTCAATGAAAAATATCCCAACAAGATTCCTTGGCTGTCATAGAACCATGGACCATGTTCACAAAGCATTTCAGAGATTCCAAAAAGCAGGTTAGAAAGATGAATAATGCTGTAAAAATATTTCCAAGCGAGAAAGCAGAAGTAAAGTGATTTTCTATTAGCTTAAGTGTGTTTAATACACTATACAGGCTTACGCCCACCAGCACATATGTAATATAAGGAATTCAAACTCAACTCTCAACTCTCCATACCATCTCATATTGCTGACCCACCTATTTATGCTTTTAAAAGATTGACTTCAGTTGCAATATGAACCAGAACTGTAAATGAGAATATAGTGTCAAGAAATAAATAATTTCTAAGCTACAAAATGGAAAATCTATAATCTGTGAATTTTAGTTAGAATAATGTTTATTTACATTTCATTTTTACTTTATCTTTTTAAAAGATGAATTTTGGTCCTCAATATGTGCAACAATATTTCTTCTGATTACTCTACTGTTTTGGATGGTAATTTTGCTCTACTTGTGGGTCTGGAAAGGATTATTCATAAATATATGTAATTTAAATATAAACTATGATAATCAGGCAATATAATAAATGATATTCTAGAATCAATTATGCTCATTATAGCAGACTCTATGGTATTATTTGCAAAGTTGGTCTGATTATTGCTTATAAACCCTAATTTTTTAAAAAAAAAACTATTACATTTTATTAACGTTTATTTTAATCAACTTAGACGTTTTTTTTTTAAAAGTTATCAATTAATATGCATTTATTTTTAACCTAGTTTAATTCAAAGAGTATGTTATCAAAAACTTTATAAATAATTTTTTTAATTTAAAACTAAATTTTATTATCAGAAACTAAATGTAGACTTTTTTCAATTTCATAATCAACATTTGAGATTTCAATTACTGCTCTAATTTTAAAACAAAAAAAAAAATACTGTAAATTGGAGGACATTTCATTCTTTTTTTCAAACTTCAAAAAGGATTGATGAAAGAGATAAAGATTTTATGATTTTTTTAAAAGTGAAGTTAACAAAAATGTTTTATTAAAATGGAATAAAAAAAAAAGACAAATTATTTTATCATAAGGGATACAAATAAAGTGGAGTTGGGCTGGACATATTGCTAGAAGAGATGATAATAGATGGACAATTGAAATTTTAAACTGGATTCCAAGAGATTGTAAAAGACCGAGAAAGAGACCACATGTGAGATGGATGGAAGAAATAAGAAAGGGTGCAGGGCTGATGTGGAGAAGAGAAGCTAAAGATAGGAAAAGATAGATTGAACTTGGAGAGACCTTCATCCTGCAGTGGATTGATAATGGTTGATGATGATGATGATGATATAAAGATTCCATTGAAAAAATTAAAAGACAAGTGGAGTTGGGCTGGACATATTGCTAGAAGATGTGATAATAGATGGACAATTGAAATCTTAAACTGGATTCCCAGAGATTGTAAAAGATCCAGAAAGAGACCATAAGTGAGGTGGATGGATGAAATAAAGGGTGCAGGGGTGATGTGGAGAAGAGAAGCTAAAGATCAGAAAAGATGGATTGAACTTGGGTAGACCTTCATCCTGCAGTGGATTGATAATGGTGAAAGGTTTCATATGGAGAAAATTAAAGGGTTAGAACATATGACCTATGCACACACATAACTTCCTGTAAGGACAAGCCATTTTTTCCATTACATCAGGCATTTGTGCCTAACTATCACTCTTGTTTGAAATCCAGCTGATTGCGACTGTGACAATAGTACAAAAAAACCTGCCTTAAAAAGATAGCAAAAGTGCAACATATATTTTGCACCAACACCAGATATTTGTTTGTGAATTAAACTCCACAGTTATGAAAATAAATCAATGCATGATTAATAAAGCAGATAATTTTTGTTTATTCACTACAAATGAATTATTTAAAAAGACTAAACTAAATAGTAAAGAAAGGAACAATTCAGGCTTGACTAATGCTTAAAACAATATTAATACTTTTTTAAAATTTTTTCTGCTTTAGTTATTTCTAAACAAGCATAATATCTTTACATGTAGATGTGAGTGATCTGTGTTGTACAGTTTCTTATTCCATATTCAAAAGATTTGTCATAAAATAGAATAAAATTGAGTATTTAAATAGATATTTTTACTTTACCCAAGATGGTATGTATTTAAAATACGTATATTCCATCTGTTTTTTTTAAAAAACTTGTTTGTTTACCATTGGATTATTAATATTCATTTCTCATTTAGACTACCTCATATGCTTTTTCACCATCATCATTTTCACTCATTAGTGAACCACTGCAAGCTAAGTTTAATCTAGTTTCTCTGTCTCTTAACCTCTCTTCTCCAAAATGCATCAGCAGACTTCATTATCTCATTACATTCAGCTCACATACAGTCTTTGTTTTTTAGGTCTTTCACAATCTTGGGATCCACTTTAGAACTTCAAAATTGTCCATCTATTATCATCTCTTCTAGAAATATGTTCAACCCAACTCCATTTTAGTCTCTTGGTTCTTCCAATGGTATCCTAATAATTTATCATTATGATGATAAAATAGATGATTTTTTTATATAGATGGATTAAAATGAATACACCATTATTCTAGATTTGGAAACAGATTGAAATATGAAAGTGTTGTGACTAATATTGTAGCAACAAAAATGAGACAAAATATAGATTTGTGAAATTTGGCTGTCCCTCTCCCCACATAACATCTACATATAATGAATTGTTTATTTGACAAACACGTTCAACAGAGATGCACATAAAGATCTCACACAGACCCCTTAATACTATTAATATTTACATTAGAGAGATCAAAATTTTAAAATGACAAATATTGTTATTGTTTTTTGATATTTTTTTAAAGTTGAAAGCAAAAATAAAAGATGTGTTATATTTAAGATAAAAGAGTAACTTTTAAACAAGTAATAATAATCATAAGAAATCAATAATTTTGTTCACTATAACATTTTATATCATTAATTACTAACTTAATGAACTAAGAAAGACAATCCTTCAAAACATATGAATTAGTTCTTTATTTCCAATTACACCTTCATACATGTGCAGACTTATTTACATATTCAATATATATTTTGTACAGATGTATGGTAGTATCTTACATTATTTCCATGTCTTACAAAACATTAAACAAGCTGAGGGTATATTAACTTTTTAAACTTTAAAAATGATCAGGATCTTACTCTTAATGGAGCCTTAATGGCAGCAATAGAGGAGATTTTTTATGAAATTCTGTTGGCTCTGCTCTAGTACCCTGTCTAAATGAGAAAAGTGTTTGACTATAGGATCTCACCCATGAATCAAGTAAACAATATTCTGGGCATTTTGGGTACATTTAACTTCAGTCACTAGATTCATTCATATCCCTGTTCACTTCTTAAACTATTCTTTTTTGTGGGTTTTATTGTTGTATTACTAACAGATTAACCAAGAGTAATTTGCCAATATCTAATTTAGGCAACCAGATTTATTAGATATTGATTCAAGTTTGTTAAGTAATAATCATTGGTGTCAATATCTTTGGGCAACCAGATTAACTTAGCATTAATCTAAATCATAATCATTGCTATCATGATTTCCATCCATATCCTGTTTTGTGGTTTTGGTTCACTGAAAGGTATTGACTAGATAATCATTCTTTCCTGGATTGGTCAAGAGATTTGGTCATATGTTGTTATTAGTTGTTCTGTTTATAGCTTCTTGTTCAATAGTGGACTAATGTTATTACAACCTGACAATAGATGGATGCTGATCTACTTATTCTTTATATCTCATAATAAATTTAACAAGTCCTTTTTTTCACTAAGTTTGTAAGCAACCAGGGTCATGAAAATTAGCTCTTCTGAGTCAAAACTCAACAGTCTAAACAGCATCTCAACTTTCATACTATTTTAAAACTGAAAGTACTGGTCAGTATTTCATTATTATAAACATTATTTTATTTTGTTTTTTTTAAACTGAGTTATATGTTAAAATAAATTAACATCACAAGAGCACCCATTTCTTTATGCTTACATAGGCTGTTTATACAGAGGCAAAACTCTATATAGTAGCGCCACTCAGTGCAAGCCAGAGTAATCAGTGGATACAGAAAAGTTTGTGCATAAAATTGCTATCTAGTGCCTATTCATCCAACATCCCCAGACTAGTTTCTAGCTTGTGACTTTCACCAGTGATGAATCTTGGATCTGAGAGCACTGCACCTAGAACTTAGGATCTAATGTAACTCTCCAGCTGCCACCTTTTATCTTATTAGCTTGTTATGAGCTTGAAATAAAAACATTAGTGTTTTCATTTTGGATTCAAAGCTTTATAGTTAGCTAATAAATTAAAAGGTGTCTGCTGGAGAGCTGCATTAGATCCAAAGATCTAGTTGCAGTAGTTTCAGATCCAAGGCTCCTCACTGATAAAAGCCACAAGCTAAAAACTAATCTGGAGATATCGGATGAGTAGGCACTAAATAGGGATTTTTATGCACAAACCTTCTTGCATCCACTGATTACTCTGGCTTGCACTTAGTGGTACTCCTGTGTGGAGAGTTTTGCCTCTGTTAAAATAAATTAGTTGGTATATTTCTAACACATTTAAAAAAGTACCATATAGGTCTATATGAAGTATATTAAGAATAATTATTTAGAAATATTTCTTTTTGAGATCATCATAAAGTTATTTTCCAAAACAAAGATTCCATACATACCCAGAGCCATTTCTTTAGTATCTTCTAATTCTTAACTACTCATTTCCAAGATTATTTATGAACTACTTTCTTTCTTTTTTTGCCTATCTTTAATTTCCACAGCAAGGCAAATAATCATTTTTAAATAAATAGTTCACTGCAGGGTAAAGATTTTTTCAATAGTGCCTCATAGAAGAATGCTGAAAGTGAAAATAGTACTTATCAGGTTGACAAATTGCCAAGTTGTAAAATTTTGAACAGTTATCCATCCTTGTTTTATTCAAGTGGAAGGCAGCTGGATATCTTGATTCCAAATAAGTGACAAGTCCAGTTCTTCATCTTCACAATGTTTCCTCAATAAATCAACTTTTCTCGTTTGGTTTTTTAACAGCATGAAGTCAATGCTGAATTTCTAACAACTAATAAAAATTCTACTGATGATTCTACATTATTAGAAAGGAACCACATTTGAAATAAAGAAGTGTGTTCATGTTACTTAGACAAGAGAGACAACAGATTAAATGAACTGGATTAAACACGAGAAGACCTTCATCATGAGTGAATTGATAATGGTTGAAAATGATATTTTTAACACCATTCTATAAATGTATCTCTTCCATCATTCCAATTCACCTTTTATAAATGTCTCATCTTTTCTTCTCCTTTTTCTAATTATCTATAGATTAGTTTCACTTATGACTACACCCTGATCAAAATTGGTAACAAAACCCTTTCTTAACCTTAATTGTATAGAGTCTGATATATCCTTCCTTTATTAAAACATGTTGATATATCCTAGCCGTTTTGCTATTGTTAATCTCATTTATAATGACTTCCAAATGAAACATTTAATAAGCCAAAATGTATTTTTTAATTGTTTTGATTTTTTAAAATTTAATTTTCTTACAACTCTATCATCATCAACCATTATCAATCCACTGCAGGATGAAGGTCTCTCCCAGTTCAATCCATCTTTTCCTATCTTTAGCTTCTCTTCTCCACATCACCCCTGCACACTTTCTTATTTCATCCATCCATCTCACATGTGATCTCTTTCTGGGTCTTTTACAATCTTTTGGAATCCAGTTTAAAATTTCAATTGTCCATCTATTATTATCTTTTCTAACAATATGTCCAGCCCAATTCCACTTCAGTCTTTTAATTTTTTCAATGAGGTCAGTAACACTTGTTTGTTCTCTTACCCATACATTGCGTTTTCGATCCCTTCTTGTTACTCCTAACACGCAACAACTCTATCAATCCTACATATTTCATTAAATTCACTTTCATTTTATTCACAAATACTATCATATCATAGGCCATTCTATCCCCAATAATAATTTTATTCTTATAAAAACACCCATTTATTAACTCATCTAAATATAAAAAATATATAATCAAATGGCTTTATAGCACTATACCAATTGTAAGCCATTGATAATTCAAATTTGATAATAGATGGTTCTATAATAGAATAAAGAGATCTGCTTCTGGAACATATGGATATGCTCAGAAAGTCATGTGTTGTTATTATGCCATTGGAATTATTCAATCTATTGTTTATGGAATGCCATTTATAAACTTATCTTTTGTTCATAGCTATGTGAATACAAGTTTATTAATTTCTAATTTATTTTTTTTTGTACTTAGTATTAATGGTTTCACTAACTATGGTTGCAGATTATTAAAACCATGAATACCCAAGGATTGTTGAATTCTCCTGAAGATTTCTGATGGTGGTATTTTAGTTATTTTAAATTGGTCTACATCCATCATCTAATATAAGTATTGAATGTTTTTAGAAAAAATTAACTTTATTTAAATATTTCAAATACATACAACTGTTAGTAATGCACAATTTTTGAGGAGTATCATGCTCCCCTCTTCTGCGGGTATTGCTGGCCTGACTAGTGACAAATAATTATTCATACTGTAATGTACTCATATATACCAAAAACAAATTAAGAAAAATATGCAATCAGTATAATATCAGAACAACTTTCCAGAGCCATACTATACTATGAGGAATTCTAACTTCTACAAAACCTAAAGTTGAAATGCTGAAAAGAAAAAACTGCATTTATGAAATACCATGTGAATGTGGAAGAACATCTATGGTGAGACTAGTTATCCCATTGAAAAGCACTTGCAAGAATAGAAATTGATGATTAGAAGAGAGAAAACAAATGTGTCCAAGGTAGTAGACCATGTATGTACCAATATGTTCAATTGGGAAAATACAAAAATATTGGATAAAGAAGAAAAGTTACAAAGAAGAAAATTTAAAGAAACTCTCACATGATAATGGTGAACAACCCCATTAGTCAACCTGGTGTGACTATACATAATGTATGGAAACCACTAATCAACTTTGCTCTTAGGAAAAAGTGGAGAAATAAGGAGGAACTTCATAGATAAATATATGAAGTTTCTACTGAATGTTGGGTATTGGCAGGATAAGTCAATTAGGGTGTTACTTAAAATTTAATATTCAAGAATCTAAGGGTCCAGGTTAGATTCCCATATTACTACTGTCAGTGATCAGACCAAAAACACCTGAAGAAGAGTGGAGAATAATATCTTGAAATACTGTGCATATATTAACATGTGTGCTATTGAATGTATTTGGAATAGTTAAATAGAAAAGTTAAATTTTTCTAAAGATATTCAATACTATATTAGATTATGGAAATAGTCCAATATATTATAACGATCCAGACAAAGGGACTTAAAAACATAATCTACACTACAGGGAGCCACTAGGCATTTGAACCTAGAAAATTTATAAAGTAGGCAGATATGTAAGTAAAAAAAAAAAAATTTTTTTTTTTTTTTAATTTAATATATTTTGATTCCGGTCATTAGCCCATTGTCACTAGCTCAGTGGAATAGCAGAGATTTACATTTTATAATAAATTCTTATCTAAGAATATATATAAAAAGAATAAAATAAGCCACTGCCAGTAATTATACACACAAACATTTATTTACGCACATATATAATATTTAAAATTGTTTTAGTATCAGTTTACATTTTAAAATTTAACTTACTCTTTTTTTTTACTTTGATTTTAATTTACATTTTAATTTTTATAAATTTACATTTTAATTTTTATAAGTTCGCACAGATGGGTTTATAAAAGTTTGTTTTAAAATGTTGAGTATAGATCGGTTACATAGATTACACGGTCAAAAAACATTTCAAAATAAACATAAACGATCAAAATACAAAGTCATTGATACCGTCAATTGCATAGGGAATACAAGAAACCCAATGGTATTCATCATAAGATATCGCATTGACACCAATCCGAATAAATACATTTTAGATACTCACCGTAAGGTATCATTATTTACCGAATGTCTATATATTTTGATCAAATATGAAAACCAAAAACATAATTAACCGATAACGAATCCATGCAATGTCCATACCCAACTTAAATTTAATGCATTTTTATTTACAGTGTCGAGTATGAATAGACTATATAGATTTGCATTTGAAAGAAAATATTCTATCCTTATTTAACCTTAGGCCAAAAGTTTGCAGACTAACCAACGTCAATTCATCTGATAATCGATGCATTCAATGTAATACAAAATACGGCAACACAAAAGGTTAAGAGAAGAAATTGCCTCTTGTCAGATAGGAATACTACATCTATCTGACAAGAAGAGCAATATAAAAAAAAAAAACTCCATAGGAAAGGACTGCAGTCATTTTGCCGACTTACGAATCGCATTCCATAGGCCAAAAAAGAAGTGTGCGGTGTATAAAGCGATTCTGCCCATAGCAAATCTTGTACTACATCTACTAATTACACCAATATATCCAATCCATTGACCTAATTTAACTATGAAACAAATAACCTAAGATAACCCTCCCCTAATATAACTTTACAAGTCTACATAGCCTGACTTAAGTTTAACATTTATATAATTTAATTTAACGGAAAACAGAAATCATAATTAAAAAAACTTGAAAGAACAAAAAAAAAATGAATAAATGGAAATGATTAAAAAAAAAAAAAAGAAATACATCAATAAAAAGAATTAATAAGGAATTTAGTTTGGTCAGATAGGATTCTATTTCTATTTTTTTTTAAATACTGGGAAAGTTTATATTTTAAAGTTTTTAATGTTTTCAAATTAATATTGTTCATTAGATTTTATAAAGTTCTTACGGTTTTAATAAGTCCGTAGTTTCTAATTTCTTGCAGTTGCTTGTCATTTGGAGCCAGTGTTAATTCCCTCAATGTCCTATGGTCGGTCCTTAATCTAGGAAAACAATGTTATTTCTCTTTCCTTTTTTAACGAGACTGAAGGGATTGAAGAGTGCGTCTTTTCAATCCCTTCTCCTACAACTCCGCACTAACACATCTAGTCACATCTCTCTGATTTTCTTTACTCAACTCCTTTTTATAGTAGCCTTTCAGATCCAGTGGACATTACATCACGACGATGTGATGGTCTTTTCGCTGAGGTCCGATTCCATTGTTTTTCTCTCCTATCTGACTGTTGCTTATACATTTGAATGCCCAAGGGCTAGTTTACTTTGACTAATTAAAATAATCATTTCCATTTCTGATTAATTAATGTGTTTTCCAAACTTAAAGATATATTTTTATTTCTAAATCTTTTTGTTGAAAGATTTAGTTTTTCTATTTTTAATAAAGTTTTATTTTAATAATTTTTTTTTATCTGTGCGATTTTATAGATAATTTTTTTAATTTTCAATTTTTAATTCTTAAAAAAGAAGTTTTTATTTGCGAACTTTTATTTTTTTCATATTTAATAATAAAAAAACAACGTAACGTCGTCTGTGCCCGTTACAATATAAATACAAGGATTGTTATACTGGAATATTATTTCTTAATGAACATGATTTAAATAATGACTGTTCCCATTTCAATCAAGTAAGATACCTTTGATTAAAATTTGTGTCATATTGATAAAAAATCAAGTTTAAAAAAATATTGCATTTTTCTTTGAAGTTCAAATTTACAATTAAAATGTAATCTTTTATTTAGACAAACACTTCTCCAGTTTTCTTAACTACTTTAATTTTTCTAGCACTTATTAAGAGTAATAATTCTTATGGTAAATCATATTACTAGTTCAATGTTAGCATGAATAAATGAATCCATGAATTAATTCTAACTGAATTAGCTTGTTTACTATTGGATAGTTAATTACATAGGCTATGTGAAAGAAGTCAGTAAGAAAGTAAATAACTAAACAATTTAACAAGGAGTATTTAAGCATTTACAAAAAAATTTAACTCAAGTAGTTGAATTAATCTAAATAAATGAATACTCAATGAAAACTCATTGCATGGCAAAGCATACTCTGGATGGTAAGATATCATTCACAATGCAAGTCAAATACCTATTAATAAGTTTTAATGGTTTTATTTCTTAAAACAGGCAAAACTCTCCATATAGTGGAGCCACTCAGTGCAAGCCAGAGTAATCAATGGATGCAAAAAAGTTTGTGCATAAAATCCCTTAAGGAGACTTTTGCCTGTTTTTAACAGCTTGAGCAAGTAAACAAAAAAAAGGTAATCATATGAAGTTTTACTTCTTGTTTTATCCTCTTACTAAATATAGCTAAACACTCTTTTAGTGACCAGTAATTGAATGATTAGGCTAAGTTGAATAACTAATAGCAATATTAAGCTTACTTGTAATCTTCCAGCACTTAAAAAAATGAGCACAAGAATCCCTTGGATTCAATCATTGATATATTCATAAATGGATGTGCTAATCACTATACTTCAAGGATTTTCCTACATGTAAAAATATATACAGCAGTGTCTTGCAAAACAATAATAGCACATTTACCCCCTAAGTCTATGATCTGAATCTGAATTGAAAAACTTGAAAACTAGCTTGGAATATTTCTTTCAGTAATTACCTAACTCAATTAACCATACAATATTGATCTGAAATAGATGTTTATCTGGAGAGTAAAATAAAGATTGAACACTACTCAAGTTCTCATTACTCAGATATTGGCATGTCTGCTGAATATTATGCTTTCAATCACAATCCCTCTTATGAGGGCTGTTGCAGGGGTCATTTCCCTACAGTGGATTATCTCATCATCTTTTATCACATATAATAAATTAATGTGTGTATTACATATGTGACCAATCAAATCTTTTAGATTTGTAACATACTAATTAAGAATAATATTTCTATAATGTAATTTTCACTACACCACTCTCACATAAGATATGGATTGGTTTCTACCTGCTTTTAATACCCCTGTGTGGGATGTAATCATAACCATATGACCAAAGACATGTGATATAGATATATGATTCCCCTAAGATGCACATTTTGTGCTGAACCAGCACTTATCAATTGGCCCAGATCACAATCTCTCACATATATCTTTATCATTGTTCAGTATTCCAATTATCAAATAGTAAGCTTTCATCCAGTATTAAATAATTTCCAGATCGTAAAATATATGTATAGTGAGAGTGATGGAATTGGTAAAAAAAATTTACCTTGATGATAAGATATAAAAACAAGTTAGTGAGGAGTGCATTGTAAATCTAATAGCTGTGGTTGGTTACAAATATACATAAAATAAATAATTGGATGACTTGGTGTTCAGAAGTTCTTAAGAAGTTAGAGCACTGGAAACAGCAATTTGAGCCAAGGACATGAACTCCAGAAAATGGCACTCTATCACTGCCTAAATGAACAACCCAAACAAATACACAACACACATATATAAAATAATATACTGATTCATGTCTCTAATATCGAAATGATTTGGTTACAATTAGTTTTAATATTAGAAAGCTTACATAATTTTTGCTATGAGCTAGCTAAAAAGCAATTCATAGGTTAACTTTATAAATATCTTTTAATGCAGAAATATTAAAAGTTTGAAATGAATGAATGAAAATGCAGGTAGTTGCTATAGCAACAACAAAAAGCTAAGAAATCAGTTCAATTTAGTGGGATAAAATTGTTCACACTATACATGAATATATAACTATATAACAGACTCAGAAAGCAATAAGAAGACTTTGCACTTCATTAAACTTCCAGTCCTGAGGCAGTAAATGGTGCAGTATTAATACATGATTGATCACTTCAATAGAAAATGGGTTTGTTAATATAAGCAAATTCTGATTTTTATCATTTTCAAAGAGAAGACAACTTAAAATAACTGAAAAAAACATGAATAAAGCTATAAAAGTGTTATATTATTTAATATTATAATAATTGTTAAATGTAATCAATAATAAATTTATTAAATAGTTACTAAAAATATTTTTAATCAGACCCCAGAGTTGCACTACTTAGCTAACTATAAAAATGAGATTCATAGATGTCTAATAAGTGAAGAAAAAACAATATTTATAAAAACTGTTTTGCCTACATAATCCTGATAAAGTTTATATAAAAAATGGAAATAATAAAAATCTCACCTAACCAAAATATATTTGCATGAGCTTTTACCCTTTTTCTATTCATGTGCCATTTATTGCAGTTTTGAGTTATCAGAAGTGATTAGATAGTGGTGTGGTTTAATCCCCATTCTGATTGTTTTCTGACTTTTCAGTTTATCATAATTAAATTTAATAGAAGAGTACCACAAGACTTTAGAGAATATCATAGATAATAAGAAAAACAACGAAATGGATACGAATTAGGTTAGAGAGGGGGAGTGGATATTCTTGTTAATGTAACAAGTTTCCACCACTCCTTATGCTTGTGTATAACTGTTGTTAAAACAGGCAAAACTCACTATACGTATTGCCACACACAGCAAGCTAGAGTAATCAATGGATGCCAGAAGGCTTGTGCATAAAAAGTGGTGATCATGTGCTGTTTATTGGCTTAAAACCAATCATGCCTAAGAGGATAGTGGTGGCTATGGTTATTAAAGAACCAAAGACACCAAAATGTATGGGTACTGAACTGAGTTCAGACCCATATGACTATATAAGCTAATGGGCTTGGATTGAAAACATTAAGGTGTTTTCAGTTTAAGACTCATAGTTTTGTAGTTAAGTAGAGATAAAAGGTGGCTGCTGGAGGGTTGCATTAGATGCTAAGATCTAGGTGCAGTGCTCTCAGATCCAAGGCTTCTCACTGACGAAGGCCACAAGCCAAAAACTAGTCTGGGGATATTGGATGAGTAGGCACTAGGTGAGGATTTTATGCAAAAGCCTTCTGGCATCCATTGATTACTCTAGCTTGCTGTGTGCGGCAATACGTATAGTGAGTTTTGCCTGTTTTAATCCAAATGATATTATATTTTTAATATATTTGTGTGCATACTTATTATTATAATTACTATTACTACTTCTACTACCATTACTAATACTTCTATATATGGATAATGATTCAAAGTGTTGAAAACGAATATTGATTCAAAATGATCTGCTTGGTTTTTTTAGACTGATTATTGACACCTTCATTATTATGATGATGGAGTCTTCTATCTCACCACCAATCACTCTCCCTTTTTCACCATTAAAAATTCTGAACATATAAGTAATGAATTAAATCATCTCTTAATATGAACAAAATAAAATAATTTCAACTTGTTTATATATGCATGTAGTAAACGTTAGGCTTAATCTGATCCAGGAAAATATAGCACAATAAAATATAAATATGCATATAATATCTTTGATGTCTTTTACTGAGATACTTTAGCATATGCTTTACACAAATATAATTCTAACTTATTTCTAATAATGTGTGGTAATGGTTAGAGATATTATAGTTGAAGAAGTTTTCTGAAATCGCAATGCCTTGGATTTCATTATTTATTTTTAAATTAAGTAATATCTAAGAATTTTAATTTATATTTAGCTAAATAGAAGGCAAGAAACACTGATCACTACTTAATTTTGAATCAGTCATTAAGGTGTGACCTAAATAAGCGAGCTAACAGTGATGGTTTATCAGCTACCATTGTATCTATGGTAATCATGCTAAGTTCATGCACAAGTAATGCCAAATGAGCATTCTTTAAAATATAGAAGTATAAAATATCATGTTTTCACAGATACATGTAATTTTTACCATTCTATAAGCTCAAATATTATTTACATTAGTTAATTATCATTATTTTCAACCATCAGTGATACAATGCAGATTAAAGCTCTTTCTAAGTTCCTCACTTCTCTTTTCTATGCCATGCCAATAAACTACTTTATTTCCTCCACCAATCTCTTTACAAGACTATTACAATCTCTTGGAAAATACAATTTAAAACTCAATCTCTTAATTATTCTAGTGATGTCAATATTAATTATTATATTCTCACCCATGTATTTTGTTTACATATACTTTCTCCTTTACTCCTAGCATACAGCACTCCATATTATATCCATATTAATCTTTTTTTTTAATGTCCAAGTCTCGGATCCATAAGTAAGAAATGGTAATATACATCTATTAAAAATTTTCCTTTACAAATACATATATATATATATTAATATTATGTTATTTCAACAAAAGCATTCCATCCAAGTTTAAGTCTATGACTAATTTCATTGATTATGTCTCCATCTATTTAGTAACTTAACTGAGGTATTTGCAGTTATTAACTTGATCTAACTCATGATTAACAGTCTTTATTTTCATCTAACAAAATCTACTGAACAATACTTTAATCTTTTTAGCACTTATCTCTTATCCTATTTTCTTACTTTCATCTGATAATTCTTGCAACATTTCCTCAAGCTCTAAAGCATTATTTGCAAAATCTAAGTGACTTAAATAGTCATTAATTTTTAGTCCCCTAGGTTCCCATTTTAATCAATAAAATATTTATTTGTAAAATGGCTATAAAAAGTTGATATATAGAATAATTTGTTGTATATTCTTCTCAATGTTAGTCTTCTTAATACTATAATGTAATATAATCACTGTTTTTGGAGTTTGATAAATATTCTTTAGAATATGACAATATTCTCTATATCATAATGATTGACACTTTAATAACAGTGGAAATAATTGTTGAATCAAACATCTTCTCATAATCAGAAAATCCTAACACAACTCATATTCATTGATCCTTGCCATTATTTCTGAATACTTGGATGCCATTCACTTTAATAAAATCACCTTTAAATACGGCCTTTTTTTTGGTCCACCAGAATCCAAAGTTCACTATAGATGAGTTTAAATCATTTTGGTAAAAACTGTTTAAGCAACTGGTAGATGTCTGATAAGTCTGTAATTTCTAATATATTATTATGTTTCTTAAATATCAATATTATTTCTTATTATCAGGTACAGTTTTTAGACATAAGGCATATAATTTTGTCAACAATTTTTCTATTTCTTCAACTACTTCTTTTAAAACAATAACAATAATTCCATTATTTCCTAGAGATTTCATTTTCTTTACAGATTTAATTCCAAATCTAAAATATGTAGCAGTTCAGAAGATATAGTAATTGTAGGGGATACTTTGTTTTCTTGTCTTTGATTATTATATAATCCTTCATAGAACTTTTCCCATGCATTTTATGATGTCATCTGTCTTTTTAATAACAGTTCCATCTTCTTATCTCTGAAGCAATTTTCACACTTTTGAAACTGTTATTCTAGAAAATAGCTTTTCTTGACAATTCACGTTATACCAGAGAGGACACAAAAATAACCGGAATCATTCTCTGGTTTGCATGTCTGTTGTGGTATATATTTTTGCTGATACATACTTCTTGCAAGAACCCTTCTGCATCAGTCTGCCAAAAGATATCACCATGTGAAATTGTAGGGGCATAAAGCATATTTTTTTGTAAAGTGCATTTTGCATATTTGTCATTTTTTTTTATAATAGCTGAAATGTTCAAACAATGTAAAATTCTGGTTTCGTTTATAGAAAATGGCAAAAAAAAAATTATAATGCTTGAAACAGATTATAAGGAAACAGAAAAACACAAATTTATGAGTAGTTTAATTAAAATGTTAAATTTACCACATCCCTAAAAAGTGTTGCGAGTGAAATCCAAAGTCAAAACAAAGTTGATTTTTTTTTTTATGCAAATGACATTTCTCTCTCAAATTAAGTTTGAAACAATAATGCATTTTATCTGCAAGTTCTGAAACATTTATGTGATGTGGTAAAATGTAAAAAATTCCATTTTTTAACAAAAAAAAACAGTGTAAGCTTCACCCCAACAAAATGTCATCTCTAAGTCTTGAGTGTGAAACAGTTTTTAACTAAATTCAGCATGAATTAGCTTATCTATCAGCGAAATGAGTTCGATCTCATTTCATGTATTTTTTTTTAATCTCTTGAATGAAAAAAATGTCTCAATTTTTTTTTGCAGACTTAAAACAGGGGGGTGGGTGATGGAAGTGTTAAACGTATCACTTTGCAAGTGTTTTCAGACTACTTTGAAATAACAAACAGGTCTAGATTGATGCATTGTATTAAACAGACCAAGGGTCCCCAACTCCAGACCATTTTACATGTGCCCTCCACTATCCAAACAGATAAAAAATTATTTATCTGATACAAATAAATTTAATTTGTAAAAGCTCTTATAAATTATTGTATTATATTGTAATCAAATTGTAGGGCATACCATACTTTTAGAGTGTAAAAATATAAACATTAATTATTTGTTAAAATTTTATTTTTGAAATAAATATTTTTTTGTACATTATGTGTAGAATTAACAATATCCAACTATAAATTTACATTGAAAAAATAAACGGTGCCTGCTATCTGGTTGATGTGATGTGATGTACTGTGACTTCTCCTTAAACGAAGTCAGGAATCTCTCAGCAGCTATGCCCAGAGAAACCTGCTAGCCACGTTACCTTCCTTTTCCATTGTCCACCCTAAGTTTTCCCATAATCTGCTCCATTCCATTTCCACAACATAATCTTTGTCAACTCCTTGACATTCATATCTAAATCCCCCTTATTTTTTCCCAAACCTAGCATAAAAACCAATAACTCACTTTCTGTATAATCACTTTGTTCATATTTAACCTTCCATAACTTCATTATTTGTACCCTTTCTGCTTCCAAACATTTACATTGAAGTAACAAATGCCTAATATTTTCTATGCCTTCCTTACACAACTTGCAGACTAAATCACCCATATTTTTCCATTTACGTGTATATTCCCTTGTTGCTAAAGATCCCATTCGAGCCTTAAACAATAAACTACTTTCCTTACTATTATCATAAATTAACTCACACCCAATGTTCCATTTACTTCTATATATATTTAAACTGATTTTACTCTCCATACTAGTTCTCCATCTCCCCAACTCCATATTCTTTATTAGTGCATCTATTCTTCTATCCCACTCCTTCCCACTATAACACTCAACAATCCTCCTATCACAATCATCCCACCTTTTGTACAAGTATACTGACATAACTTCTTTATCAAAATCTACATACCGCATTACCTTTCTCACCCATGTTGTTGCCTGCCCTTTACTTGTAACCCAATTAAATACTATTTTGGCTATTCTTTTATTATCCATAAACTGCAATCTACCGAACATTTTCAATTTGCTTTTTGCATCCCTCATATAAAAACTTGACCATCCCATTTCTCCTTGAATTGCCTCTTTTGCTGTCCACACCTCAGCATCTAATGCATGTCTTTCTACTTCCCTTTGTACTTTCTCTAAGCAATCTAATACCCCTTTACTAACACATAATGCATCATTGCTGTATGTTAACCCTGCTACTGCCACTCCCTTCCATATAATTCTATCTACATCATATTTATTATATGAACACACTGTTAATTTCTTTATCAATCCCTTTCTTTTCTTTGCTTCATTTATCAATTTTTTCTCCCATTCATCCAAGCAATTTTTCTTATTACTCAAGATGATTCCCAAATAACTATATCTGTTCACCACACTTAACTTTATATCCCCCAATAAGAAATCTTTGTCTTCTCTTTCCCCAGTATTCACCATCATTATATTTGATTTTTCATCACTAAATTTAATCCCCATATCTTTACCCACCCTTGTGCATGTCATCAGCATAACTTCCATATCTTCTCTTCTTTTTGCACACAAAAAGACATCATCCTCAAAAAACAGACCCGACAATGTATATACTCTCTTGCCACCTGTTAAAGGTATTTCTATCCCTCTTCTTAGACTTTCTATTGCTCTCTCCATTTCACTCAAATACAACACAAACAAAATAGGTGACATAGGGCATCCTTGCCTCAGTCCCACCCCATTCTTAACTTTAACTGATTCTATATCCCCTAATTGATATGTATAGTAATTATGTTCATATAATTTTTTAATAACACCCACTAAAGCTTCATCCATTCCCAGATTTGCTAAACTTATCCATAATCTATTTCTATTCAATCATATGCTTTCTCTATATCCATAAAACTCATATATAACTGTCTACCTGAATTTACATTCATATCTATAAGTTGTGTAACTACAAATAAACTATCTCCTATATGCCTATCTGACCTAAAACCTCCTTGCATTTCCCCCACTACATTATTTTCTTCCATCCATTTTGCAACTCTTCCAGCCACCATATATGAAAAAACTTTATATAAAACTGATGTTACTGCTATTGGTCTATAATTATTTAACTTTCTATGATCCTTACATTTTCCTTTAAATAATAATCTTACTCTTGTATTACTCCAACTACCTGGAAAAACTTTCTTCTGTGCCATCTTATTAAAACATGATAGTAACTTTACTTTTGCCCTATGCCCCAAATTCATTACCATCTCTGCTGCCCATCCATCTAATCCTCCTGCCTTACCACTTCTCAGTTTATTCCCTGCCTTATTCAGTTCATTTTCTGTAAATGTAATATTCTCATTACTATATGCTTTCATATTTTCTATCCCTCTATCCTTCACATCTAACATCTTTTCTATATCCATTACATAACTATTTCAATATTCTCTCTAATTCTTTTCTAGAGCTACACTCTATTTCCTTCTCATCCAGTAATACTATCTCTCTCTCCCCTAAATTTCTCCTTTTAATGTAATTCCAAAATTTTTTACTCCCATCTCTTCCACTTTTATTAATATCATCCAATAATTTACTATTTAGTTTCATTCTCTCTATATAATTATCTATTTTAGCTAACTTCTTCTTTTCTAAGTACTTTTCCCATTTAGCATTAATATCTTTTTCACTTTCTTTGTTCTTAATAGCACACTTATATTCTCTACATGCTTTTCCCCTCTCTTTTACACTTTTACTAACTCTCATTTTTCTATTACTTTTATTCTTCTGAATATTCTCACCTAAAATCCTATTTGCCACTTTTTCTATTTCATCACACCAGTCCTCACACTCATTTCCAATCAACTCTTCCATGGTTTCTTCAACTTGTATTTTATACTCTTCTAACCTATTCTTATCATTCACTCTCCATCCACATCTTTCACTATTGTTTCTACTTTTATTCCTATTTTCCATCACATTACTAACCATTTCAATTACAACAAAATTATGATCACTATTACATACTCTCTATTCATTATCAAACACCTTAATTTTCCATACTTTATTCATTCCCTCTTTCTCTACCAATATATAATCTATTGTGTGGGATTATTATTCCTAGACCATGTATATTGTCCCTCATAAATATTAGATAAGTTTCCAATGCTCAAATTTACTCTCTGACAAAATTTCTTCAAAAGCTGTCCATTCTTATTGTGTACATCATCAATTTCTTCAATATGCCCATTCATATCTCCTATAACCATTATTCTCTTCCCCTTTTCTTTAAAATTCTTTATATCCTTAACTAGGCACTCATATATGCTATTGTTCCATTCCATTATAGTTTGACTATCTGAAGTAGCTATATAAACTATAGCCACCATCCATCCATTCTTCTTTTCCCAACCTTATTTCAAACCACAAATGTTCTTGGCATTTAACAGTATTTAAATATTTTTTTGATATAACACCTATACCACCACCCTTTTTTTCTTTCTCTTTTCTATTTTTACCCTGCCATACCAAGTTTTCCAAAACAGGTCCTTCTTCTTCTCTTAGATGTGTTTCCACTACTGCTAATACCTCAAGCTCTTCATTTTCAATTGCTTTGTTTAATTCCTGCCACTTTTCTGGTCTCCTACCACTTTACATATTCAAATACCCGTTTTCTACAATTTTTTCTTTCCTAACTACTCTTTTATATTTTTTTTTTTATTCTTTCTTCTCCATTATGCTTGTAAATAACTTGCTTACCATTAATTTTACAGACCCATTCCCTCTCCACATCTACATTTATATCTAAATCAACTGCCCTTTGTTTAATCCTTGCATCCCATCCATTCTTCTTCTTTTTAATAATACTACAATTTAAAATCCCACCCCCCTTTACAAGTTTACCGAATTATATTCTTTATAAATCAGACTCCCTAAAACTTCACTTCCTTGTTTCCCTAAGTGCAACCTATCTTTACCAAGGTGCCCGCCACCTGGCCGGTTGGGAAAGGGATTTAATTTGCAACATCTAAAAATAAATATATAATTTTTTATTATGAAATTCTGGTTATTTTTGGGACCTACCCCTTGTAATTTCTTATTAATCTTGAATGATTTTAAATAATTTATCCTAGTAGCAGTAGAAATTTTTGACCAATTTCAACTGTAAAGGGTAAAAAAATAAAATGAGAAGAGGAATAATATTGGACAACTAATTGAAATTGTTATTCATATCAACTACATCAAAGTACAAACATTAATTTTTTAAGTATATAATAAATATATTATTAAAAAGCAAAAAAAAAAATACAACATAACATATATATACATTTGAAGAGATATCATCTCCAATCAACTTGCATAATACATTTTTGTGACTATATTATACGAAAAAAATGACAAATTATTCTGCAGTACACATACATTTCAGCAACAACTTCCTTCAGCTGTTTTGGAGAACTACCCACAATCTGTGCAAGTAGAACTGTCACAGGACATAAAACGGCAACTGACTTAGTGTCATAATGTGAATATTTGCTACTACATTTGCTTACTACAAATTAGCCTATTCCAAACACAATGACTGAAGCTGACATCTTTTCAAATTTATTTTCATCCAATTTAAGGTGTATCACTCTATTTATAAAGTATATATAAAATGTACATAAAAATTCTGTAAATAAAAATATGTACAGTAATTAGATAATAGCATATTATGACAAAATAAGTTAATCATCATCAGTGATCATTAGCCATTATTCATCATTCTATTAGCACACTTTATTCTAAGATTTCAACTTTAGAACTACAAAAAGAAATTACAACAAAAAGTACAATACAATTACAAACTACCTTTGAATCACTACTACCATATTTTCAATGTACATAGGTATATTATGCACAATCTACTCAAATTAGATTGAATAATTAGACAAAATAGTCTACGAGCATATGATAGTACTTGAACATTGCTGTGGTAGTCGATCATTGCTTGTAACTACCATAACACAATTTATTCTAACACCTGCATTGGAAGCAATAATTTATTCTTTCACTTGTTCATATTCTACCTGTTCAGTTACCAAAATATAGCACTAGATATCATTGCAAAAAAGGAAGGTAGTGAAGAAAAATCAAAACTAATGATAATTAATACTAGAGAAAGAGAAGACAAAGAATTTTTACTGGGGAATATAAAGTTAAGTGTGGTGAATAGATATAACTATTTAGGAATCATCAGAGAAATTGCTTGAACGGATGGGAGAAAAAATTGATAAATGAAGCAAAGAAAAAAAAGGGATTGATAAAGAAATTAACAAGTGTTCTCATATAATAAATATGATGTAGCTAGAATTGTATGGAAGGGAATTGAAGTAGCAGGGTTAACATATGGTAATGATGCATTATATGTTAGTAAAGGGGTATTAGATTACTTAGAAAATGTGCAAAGAGAATTAGGAAGACATGCATTGGATGCAGAAGTGTGGACAGCAAAGGAGGCAATTCAAGGAGAAATAGGATGGTTAAGTTTTTATATGAGAGATGCAAAAGGCAAAATGAAAATTTTTGGTAGATTGCATTAAATGGACAATAAAAGATTAGCCAAAATAGTATTTAATTGGGTTATGAATAAAGGGCAGGCAACAAGATGGGTGTGACAGGTAATACAATATGCAAAAGATTTAGATAAAAAAATTATGTCAGTATACTTATACAAAAGGTGGGCTAATTGTGTTAGGAGAATTGTTGAGTATTAAGGAATGGGATAAAAGAATAAATGCATTAATAAAGAATAGGGAGTTGGAGAGATGGAGAGCTAATCGAGTTTAAATATTTATAGAAGTAAACAGAATATTTGGTACGAGTTAATTTATGATAATAGCAAGGAAAGTAGTTTACTGTTTAAGGCTCAAATGGGCTCTTTAGCAACAAGGGAATATAGACATAAATGGAAAAATATTGGTGATTTAGTCTGCAAGTTGTATAAGGAAGGCATAGAAAATATTAGGAATCTGTTAATTAAATGTAAATGTCTGACAGCAGAAAGGGTATAAATAATAAAGTTGTGGAAGAATAAATATGAAGAAAGTGATGATACAGAAAGTGGCTTGTTGGTTTTTATGCTGGATCTGAGAAAAGATAGGGTGGATTTAGAAATAAAGGCCATGGAGTTGACAGATTATGTTGTGGAAATGGGATGGAGAAGGATAGAAAAGAATATGGAAAAACTTGGGGTGGGAAATGGAAAGGGAAGTCAAAGTGGCTAACAGGTTTCTCTGGGCATATTGCTGAGAGATTCCTGATTCCATATAAGGAGAAGTCACAGTACATCACATCACCAAATTCTGAGTGCTTTTCAGGTTACAAAATAATAAAAGGAGAAGTATGATAGTTCACTTGATCATATGTCATTGCACAATGTAAAATAAATAAATAAATTGTTGGAAAAATATTGCATGATAATGTATACAAATAAGTAAAAAAAAAACATATTATGCCAATATATTATTTATTTTCATAGGGTATTTATTTTCATGATTTAGGAATACTGTTATATGTTAATATATATTTTTAAATTAATCCTATTCCTGATAATAGATATCTAACCGCAATGAGATGCACTAATACTTGAAATGACTTTATTAATCAGGAATTCATAACAAATTCAAATGCTGAAAGTATGGAATCAATTTTTCATTTCAGAATTAGCCAACAAACAATAAAAATTATGGGTAACAATAAAAATATTTAGAAAAAACATGGCAATAATAAAAGAATTAAAGTAATTGTAAATTTGGAATCTTTCTCATGAATTAATCAAAGACTATTTACTATGATGTTGATATATATTAATTTGTTTATATTTACTTTTAAACTTTAAAAAAAAAAAAAGAAAATGATGTATGTATTTTTCAAATTAGAAATTTATTTTATGGCACAATCATTATATGTCTTAGTAAAACAAGCATGCGACTTTTTAAATCTATGTTATGATTTATTATTTCACAAATCTGAAAATAATTTACTATAAGAAAATACTGAATGGTGAAAAGTACTCGGAGAAAAAGAATTGATGTCAGAAAAAAACATAAGGATAATAAATATATAGCTAATTTGACTCAAAAAAAGAGTAATTCTAACATTATTGCAAAAATTTAAATCCTAAACAAGACTGTTTTAATGATGCAAGGGTAATGATTAAAAAGCTGCACTCTTCATTCATAAATGATGAAATTATAATATGCATCAGGTATAAACTTTCCTCTTCTGATTTGAAATTAGTATTCCAACAGGATTTCATATGACTTTAAACAAGTCAAAATATCAACTCTTCAAAAATTGTGTAAAATCCTGACCTATCTAAGCAATTCTTCTAACATATTGTGAGGCTAATTTTCATTGGATAAAAATATTTCCATATTTTCCACCTGGCTAAAACAAACATGCACCTGAAAAAAAATCCTCCTTATATAATTTCGACATGTACAAAAAGTCACAGACTGTATCATTTAATTAAATAAATGACTTCTTGTATATAAGTGTATGTATTCCTAATTCTTTTTTTTAAACATGCTCACTATTATTCATTTCATCTCTTCTTATTCAGTTTCAAAGATGAAGAACTTGTTTTAGTTTTTGTACCTAGATAGCAGATACAATCAAAGAATGAAAAAGTTTTCATCCCAGTCACTAATTACACAACATGATAAGATTTTATATTTTGTTTGTTACAATTACATGTATGCTTTTATTTATTTTGTAAGTTTATTTATTCATTTCAAATATGATTTTACTTTAATGAAATTTTTATTAATAAATATAAAATAGATTTCCATTTTTATAATTAATAATGTTTTTTTTTGTTAAGAATTTAAAAACATCACATGGCTAAAACAAAGGAAAAAATTTGACACAACATTCAGAAAGGCTTAGACATGAGCATCCTCCCCTCATTATAATACTAATGTCTTAAAATTTTTAAAACTTTCATTACTTTTAGTAATTTAAAAATATTTTAAATAATAATTACGACAAATAATAATTTTATTACAATTTCTATTCAAACTGAAAATTTCATACATACAGCTAAATTATATTACTATGTAACACTTTCATTGATTCACAGGTGGCAGTGCAGGAAGCTTGCAGAGAGTCAACTTTTCATTAAGATGATAAAAATTAAGTATGTGTTATTATTTCGATTTAATGACGTTTCTTAAGCTTGAATAAGTAAAATTCCCTTGTAAATGAATATGACCATCTAAACTCCAGAAAGGAAAAAATACCAAAGACAACAATAACAAAAAACAACAACAATAAAGAAACAAAAAAGGCACAGTTGCTGCGCATGTTATTAAAGATGATATTATGGATGTATAAACATAATAGCTCTATTGCCAAATTAGTTCGGGAGATGACTGATAACATGAAAGCTTATGACAACTGAAAGCCCTGCACTAACTGAAGTAGCTGAAAAGAATAAAAACAAAAACAATGAAGAAAGCATGATAAATATTATCAATAATGAATTCTAAAGAGATTAATGCAGTGATAAAATCACAAGTCAAATCCCAAATGTAATGATAACAGAATGATTTATTGCATGACATTTTGTAAGAATGAATTCTGGAATTAACAGAGCCAGAGCTTCAATCCACAAACCTTGAGCTCCGGAGGCTGCAACTTTACCATTGCACTAAGCCACACAGGTCAGTCCTAAAAGTCAAATGTATTAAATAACATTCTTCCAATTTCTTATAAAAACCTGTATTTATTTCTGAATAAATATGTGAACAATAATTAAGAATTTAATTTATTTATAGTCTTCATCAAAAGTAATAATGAAAAAATTATAAATAAATATACATATAAAATATATACACACAATATACAAATATATAAGTGATATACATATATGAAAATATATACAAACTCATATATATAAGCATTCATTTTCATTAAAAACATCCAGTAGTATCTATTATGATGTATATCTATGTCTATATATTTTTTATATGAGTACTATTCATAGATTTATTTATTTATTTTTCCAAATCAATAGTATTAAAAAAATAATAAAATGGTTTATTACTGAAGAATTCATAAGAAGTTGGAGGTCCTGAAATGGCAACTGGAGTTGTAATCCATGGATCTTAAGTTCTTGCATTAAATCAGATATTAATCTTGATGCAAGCTATAAATATATATTGTGAATTATGTTTAGGTATGTTGTTTTAAAAAATAAGCAGATTTTTAAAATAAATTGGAAATATATTGTTTAATATTATTGGATATTCAGGAAAATTTTTTATAGAAATATATGAAGATATTTCCTAACATCTATATTGTTAATTTTATATGCTAAAATTTACTGCAGCAATTTTTAGATAAGTGATAAAAAAATATATATATTGGTCAATTGAATGACTGGCATGCTCAACTTATTATACATGTTCGAATGTCACACGATCTCCATAGTAACTTAACATGATGATGATGGATAATAACAATGATGTATGTGTGTACTTTATGTTATTTAGCATAGAGATAGAGTGGCGGACACTGGATCGTAAGGTCTTCAGATCGTGATCCAGTTATAACTTCCGTGCTTGAATTTTTTTTAACTCCAAGCAACAAGGACATTCGATTATTTATCACGAATGTGAGTAAAATGTTTACACACGATATAAAAATAAAGATTGATTATGATGAGTTAGAAGAAGTTAACAGTTACAAATACCTTGGTCAGATTATTAATACAGATGGAAATATAATGGATGAAATTAATCATAGAATTAAACTTGATTGGAGTGCTTTTGGTAGAAATAACTTGATACTAAAAGGAAATATGCCTATGTGTTTGAAAAGGAAGATTTTTAATAAATGTGTTTTGCCAGTTCTTACTTATGGATCTGAGACTTGGACACTTAATAGAAGAGCAATACAGAGATTTTAGACCATTCAAAGAAGTATGGAGAGATGCATGTTGGGAGTAACAAGAAGGGATCGAAAACGCAATGTATGAGTAAGAGAACAAACAGGTGTTACTGACCTCATTGAAAAAATTAAAAGACTGAAGTGGAGTTGGGCTGGACATATTATTAGATGAGATGGACAATTGAAACTTTAAACTGGATTCCAAGAGATTGTAAAAGACCCAGAAAGAGACCACATGTGAAATGGATGGATGAAATAAGAAAGTGTGCAGGAGTAATGTGGAGAAGAGAAGCTAAAGAAAGGAAAATATGGATTGAACTTGGAGAGACCTTCATCCTGCAGTGGATTGATAATAGTTGATGATGATGAATAGGGTTGCAACCATGAAACTACGAGACCGTTTCCTCAAATTACACAGTACATTAGGAGAAATATAAATCTCTGCATTTTACCTTTACCTGACAACAGGAAGAACAGAATCTAGTCAAAGGTCAAAGAATTAATAATTTCAATTAAAAAAAAGTGCGTACCCTCCCCCTTCCCAATAAAATAATGTTAAATTAATTTAGATTTTTCTTAATATTCCATTTCCTCTTTAAACTGTCAACATTGTTTATTTTTTGCTTTTGGTTTACTTTCGCCATTTTTTTTTTTTTTTTTATTTCGATGACATCGATGAAATTCCCCAGATAAAGCAGAGAAAATTGTCAGAACTTCAAACTCATTCGGATTTCTTTTTTCTGGAGTTTTGTTTTGAGTACAGGCTAAATAAACGACTAGCAAGTTCTTGACGTCAAATTCCAATTTCCCTCAACATGATCTTATTTACACTAAAAATAAAAAAACCTGTCATTAGAAAATTAGTTGCTAATCAACATCCCAAAATATCCAGATATTTCGTACAAAACTCTAAATAATAAATCTATGTCTAGTGGAGAATGACAATATGATCAGAGATTTGAAAAAAGCCAATCTCTTCGTTCTTCTTTCCAAACTTTTTTTACCCAAAGAATGCAGACAGAGTTTGACTTTTAACTCTGACAGTAAACTGTTACCCCAATCCAAACTACCACTGTAAAAACAATCAAAATTAAAAAATGATTTTAATTTTAGCAAGTATTTAAGGAGACTTTTTTTTCTACAACGCTAACACCTGACACCCATACACATTCACAAATATAGAGTCTAAGCAACAATATGTACAAAAAAGGGCTTCACAATTAAACATTTGACATTAAAACAATCTACATTTATATTTTAAAGTTTCAATAACGATTATTAAATTGTTACGTTTAAAGTAATTGGATACCCACCATCAGTCTAAACAAAATGATTACCAACTTGTGTATGTGTACCCCCAAGAGTACAGACCAGGTTATTTAAGAGTACCTGAACAAAATTGAATGATAGCAAATAAATAATAGAATAGTTTTATTGGTAGGAAGTTCGAGCTGGAAGTGTCAGAAAAAGAACAGATTGGAGGACTTTAAAGACACAACGTTAAATGTAATTTTGTTTATGTATTCCGATATACATTTATTTGAATTTTATTGTAAAAGTTTTAGGTTTGAATAAATGCATATACGCACTACCTATTCATTTTCATTATTCCTACCTATTCATTTTCATTATTCCATTGCTTACAGTTGCTATAAATTTGAAATGGTAGTAATTGTATTAATTACAAACATTTTGCTAATAGGAAGGGCACACTTTACGGAAATGGGCCACCAGAGGTACGCAGGTAAAAAAAAAAAGACCGAACAGATTTGTTTCTGATTGTTTAAATATATATAAAACCCAGAAGTAGTGAAGAAGAAAACAATGCTCATCAATTAGTCAAAAGTTACGTGTGACCTTTTTACCCTCTAATTAAGAATGATAGAAACCCATAAACTGACTTACAATTAAATGACCGATTAATTTGATTATAGCTGACTATTTTTAAAAAAACCCTAAGCTTGTGTAGAAATCCTCAACTACCAACAAAAAATGGTCCTGGATCCACACTGATTTGAACTCTGGATATTGAATGTGGTAAGTAGATGTGACAGTATATATATATTTTTCTATACAAACTTCCAAAATAAATGCAACACTAAGCTTTATTAAAGAATGATACAGTATAATACAAAGATCTGTTCAAATATTAAATGTCTTAATCATATATTAAGTTGAGAGTTTTAACGCATGGATTAACGATAGCTCTATAGCCGCTTTCTTTGATAAAATATAATGTCATACTTTATTTAAATATGTGTACCTTTGCATGGTTTAGTTTCAATAGTAAAACACCATAGTAAAGAGCTCAAAGTCCGTGGATCGCAAATCAACTCCGTGACTTCTGGTGCTCGAACATCATGTGAATTCGCGAGCAGTGAGGATGAAGGTCAACTATCTCTTCTAACAAATATTTCTTAATTAAAAAATAAATGGACTACCGAATGAAAATATTAATTACCACACACACACACAAACGCCTTTTTTTTTTGTTTTTGTTGGCTTTAAAAGTAAGCTATGGGATTTTATTTTCAATAGCAAAAGTTGACAATTTATGGAATGAACAATCGATGCTTTTAAGATTATAGCTATAATTGGCTTTTCGGAGGTGATGATAATTTAGTTTTAAAAAAGTAAAAGCCAGCTGAGATCGAAGAAACTCCACTTTAAAGCTACCAAAACTCATTTTCTTTATTATTAGCGGAATTATCCCAAACAGTGTAAATCAATTCTCCGCCACAGTGCCATCTGCTAAGTTCTTTTGTGTTTCACTTTAAACTGTATTATTTTTTATTTAGAAACAACAAGCTGTTTAAATTTTAATTCTCATTAAAAGAAAATCAAGAAGATTATTATAAAATACTTTATATATATATACCCTGATGAAGAAATAAAAAGAAAATTTCAAGAACAATAAATCCTGCAATAATTCGGTTTTAAGTAAATATAATTGCGGGTTTCCTGTTTCCACAAATGTATTTAAAAACCCATTAAATTCTAATTCAGTGAAGTTAAGAAAGTAATATTAGGATAGGCATCTTTCCCAGTCTTCAATCTGCCAATTGACAAGGTCATCCATTAATAAGACCCACCACCACTCAAAGTTCTACCAAGTGCCAATAGAGAACAAATAAATTAATAAGATTTACTTTCGAAGATAAAGTACTTAGAATCTTTAAAAGTATACTATGGGTAAATAAATTAAAACTGAATATACTCATATTAGTGTTTGTGAAACACTTTCAACATAAATTAAATATATATATATATAAATTTGTGTATATGCAGACATTTAACAAATTTATATATACATAAGTACAGCCAAGTAAACATATATCAATTGCATGACATCAAACAGACTGAATAGAAAATGTAACCTATCAATACGAATCATATATTTAGGTTTAAATCATATTTGATTATGCTAATGTATTTTAACAGAACCAAATAACAATACTTGATCCTGCATTGATTGGCGAAATAGCAGAAAGACAGTTGGAGTGAAGCTTAATTCGAACATCACATGATCTAGGCTGAGCTACACTATAGACAAATGACATTTCTTATCATTTATATAAGTCTATTATATCATCTTAATTTCAATATACCTATGCTTCAGTTATCCCTTTACATTCCACCCAGATCAGAGCCCCATGCTAGTTACTACTGATTTATCATAGCTTTCTGATTTAAAGGAGCCTAAATGTTTATAGATGTATACATACATCACAGCATTGTAAGATTATTTTCCCATATAATTTTCTTATGATCTATGTATTGTAGTTATATCTCTCTTCCCATTAATGTCTGAAGATTTCTGTAATCCATATCTATCTTCGACAAAAAGTGCTGCTAGATCAGAGGCAGCACTAATGATAGCACCTATTATGGATTTTGCACACTGATAGAGAATTGGAATTAAGTGCTGAAGGTTCCTATGTTGAAAACTAATGTGGCAATTTCAGTGCTAGAACATTATTCTTAAAGTGATCAAGTATTCAATATTTTCTTAACTGATAATTCTATAATTGCAATACTATCAAAATATTGAGTTGAAACTTTTTTATTGCTCTAAATATATGAACTTAATTGCCAATTACTCAACTACTTACCTAGGCAATAAATCAAATTTTCAAATCAAATAATCCTCAAAAATAATATTAACTGTAGGAAAAATGTTTATTTTTTACATTTTAAATATATACAGGTAAAACACAATTAATTAAAAATCCATGCTCCCAGAACGTTTTTCTTTTTTCACAGATTTTTGAATTTCAAGAATACATCTTTTAATCTCCCATTGAAACACAATTTCTGCTAAAAGTGTAAATAAATATTAATTTTATTATCCATAGTTTGTTTATATATAAATTCTCTCTGTATATTGTATTAAATTTATCTATCTATTATATATATTTATAAATATAAAAAGTTTGTTCGCTTGTTTGCATCAATCTTGATGAATCTTGCACAATTTTCTTCCCTTTTTTCTTTTTTGGAGAATTACTTAGGCTATGAATTTTTATTTGATGATAATTGTATGAAAAAATTTGGTAATTTATTATTAATGCCAACAAAATTGCCAATACAGAATTTGAAAATTTGTACTAGTAGTGATCGCTGGGAAATTTTTCACTATCTAAAAGAAATATTTTCTAACAAATTCAATAATTATCAATATATTATTTCACTGAAAAAACAAATATCTGAACTATAAAATTGGGACAATGTTTGTAGTTATTAAATAACAAACAAACAAAGAAATAAACTTTAAAATTTATATATATAAAGGCTAATAAAAATATATTTGAAAGATTATTTAAACTATTGTAATTATAAATATATGAAGACCTTATAAAGAAAAGCTTCCATAAAGTCTGTTTTTTGTTTTTTAAATAATATGTGCTTAGCCGACTTCGAACGTCGATGACTTAATAGTTAAAATCGGCCAAGCACATACTGTTTAAATAATAATATTTAAAAAAGGACTTTATGAAAGTTTTTTTCTATAGGGTCTTTGGTGATTATCTTTTCAACAATGTGTGTGATCAAGGGTGTCAGCAGTATGAGATAGCGTGTGTAGTTAATGGTCGTGTGAAAGTCTCACTTCAAACCCCTATATATTACATATTTGAGTGCAGGTATAAAAAAGGCTGTTCTGTAGAAAAAAATTCATATATTAATCTATAGGGTCTTGTATATTTATGATTACACTAGTTTGAGTTAAAGCTTATACTTTTATAATTAAAATACTGTAGTGGATAATTTTTGATATTGTTTAAAGTAATTTATAAAGGATCTTAATAAAAGATTGTTAATTTATTATGCGCAATGTTATTATTTTTTTTAGGTAATTTAGAAAACCGCGTCTGAGGGATTGATCGTCTGCGCATAAAGAAATTATGTATAAAAGTGAATATCAGCAATAAATGTTATAGTATAATTCAAATATTTCAATGAGTCTTAAATATAAGAGCTCTGATACAAATAATTCAGGAATATTTAAATTAAATACAGCTTTATTGTGCGTAAGTTTCCATAATCCTTTATACAAAGTTTTGTTTTTTTGTTTGTTAATTAATGACTCACACATAAATCTTATATGATTTTTTTCTATAAAAAATTATATAGGCTATGAATTTTTACTTTATGGTTCTTAATTATTTTTAAAAATTTAGTAATCTAATTAGCACACAGTTGTAGGGACAGCTAGTTTATTTTATAAATAACAGTACAAAAATTTAAAATAAAATAAATAAACCAAAACAATAATTTACTTTTAGTAAAAAAAATCTACTTTTTTAAAAAAATTATTGTTTAAATAATAGGTAAGCTTTTCACTTGTGTAATCTTTTTAAAAAATCTGATCTCTCTCATCTATTTAGCTCTTATATAAATACACTAATGATGACTTAAAAACGTTGGTGGCCTAGTGGTTAGCATAGCTGCCTTCCAAAGCATTTGACATATGGGAAAAAAAAAAGCGAATATGTCAAAGTTTGATTCTTGTTATAATTTACTATACATACGCGTGTGTTTGTGCAAACCTTTTCAATCTTAAATGGATTTTTTTTTTATAATTTAAATAAAACATATGTGGATTTTATAAATATTTTATTATATAGAAACATTGCTTGGATTCTTGATGTACAGGTACCAACTCAAATTCCTATCACAAACTGTTTTCCACAATTATAGTTATTTTGTAGGTACTTATTTATTAGATGAATGTATAAAAATAATAAAAGATACAATTGAAAATCTCATCTCTAACTAAAAAATAACATGGAATGCAATAAATCAATATAAAAAGCAATAAAATGAAATGTTATAATAAATTTATATATGCCGTGTAAGGAAGTATTAAAAAGAAATACTCAAACTCTTAACAAATAGTAAAGGAAAAAAAAGTCCCATAAAAATAATTCTCTCAACAATATTGGAGTTAACTACCATCAGCAATGTTGCAATCTTCTATGCCAATTAAATTTAAATTGGATAGTCTTTGCTGCGTCATATTTCACTTTAAATAATTTTTATTAGTTTAAGTTTAGAAAAGAAACCTTCTCCTGAAGCTAGAATCACTAAAATCTTTAAATTGATTCCTGCCAACTATTGCTAAATTTGAGAAAATGTTTAAGAGGTTACTTGAAAAAAATGTATTTTAAAGTTATGAAAAAGTTCAAGTTGTCAAGCTTGATAAAATTTAAGAAGTTTTCAATATCATCATTCAGCTCTAAAATATTTTGCAACCAATTCTTTCACAGAATATATATATTAGATGCTTATCAACTCCTGATATCTAACACCAGAGGGAGACACTAGACTTAAGTTATTTGGAAATTATTTTAAGTAATCAGAAAAATTGTTTGGATGAATGGGAGAAAAAAGTGATAAATGAAGCAAAGAAAAGAAAAAGATTGATAAAGAAATTAACAGTGTTCTTATATAATAAATATGATGTAGCTAGAATTATATGGAAGAGAGTTGCAGTAGTGGGGTTAACATATGGTAATGATGCTTTACATATTAGCAAGGAGTACTAGATTACTTAGAAAAAGTACAAAGGGAAGTAGGAAGACATGTATTGGATACAGATGTATGGACAGCAAGGGAGGCAATTCAAGAAAAAATGGGATGGTCAAGTTTTTATATGAGAGATGCAAAAAGTAAAGTGAAAATGTTTGGTAGATTGCACTTTATGTTTAATAAAAGAATAGCCAAAATAGTATTTAATTGAGTTATGAGTAAAGGGCAGGCAACAAGATGGGTGAGAAAGGTAATGTGGTATGCAAAAGATTTGGATAAAGAATTTATATCAGTATATTTGTACAAAAGATGGGATGATTGTGTTAGGAGGATTGTTGAATGTTATAGTGGTAAGGAATAGGATAAAATAATAGATTTATTAATAAAGAAAAGGGAGTTAGAGAGATGGAGAACTAATATGGAGAGTAAAAAGAGTTTAAATATATGTAGAAGTAAATAGAATATTAGGTGTGAGTTAATATATGATAGTAGTAAGGAAAGTAGTTTATTGTTTAAGGCTCAAACAGGATCTTTAGTAACAAAAGAATATACATGTAAATGGAAAAATATGGGTGATTCAATCTGTAAATTGCTTGAAAACAGAAAGGATATAAATAATGAAGTTATGGAAGAATAAATATAAAAAAAGTGATTATACAGAAAGTGGATTATTGTTTTTTATGCTGGGTTTGAGAAAAGATAAGGGGGATTTAGATATAAAGGTCATAGAGTTGACAAGGATTATGTTGTGCAAATGGGATGGAGCAGAATATGGGAAAACATAGAGTGGGGAATGGAAAATAAAGTGGCTAACAGGTTTATCTGGGTACAATTGCTGAGAGATTTCTGAATCCATTTAAGAAGAAGCCACAGTACATCACATCATCACATGCCATTTTAGGAGACATATTAAACTATATAGGTCTAATAGTTAACAGGACCTTAAACTATATAAGTCTAATAGTTATATTAACACATCTAGATCATGGAGAGAAGATTCTTTAGAAACATCAATTGGCCAAAAGCAAATAACAATAAAACATGCTAAAGATTGATTTATTAAATAAACAAACTGCCTTATTACCCAATTATTTTGACATATCTTATTTTACCTTGGGTAGCCCTTTGAATAATAATTACATAACCTTTTACCATTAATTAATCTATTATCTTTTCTGAAATCTATTATCTAAAACAATAGTCTTCATATGATTTTTTGATCATTAGATATGTATTAGCCAAGTTAGAATATGTGTATTTTATGTATTTTGCTCTTAGCTTTAAATAGCAGACTATAATTAAACTTAAAATATTCATAATACAAAAGCATTCTCAAGCTTCTTAAAGACACATTCATTATCGCAATAATGGATTCCATTTATTTCATTATTAATTCTCTCTGTTAGATATATATATTCTATTGCCATGCATTATTAACCCTTTTACAGGGAGACAGATCCAGTGTACTCCCTGATGACACTTTTGTAGTTTTCAACTTTTGAATTTAGCATTAAATCATTATTCTATATCATAATTCAATAAATTGGATTTGCCTTGACAGAAATATATATTTATAAATAATAAACATTCTAAAAAAATTGTATTTTAATTTTGAAAATATTGGAAAAATGAGTTTGTAATGAGATCAAAGAATGTTTTTGTCATTCAACGGTTACCAAAAAAAAAAAAACAGAAATTCCAGAAAATCAATGAAATCTTTGAAATTTTTTAAAAAAGAAATTAATGAATATATTAATCTCTGATAAATATACCAAATTCTGTTTTAAAATATTAAAATTGCTTTAAAATTATTAAAATATCACAAAAAATATTAACATAGTGTCAAAAATGGCATATATCCATCAGTTTCACAAGGCATGGTAATCGTATCAACTATAACTTTCTTTGTTTCCATTATGCTAGAATTTATTAACATCTAGTTTTAAAAATAAAATATGATACATATTAAAAAAAAGTATAATCAATTGTACATTTGATTTTTAATAATTATTATACAATTATTATATAAAAATAATAATGAATCTTAATAAACTCGGCAAAAAATAAAATTTTTTAGTAGTTCCAAAAATATTTCAAAAGGTCTTGAAATAGATTACAAAGTACTAATTTCATTAAACATGTGGAATTAGAACCAAAATACTTTGACATTATTGTCATTTGTAAAAAATGTCCTCTTTATATTTTTGTTTTAATTAAAAAATCAATATTCAAAAGTATATGATTTTGTAGTCTTTTTCTTTAAAAAAAAATAGTGAAATATGACAATAGATGGATATACAAGTGTGATTTAAGTGAACATGATAACAGTAACTTTTCTAACTGAAGACCTTTGTCTTGCTTTAAGAAAAGGTTAAGTGGCACTGTAAATGTGCATAAAAACTGGCTCACTTGTAGCTATTTTGTAATGATTGTTTAATGGTTTCCCATACATACATATAATGATGAAAACAAACTAAAATATAGATTCATTGATAATAATTTCAAGAAAATAGCTAGATATTAGTTGCAATCAGAAATAGCATTAAGAATGTGATAATATGTTGCAATATTTCCATTATCTATCATTCATTATATGTTGAATGTATATAATTTTTTTAATTTTATTTAAACTTTTCATATACAAACAACTTGTTAATAATAACACATAAATAGATATCACAAATTAATAATTACACAAATTTCAGAGTAGTATTATTCTCCACTTTACTTCAGGTGTCGCTGGTCGACCAATAACAATATTAGCGTAGGAGTCAAGCTTACACCTTTAGAATCAACATTTAATGGTAGATGCTGGAAATAGTCCAACATATTATCATATCTAATATTCCATCAACACAAACCTTTGGGAAAATACAGAATTTAAAAATTGGAATTTTGGCTGGTTCAGGAAAATTTTGCAGTGTCTTGCTCCAAATTTGACCTTTTAAGCATTACAATGGACCTGCAATCATTACTTACCTATATTGTTTTAAAGCATATCTGTAGACTTATATTACAGTGTGTGATGGTTTGCAGCTGTTCTTTTCTCTAAGGCTGTAATTTTAGTGTATTATTTTTTTTAAAAACCTAAAGAATTCAGTATTAAACAGACTTATATAAGCTATTTTATGTGATTGACAGTACCCTCTATTGTTATGGCAAAGCTATGAAGGAGATGGCTTAGAAATAAGAGTTGTGATTGGCTGATGCTTTAGCTTGTTTAGCCCTAATCTAAATAAAAGGGGAAATGTGATTTTCAGAAATTGTTAATGATTATATCTTTTTGTAAAAAAACTTATTATGAAACCAAAAACTATACCACTAATTGTGGATTGTCTTTAAAAACATTTTATTTTTAAAAAGACAACTCTTAGAAAGTTCATGCTAAAAAAAATCACTTTTGTGAAAATGACAAGTAAAATATTTTTTAAAATTTTAATAACAATAAATAACATCACATGATCACCATTTCTTATGCTAGCACATAACTGTTATTAAAACAGGCAAAACTCTCCATACACTAGTGTCACTCAGTGCCAACCAGAGTAATCAATGGAAGCCAGAAGGCTTGTGCATAAAATTCCCATCTAGTGCATACTCATCCAATATCCCCAGACTAGTTTCTGGCTTTTGACCTTCATCAGCGAGGAGCTTTGGATCTGAGAGCACTGCACCTAGATCTGCTTTAATACCAATAAATAATTTGTTAACCTTTAAATTTTTTTTTCTTTCTTTGATGATAACTAATTCTAAATATATCATTCTTTTAATAACATAAAATTTTAATATCTAATATTTCGTTCTAACTTTTTGAATAGGTAAATTATGTCTAATGGTAGTGTAAGAACTTCATTTAGATATTTATTCTATTATATTTTTTAAATGTCAAATTGTATTTTTTTTAATTAGAATTAGTTGAAAACCTAAATATATAATAGAAAAAATAATACTTCTTTAGATGATATATAAAAAAAGGGTTTAATTTGTAAAAATAAAAGTACACAGTATGGTGTACTGTTTAACAGAATATTCACTAGATTCTATTAAAAGTGTTATAGGTGGGAGATGTTCCAAACTAGTTAAGTAAAAAAGAATACTTCTCATTGGATGCACTGCAGTCAATATATGTGTGATATTTTTGAAATTGAAAACCATCAGTTGGCAGTATAATTTATTTTACTTTTCTAAAATTAAATTAATTATTTTAAAGAATGTGTAATCTTTAAGACTATATTGGAAATTTCTGTTTTTACAAGAAAATAAATACAAAAGTTCTAATGAAAAAAAAAAGGTAGTTATAATTAAAGAGATTTTTTAAAGATTGTAAATATTGTCTTCTTTTTTTAAAAAAATTACAGATTCAATTTTTAAATTAAAAAAAATATTTTAACCACTTAAATGTATTCTTAATTGAAACATGAAATATTAATTTAAATTTGGTTGCACATGAAATTTTATTCATTCCAAAAAAAAAAAAAAATATTTGTTTGGTTGCCAAAACTAAAACAAAATCATTTGTTCTGGTTATTGTTTCCATTTATTACTTTATTCTATTTATGTTTAAAGTTTATATTCTAACGAATAAATTGGGATATGCAAACAATTTATGAAGAATAAAATATTCTTAATTGAAAATAAACAAGCATGAAAGTTAACCAATTTAGCAACTGTAACACTGGTTTAAATTAGATACCAGAAAAACATAGTTGTCTCCTTTTTTCATCAATCTCTCTAAAGAATATGTATTTTTCCAGCACTCTCTATTAATACATTTTATAAGCCAACATTATTTCATTCTGGATTTATTGTCTACATGAATCATGGAATATTATTCTATAATGCCAGAGTTATCATAGTGCTTTTTCAAGAGCTCTTTATTCCACTCTAGCTCTGTTATCGATTGTAAGCTTGATTAAGGAGTAGTTTTGAACATGGAACTAATGCACATAGATGTTTTGGTCTACTGCACTTTCTGTCTTTTTTTTTATATCAGTCAGTTCATTTTTTAAATTCAAATGCATTAGATCAAGTTCAAAAATTTACAAAGTCCTTAAGCCAGAAACTATGATGGAAATGTGGATAATATATACTGGATAGGCATTTAATAAAGACTATATTCCATACCTATTGATTATTCAAACTTTACAATAGGTAGCATAGCTGGATTGAAATAAGTAGTTTTTCAAAATGTTATAATAAATTATATTACAAAAGTCGCAATCTATTAATGTCAAAGATGAAGTAGTGTTGTGTGGTCATAGTAATTAGTTGCTTAGTTATTCTACACTATAATAATTTTTAAAAAATAAATATTGCCTACAGTTACACTAGTAATAATAAATAAAATAGAAATCATAAAACATTACCCTACTAGCCAAAAAAACAAAATTTTACTCAAATTCTTCCATGACTATGGTTTTATCTATTAACAAATAGACTTTTTCAAGTGAAATTCACAAGATATGTACAACATATATACACAAAACAAAATAATCTTTCCATTATTCACTTCAAAAAACAACTTTCTTTAACAATAAAGGATGACTTTAAGATATTGGTGGCGTTAGATTCAAGAAAATTTATCATTCATCAGAGACTATCCGTTTCATTAAAACATTCTTTAATGTTAAACAAAGTTGGTTTTTGAATTGAATGGTGGCAAAGCTATTTTATTTTGTATATATAATGTATCTTGTTAAATTTCACTTGAAAAGATCTATTCTAATAGATGAAACCATGTTCGTGGATGAATTTTAGTTTAAAAAAAAATTTTTTTTTGGCTAGTATTAATGTTAAAATTTTATTTTATCTACAATAACGAATGTAGATCATTTAAAAAATGGAAACTTTTCCTAAAGTTCAAAATATAATTTTTCTACTTTAAATTTAGATAATAAAAAATAAAATACATTTTTAATAGACCTTTACAGGGCAAAGCCCTCCCAAGATTTCTCCACGAAAAAAGTAGCAATAATAAAGACAATAAACATTCTTCTTTCATAATTTAGTTATTTTTATATCAAAAAATGTTACTTTGAAACCTCTTTGTATGCTTTTTATTTCCGCTTTCATTTAATATATTTTGGAAACGATCACCCTATCAAAATCATTTGCAAGCATTTGCAAACAAATATGGCTGCATTAACTCCTGAGATGGGGGGGGGGGTATAAAGAACGATTAAGTGCTTACTATTATTTATTTTTATTTGAGATTTGTGATGATTGTATTAATCAAATCGAAAAATATAAATGGGGGCATATATACCGTACTCAAATTATTTAATCTATTTCATAAATTTATAATGCTATGTGTTTAAAAGTTTGTGATGATGGCCTTTTGGTTAATATCTTGGACTATTTCCATGTCTAGAATTAATTGTAAAATGTCTTTTGACAAATTAAAACTTTATTTAAAATTGTAAAATTCATTCAGTTGTTAATAGTAGTCCACAGGTTAAAATATAATATAATTTTTGAGTGGTACTATTTTCCTGTCTTTTTCAGGCATTGCTGGCCTGACTAGTAATATATTAATGCCATCAAAATTATGACTAATGAATTAAGGTGATGCTCCAACCAATTAAGATATAAATTGTATATGCTTATCTATGAAAGTTCTCCTGATTTCTCCACCTTTTTTTAAAGGCAATATTAATATGTGGTTTCCAAACACTATTAATTATCACATTAGGTTGCTTATGTGGTTTAATGCCATTATCATGTGAGTGGCTTCTTTAAATTTTCTTTTTACTTTGGAATGTTGTGTTTTGGACTCATTGGGCAAACATTTCCCTCTGAAGGAAGCCATCCAATATGGTGTACATTCATCTATGTTGTTTCAATAAATGTGCATGTTTGAGGTCATCTTTATAACATAAATGAGAAGGGATCTGCCTATCCCATAAAAACCATGCTAAAATTCATGGTAAAACACTCTTTAAAAACTAGTTTTCACCTGCTTCATATACCAAAGATATATGCTTATAATAGTAGATTCAATATAACCATATGCATCAAGTTGATTTCTGTATTAATAGATCTAATATTGGCTTTGCATTTTCAGAATATTATGAGTATCCTTAATGCTTGAATACCCTAGTACCTCACTGAAGAAGCCAGTAGCAGAAACCAATCTGGGTTTAGGGATATTCTGCAAAGCTTGTTAAGAACTTATTTGCAAGCGCTTTGTATAATATGAGTATCTTTGTATAAAATTATTCCAATGCTTTTCCTTAAATCAATAGTGATTCAGTAAGTAAATAAACAAAATTGAATGGTGTATTTTTGTTCAAGAGTTCATATCAAAGTTCCACTGGCAGTCATACAACAGAAACTATGATCATATATCATGAGCTCCAGAGTTCACCACTCTATAATGTCATAATAAATCAATGTCATTCTTAAATAAAAGAAAATTGGAATATAAAACTGGAGATATGATCTATGTACTTTAATCTCCAGAGTTCATCAGTCTACTAATGCACTAGACCAAGGCTATCCAAGCTTAACTAATCCAAAGGCTGCATGAAAAAAAAAATTATTTATCCGAAGGCTATATTCAAAATAATAAATACAAAACTAATTGTGTACTAGTCATGCATATATTCAAGCATGAATATTTGGAGCATACACATTGGATAAAAATAATGCAAGGTCACTTTTTTGATTCATCTTTATTTGAAAAACACATGGTCATACAGTAATGCAAAAACACCAGACAATATTAACATCAAGATTATTGATTAGTGACTGAATTAAAATATCTAATAAGCATTCAATTCAAATTATTTTATTTTTTCCACTGGAAAAATCAAAACCTGTAGATGGGTCACAGAAATCCTCATCATGGGCTATCTTTTGGACAACCTTGTACTAGATATGTAGGAAATCAATATCTCTTGTTTCATAAAATAAATTTACAAGAATAACAATGTTGTATGCAAGAAATTTGATTAAAGTATGATGAAATGTACTATCTTTTAATTTAAAAAATGGTAGTTGTAACTTACATCCCATGTGGCCGCAAGAGGCGCTGTTTCTGTGTCAACCACAGCAATTTTAAGAAGGACTTGTGATATTTTGTTAATCACAACAGCAGAACATTAGTTTCAGCATCCAAATATGTCTTCTTATTTAAAAAAAAACTACTATGATATTTAAACTGATGCAATTTCTCAAACTAATAACCATTCAACCTAAAAATTGCTGAAGATTTTTTCCTGGCATTTTGTTGATAAAGAATCTGATTTTCTTTTTTTAAAAACACATTTATATTTTTAACAAGTAATTAATTGATGAAAATATTGCAATATTCTATACATAACTATCTGAATTATAATAGTAGCATCATCATCATGCTTGGATGTTTACAATAGTTGTTTCAATGCTATCAGATTGCTGCATTAGTTTATTAATGGGATCCTAAAAGGTATAAACTGCATGGTTTATCTTTCAGTAATAAGGATATGGTAGAATTTCTGTTATTGCCACCTCTTGAAATATCAATGAAGAAAATGAAAACATACACTTCATTATAAATTTTATCAAAGCAACTTAAGAGAACCATACATTCCTGTCTTGAAGCAGAAAACAACATCTGAGTTAGAAATAATCTATCAGTATGTTGACAAAGAATATATATTTTCTGCACAGTTTCAAAAAAAAATTTATAATTTCTAGAGGCAATGAATCTACATTATTATTAACAATATGTGGCTATGCAAAAAATATAAAATGTATTTGAATTTATATTTACAATTTTCCTCTAAAGCCTATCATACTTATTTTTCATGTTGGCAGTAATGCCATATCCTTGACCGGGCATATTATTAATTTATAATTTTAGACATTTTATCTCTAAAGAACAACCAGCAAATGTGCAGTATGTATAGAGTAAAGCTTTAATAACATTAATTAAGCATATTGTGCTTAGCATGCTTTTGACTTAGAAGTCATAAACATAGCAGAGATTGTGATGGAAGTATGGATGCATGTATATATTGTGTATAAGCTAATTTACATAATATTTACATTTAAGGTTATGTAAATTGGATGGGTCATTTTTTGGAAAGAGGGATGCAAGACTCCCTCTTATTAATGGTGTTTTTGTCCCTTGAAATGTACCAAGCTTCTTTGATTTTTCATTTGACATTGTTGCACTCGGTATATATGACATTGAAGTGGATGGATTTGAAGACATGACTAGTTATGGAGAAGTGGTTGAAGATCCAACCTGCCCCATCCATCTACTATAGGAAACCTCAGACCAACCTATCAACCCATATTGCTCAGCAGTCCTATCTTTATAATAAAGCCAAAAAACACATGCTGAAACATGATCAATCTTCTGTGACCACTCCTCCATGACTGGCAATGCATTCAAGCCTATCCTTTATAATAAAGCCAAAACACATGCTGAAACATGATCGATCTTCTTTGACCACTCCTCTATGACTGGCCATGCATTTAAGCCTATTCACTCACATTGTCTGCATGGAGAGTAACAATGCCAAATGCAAAATCAAAGAAGACTGGTACATTTCAATGGACAAAACTACCATTAATAAGAGGGAGTCTTGCACTCCCTTTCCAAAAAATGGCCTATCCAACCTCCATAAACTTAAATGCAAATATTATGTAAATTAGCCTGCACACCGTATATACATACACCCACACTCCCATCACAATCTCTGGTACATTTGTGACTTTTCTAAGTCAATAGCTACTAAGCACATCATGCTTAATTAACATTATTAAAGCTTTGCTCTATATGTACAGCATATTATTAGTATTTTCACGGTTTAAAAAAAAAAATCCAGTAAAAATATTAAGAATTTCCTTGTTTTTTTTACTGATATGAGGAAAGCGTTTAAAAAAAAATTGATTTCAACTTTATTCAACTAGGATTCAAATACATAAATTGTACAACTTATAATCTTTGGTCACTAAGCTTAGAATCCATGCTTGATAATTAAGAGCATCTCATTCTATTGATTCTCTCTCTGCACTAATTGTAGCATTAAAATTATGTGTTTGTGCAATTGCATTCCTATTCCTTAATTACATGCACAATTCTGTTATTATTTTCTGTACTTTTTTTTTAAATTTGGAATTAGATGATATTCATTTACAATTGATGGCTAATAAATGATAATGATCATATGGCTGTTGATGTTCTTCATGACACATTTGAAATGCAGCCCTGCTTTCTTAACTTTTTTGATAAAAATATAAAATTGATTTCACTATGGACTTTATTATATAAATATAATAGACTTTACCTATCCACTGTACCATCCATATATAATATAAATTTAACATGCATATTTGTATGCATATATATATATTTATATGTGTGAAGACTAATACTCCAATCCTGGTTTATTAAGTAAATGAAATTTCTCTCAATCCAAAGCACAAGATAAAACTTTTTGAAAGAAAAAAAATCAATCTATCTTTACTCTCTCACCTCAATTCCTTTATAGAAACCAATCTTAAATCTAACATATTACTTTTTTAAAGCTATATTTTAAATTGCAATTGAGGTAAGATGGACCAATTTTTCTCAAAAAGTTTTACCATGTGCTTTGAATTGGGAGTATTTCATTTACTTAACAAACCAGTGTTGATTGGTTATTGCATTAATATTAAGAGCTGGAAAAGTTAAACTGATTTTGTTTCATGCTATATTGGTTTATAAGTGTAAATCACATAAATAACAGATTATGCTTCTCAACACCAAGACTTCATAGCAGATTGAAAATTTCTTAGTCTTGATAAGCATAGGCTGTTTCTATATGACATATATATATATATTGTGCTGGGCATTATCAAATGTCCATGCACAAGTATGCTGTAAAGAGCATTGCAGCAGGCACATATTGTACCGGTATAAATTCACCACGCTTACTCATACACAGTACCTGGGTTCAAACCCAGTCCACGTTTAAGAATAAATTCCAAAACGCCAACGAAATTCAAACCCAAACCCCGGCATGCCCAACCGATGATGACTTTATAACAGCACGGGGTTATCCCTTTACTAGCTCAACTCAGAACACAGACTAAATTACTTACAGTTTTATATATAGATCTATTATACTCTGGATATCGGTCCGGTCGTTAATGTAATGTATATATTTAAGTTGTCAATACAGACAGTATGTGACTAAATAGACTTCGAGAGTAATGAGGTGGAAGACACAAAATTAGAGTAAATAAATTGTTTAATAACCAATAGGAAGCATAAAAATATAGTATTCAAAAGTACGGTAAGATTTCCATAAATATTCTATTATAATTAGCTACTAGTCTTTAGTAATCATTTTACCTGGTAAACAAACTCATACCAATATTTGTGTAGTGAAATGATTGACGGGTGGCTAAAGGAATCAGAGCATTTGAGCATCGGAAATATTTATCTACGATTTTTATTAAGTTATTTTATTCGAATAGATTCGAACCGTTGCGTGTACGAATAGTTGGAGGGTGGTTTCGTATAACTATGATATCTAAGATCGATGTACTAGTGGTTGCCTAAATTGACGAGCCCTACAGTAATCACTTGCGGTGCATCAACGGAATACCGGGCGGCTTGTACTTTGACAAGGCTTAATGCCCCCCAAGTAGCTCCGGGACACTACAACCAGTCGGGATCATTTCGAAACCCGGTGATCCAAGAGATAACCTGGGAAAGAATTGCTTTCTTCCCCATATGGTAGTATGGCGAGACGCTAACTTCGGCGAAGGGAAGGCATTGCCACAGTCATCGAGGACGAGTGCTTGAAGTGGATTTGAAAAGGAATTAGACCAAACCTGGGTAATCAATTCGTCTATTTCTGCGCAACAGGCTGATATAACTATTCCAATAAAACATGGCGGGATCAAACTGACCGCGAAAGCAATAATTAATTAAGTTTACTCTGAAACCCCTAACTCCCCCAGGTCGTTCAGGCGGTAGCGATGATAACAAATTATACACTGAGAACTATTTCTCATTTCATGTAGGAAACTAAGATAATAAACTTAAAACCCTTTACATTTTTAAAATTGAAGTATCGGTTACAATAGTATGACAACTAAAAAAAAACATAATAAAGTGATTTAATATCTGCCAACTCAATATATGAAATAATCTTTACTTTAACAACGAACTTCCTTTTAAAATAACTATAATCAATATTATAAACTAGCTTTAAACAGAGTTGGGAAATATTTCTATTGGCATCGTTTGTTTATAGCATAAGTAAATAGAAAAAAAATATAAATGTCTTCATTTGAATTATTATTAGTAGATACAAAATTTACAAACTATTTTCTAAAGACTAGAGCAGAGGAAAAGGAGAAAAGAAAATTTACTGACAGGTTTGAAACAGTAGCGTTATAAATGAAACAAAAAAACTTACATGTGATTCATTTGATTGACAGATTAACTTATAACATTAAGCTCGGGAGAAAGTTAAAAGTTCATGTAACACAGTTACCCTTCCTTCTTCATCCGGCTTGGCTTCTCACGATGGTATTTCTGACGAACGTAGGCGCGCATTTGAAATCTACTTGGAAGGCATAGTCAATTTGGAGATTGGAAGCTGGAAATTGTGAAGCACATAAACATGATCAGTCAGCGGTACAAAGATTCAAATTGGCGGGACAGAGATCAGCTCCTGGCACTTAGCCCATCGACATTACGGTTTATTGGTGGACTTCTTAACAAAAGTTGGAGAGATTTCTCTAGCAACTGCTTTGCTGTTTTTGAGACGACCTACTCCCCGCCACGTCAAAAGTTAGAATGTTAGTTTTTTCTACGATGGCCACGGTTGACCTTTCTGTCTGGTTTTTGTTTTAGGCTCCGCCTACTTTTCTCTAGCCTTCAGCAATCCAGCTTGACCATACAATATCAATTATCCATTTCCATTGTTCCGTTTTCAGCTATCTTTAACTTTAATACGCAATTTTAAATTGACAAAGTAATTACAAATATAAATTCCTTATCTAATTTCGAATACAACTCAATTACTCTATACATTTGTACAATACAGATTTTAATTAAAACCACTGATCAAAGGAATGTGACTTTTGATCAGTATTTTTAAACGACTTTGTATAATTCTAAAAAGGCTAAAATTTAAGCAAATACACCCGCAATGATACTTTTAAATTAAGCTGATATAAATTCACAAACCACGCACACACAAATATTATATCATGGTTTGTGACATTTATGCACGGAATCTTTACATATTTATTTACAAAACATAAAATATATATAGCTCAAATTTTGTGACTTGAAATGGAAAAATCCCATTGCGGGCGAATAGTAGTTCGAATTACCGTACTTAAACACATGAAACTAAGATCGGTTCTTCGATCTGTCTGTTTCAATATATATAATAAGTAAATTTGTATATATAAATTATATCATAATTAAGCACAACAAATATATAAACATGCTATATTAATGATGGAGGTTGGGTCTGGGCATATAATACCCACACACACCAGTTAAAACAAATGGCAAAATTGATAAAGAAATATTATATGCAAACACATACATGTATAATAAGTTCATGTATATTATTTTTTTTTTTGTTATTTTTGTTTATTTCTCTTTTCTTGTATATTGTCATTTTACATGTAATTTGATCGTTATATATTTTTCTTTTCTCTGAAAAACACCCAAATGGTGAAAAGCAAACTATTAATCAAATTGGTCACATATTGGAACATATTGGTAAAAGAAATATAATTAAAGTAATTGTTCCAACATACTTGCATATTTTTGTTTTAATTACTTTTCTCTAAAAACTTTGTAATCTAGTTCTGTAATCAAAGAATTTTAAGTGCATCAAAAAAAATATGTAATCAAAAAGCAGAATTGTCATTGGTGAATGTTGTAATTAAAATGTCATTTGTTTAGATAAAATAAGAGTTCTTTTGAATTAACATATGTTAAAATAAGTGGTCTGAGAATCCAAGTTGGAAACTAAGATATTAAAATCCTGTTATACAGAGTTTAATCAAAAAAAATAATAGAATGGAATGTTTATGATTTAAATTAACTCAAATAAAAGATTGGCTGACTGATACTTCTTGGGAGGGGATACCTGAATTGGTACTGCAATGAGAGGGGGGATAGGTTCTAGTCAGTGCTGTGGGATTCAGTTCATTATTCTTTTTCTTCATTATTTGTTCACTACTTTTGGCTCCGGAATTCTCCCATAATCCAGACACTTGGAGAGATTCATTTTCTTACATGATTTATTGGATTAGAACTATTGCTGATATCCCTATAAGAGATCGATTACACAGTTTTTTTTAAGAACTAATAACCTCTTGTAGATATGGTTAATCTTTCAGGATAGCAGGTGAAGAAATATCAATGCTGAAGAAGCCTTAACATCTTATTCATGGAATTATTGCATTTGGCTATGGAAGTCACTTGGTAATGCAGCAAGAAGGAAAATTAATTAATATCAAAGTGATAACATCCTGAAATTTCTGTGATTATCCATCCAACAAGAAAGAAGAATATAAAGCAATCTACCATAAGTTCCAGCACAATGACAGTGGGGTAGACAACCAATCAGTGCACTCACCCTTTCTCTGTCGAAATTGCCAAGATGTAACAATGCCAGTTCCATGATGTTGATAAAGGCCACCTTACCTATGTTTCAATGACATGAAATCCCCACTGCATGGCCAGATGATTTGAATCCCACTCAACATCCAGTCAGAAAAAAATGAAGACATCTGTATAGGTTTATTTTCCAATTTTCATAAATAGATAATTGGTTAACTAAACTAGTTCTAATGTTTAGGAATATATTTATTTATTAATCATTTTAAAAAAAAGAGAGAAAGAATATTTATAACATACACGAGATTTTGCAGTTTATTTAAATCTTATTATTTATTAGTTTCACCCCAAGTTCCAGTAATATAAATCCTAGATATGTTATGGTGATGGTTTCATAATATTATCTCCCGGGCAGTATTTCAAGCAAAGGTTGCAATCATTGTTTTTTTTTGTCTTTTTTTTCTTCTTGATATGTCTTAAAATTTTCATATACGTAAAGATATATATATACGTGCACACCAACCTGATATATATATTGGTAAATATGACACTTCATGCTGGGTGTCTCAATGTATTTATCCATAAGGCCCTTAAGTTATTATTGTCAATGTGGCACCTTATGTTGAGTGTTTTAAAGGGTTTATTTTATTGTAAACTATTTGTAAGCATTTCAATTAGTAGCATTATATTTAGAGGGGTTTGTAATATAAGTTTGTGTTGCACGTATGTATGTATAAGAATATGTCAGTTATGAAATGCCAAATATAAATGCAGAACCTCATGTGTGGGTGCCCTAAGGTATTTATTCTAACGTGACCTCACTGATATATGTTAAATCATGAAAGCTACAATTAGTTAGGTAGTGAAATATTCCTATACTGTAACGTTTATTTATATTTCAGTGTCCAGCGGCACTCTATTGCTCGCTGGATTGCAACTATCAATAACACAATATAAAATAATTAATGAGGCAGACCGGCAAGTAGGTTTAAATAACGAAGATTTATTTAAGGTTTATATATATGTTAATCACTATTAATATATACAAAGTACGAATAATATATACACGCTAATATTATTATATATAAATATGGGGCCTGAAGGCAGAGTAAAATAATAAAGAGATCGGTACGACCTGTTATAGTTCCCTAGGTTTACTTTGGCACGTCCGGAGGTAAACCTCTCCGCAAGGCTAGGTGAAGCAAAGGAGCTGACTGGAGCACCCGAGGAAATGGCACATCTACCTTTCAAGCGCTTCACTTAGCAAGTGTCCTCTCTCAGTTCAATATTAGATCTATTACTTGTCACGCCTTTATTTTGGAGTAGCCTCCCTTCATTGGCCATCCGCTGTCCACGTGGTGGTCATCTCTTTAGTTCTTATAGGATCCCTGATTAGATAATGTCACGCCTTTAACATTGTCTATTCTAAGCAATAGCTTTGTTTACATTATCCAATCCTTCTTGATAAATTACTTTATAGTTTAGCGCTAATATCATTTAATTATTTACAAAACACAATTAGCGATCCGTTAGTTTTACATTTATTTTTATTATTGGTTAAACGTATTTTTTCTATACATGCACATACACACACATGTAGCATATATACGTTGCAAAAATATTGGCATTTGGTAAAAGCTAAAAAATAAAAATAAATTTAGATTTTTTTTTTTACTAATTTTTTTTTTTAAAAAAAAAATAACGTACAATGAAAGTTAAATTATTCTTCCGTATTTTTTTAATGTAATTAGAAATAAAAGTTAGAATTGGAGAGAACAAAAGACACATATTACCAATCTAGATAAGAGAAAGTAGAAATATTTCAACTAATTAAAGATGGCAGAATTATGCTGAAAAAAATAAAGACTTTGTAACATAAATTTTATAAAGAATATATAAGATTATCAACGTATATTTCGATAAACAAAAGATATGTGCAGAAGTCTGAAAACTGGACCTCTAGTATAAAAAGAAGGGATTTGGTTGGAGGAATGTCTGGGTTTTGCCTGATATTCTGTTGGTTGGTTTTGGATTAAAGAATCCAGACCACTCTATGATGAAAAAGTTCTTCATACGAGAGTAGACCGGAGCTTTAGCTTACATCATTACCGATGGACACCAGAGAAGCTTACGCGACTAGCCTATGGAACCAGCACCAAGATCAACTAATAATCAAAGGCCGTGAGCTCATTTTAACCCTGAAAAACTATGCATAGTTATCTATAACAACCAGCGTGAATTCACTAAAACTTACCGGTAAGACTACTTATTCCTGATTGTGACAAAATTAAGCGTTTACAAACAAGTCTTAAAATAATCCCGATATAGACATTAATTTTCTTATTAAAGAGACTTTCGTTTAAATAATTTTATACAAGATCTTGGAAATGAATTGTAATAAGTGAACATTATTAAATTACTTTATCCAACTGTTTTTTATAAATTGATTCATGTTCTCTCCAGTTTAGTTAATTCGTAATTTAACTTACAAAAATTTTTAGTTTGTTGCAATAAAAGAGATTTTACTTTTATCAACCTTTTTCATTGTGCATTATTAATAATAGTTATTAATTATTATTGAATTTATTAATATTATTTTAGTGATGTTTAAATATATAATTTACCTTTGCCAATGTGTTTAATAAATTCCAGGAATAATAATATTTAAAAAAAATAATTCTCGTTACGGTATGATGCAATACCGATTAGTTTAAAAGTATTTTCTTTTTTTGTTATTTGCGAGACGTGCTAGCGACAGATTTCAGTGGTCTCTCTTTAGAATAAAAGGACCTGGTGCCCATATTGAATAAATTAAAAGCTGATTTCGTCAATAGCATAATTCTCAATTATTAATAGGCCGAGTTGATCAGGAAATATAGCTATGTTAATAGAAATCGAAATACAACTGTCTTCTTTTTGACATAGCTTGATCAACTCGCACGCAGTTTATATTAGCGTGTAAAGGCCTAGCAAAACAGAAAACGTTATAATATATACACACACATTTTATTTTGTTTATTTAGATAAAGCGGGATTTAACACCATAATTTAAAGTACATTCCTGTATAACCGAAAATCCGCCACTTAATAAACATAATTCAAAGCATTGTAAATAATTTTAGGGATTTATTAGTATTATTATTCATATAAAGCATATCTATTCTCATTTATTTTCAACTCATCTAATTTATATATGGGTTTGTGATAATAATTTGTTTTATTCGTTATTATATAATTATAAGTATAAATTGGTGGTGGGCATATGGGAATTGAATAAATATTTAATCATGATATCAATCTTTTCTTCTTTTTTTTGTATTATTTTATTTGATATAAAATTTATTACTCTTGCCTTATCAATCAGGTACCCATAATTCCTACTTAACTTACCTATTAAAAAGCCTAGATGTAGAGCATACTGAGCTAGCCAAACAGGATAGTGCTCTATGGGGGGGGGTAAATATTTACTCTTGTGCCCCATTATATACATATTCTTGAAGTCAGTAATCTAATCTATGATAACTGCATATCCTTCTAGGAGGGTGAAATATTTATTTTATTTTCTATGAGTGGCGTGTAAAAGCTATCAGTAAACAGGGCTTTTCAAAAATATGTACTCGCCATAAGTCTTAAACATTCATGTATTTGAGAAATTTGTTAACCAAAGGGGTTTCGAATTGGCAGTCATGTCAATTCCCCTCTCTAACAGTTTAGCTAGAGATACCGATACATCACAAGTATAGACAATTAGCTAGATTGTTATCCATTCCTTACTCAGTTAAGTCTTGGTCCAGTATAATATAGAAATTAAAAGCATAGTCAATTTATAATCAAAATAATCCCATATTCATAACTTAATCAGACTAGCCAAAAAATAAATTCTAAAACACAACCAATGGTTTCACTGCTACAAGCAGACTTCTCAAGTGTAAAAAACGACAAAATAACAGTAAATTTAAACTAAACACCCACAATTCCACTTACCTTCCCTATACCCTTAATATTAAAAGAACTTTCAAATAAGTTAATTATTTCATAATCATAAATTTTTAATATAAAGATTCTTTAATTCATCTTATTTCATTTCTCTCAACAAAGACAACATTCGCTTCATCAAAATTAATAGTTGTGGCCTATATCTTTTTCATGGGTATATAAAGCAGAAGTAAGATATTTATTTCTAACCCCATTTTTATGTATCTTTATTCTGAAGCAATTAACTTATTTAAAAGTTATTTTATTATTAAATACTTTACTATAATATTATTATTAGCGTGAAAGGCCTCATGCAATATTTATACATCTTCACAGCTCATTGAGCACAGTAACTTTATATTCAAGCAAAGCTGAATATAATGTGTCGTGAGAGTACTTTATGAATAACATTATAGTTAATTATATCATGAATATATTAGTTTATATTAGTAAAATATTGATTGTTTTAATTATGACATATCAATGATGATAATATTCGTGCAAAAAACATTTATAAGAAAATAATATAATGTTAGATAAGCTTAATTGACATTTCTTTTATTAACATTGAGAACAGATCTAAGAACGTAGTATTTATTTAAAAATAATAATTAAATAGTGGGCAAATAATTAATAAAAATTAGTGTATTTTTTATTGTAAACTATTTTAAACGCTTGCTTAAATCTTTAAAAAAAATTGCTGCATTTTAAAATTATTGAAAATGCTTATTTAAAATGGTCTAGTGAATAAAGTAATAAATGTAATAGATATAAATATGTATTAAATAAAAACATACATTTAGTAAATATATATATATATTCAAATATGTCTCTCTTATTAAATAAAAATATATATTAAAGATAATGTCTCATTTTAGTGGAAATATTTTTATTTAATACATATTTATGCCTATTATATTCATAGTTTTGTTTATCAGACGATTTTAAAAAAGAACTTCAAATAATCCAGTTTTTAATTCTTATCTCAGGCGACAAAATTCATCACCCACTCCGTGCAGTTCACAATAAAAACAATCTATTGAATAAGGTAGAGACTAATTTCTATCCACTTTTAACATCTTGTAGAGGCATGTAATAATAAACATGACCAAAGACATGTGAAAAAGATATATGATTCCCTAAAATTCACATTTCGTGCTGAACCAGCACTGATCAGTGGGTGCAGACCACAATCTTTTACGCATATCTTTATCATTGTTCAGTATATATATATAGCAAATTACTATAGTTTAATTGATGCTTCAAACATGTTGCCCTCACAACGTTGACACAAATCACTTAATGAAAGTATATTAGTAATTTTTATTAGTCATTCATTAGACTAGAGATTATCCAACAATTGGTGTAGTATAAATTACACTACAGAAATATTATTCATTATTGAATAATCTCTAGTCTAATAAATGACACAAAAATTATCTGAATACATGAACTTCTATTAATTATTCATCCAGTATTCAATTATTACTTTTTAAATAAATTCTAGTAGTATGCGGAGTTGTTTTATTACTCATTGAAAAATTCAAATTTTTATTTAAGTTTGGTTTAATTGTGTTTCAAACTTTTAGACATCTACATTTTATTTCTGTAATGTTTCATCAACTACAAGCTTTCAGATATCAACTCTAGCATTCACTCTTAAGTAAATAAGATGTTTAAAATAAAATAAATTTAAGAAATAACGTATTTTGATTTTTATGAATTGTTATTACTTCCTAATCTGCAATATGTAAAAACAAATTGTGCAAGATATGACCATAAAGATAATTTGAGATGGATTTATAGGGCATTAATTCAAAACATGTCTAATTAATAATAAACTGGAATACAGACTCATAATATTTAAATATGGCAGATGCCAGGTGAATATTCCATTTAAATTCAAGAAACTGCTTATTATAATCTTAAAATAAATTTACCTATTTGAAAACTTACAATAATTAAAAATATTGTACAATAAAATTCTTTTTTCCATAAATTCTTTTTATCTTCCTGGTTAAAATTTTATAATAATTAATAATTATGGTCTATAATCATGGATCTAGAACTTCACAGTCTAAAACTTTACTACTTCACCAAACCCTGCAGTATAATTCTAAAGACTAATTAGTGATAATATTTAAGACAACAGGATAAGTAATTATTATATAAAGAAACTTTAATAATAGAATTCATTATAAATAAAATAAAAAAAGTCATTCTTGTAATCCAGCCAAACAAAAACTTTTCCTCATTCTTAACAAATCATAAAATTATATATTGCCCCTAGATTACAGAAAGAAGATTAGAAGTAGAAATAGCTGAATAACTCGGCACAATGACTAAAAATGACTAAAATACATTTCAATGATGGTCTTTCTAGGAATATGCTTAAGGCATATATATGTTTAAGTGTTAATGTGTTTTTTAAAGCATATACTTTTTTTGTCAAGTGAAAAGACATGGTATGCTCCACACCCATATTCTGATCATACAGAGAATATGTGGAATAACAATGACATATTGCTTTGCTCAGTGTATTTCATTCTGTAATTTTATTCACCTGTAAATGATCTGATTTTCTATTCTGATATAAGAATGATCTTTCTAGTTATTTTTATCAATCTTGATTATAACTGATACCATCTGGGAAAAAAACACTGTTTTTGACAATAGGTGTTTTTTTCTCAAATTGTTTTCTTGTTTCTATTTTTGAATTCAATTATCCATAATCATTTATTGTTAAAATACAGTTTCATGATTAATGCTTTGAAAGTTTAATTAAATGGTTTTTTCACTTATCTTCATAAGCAAAAGGTTCATGGGGCCATAAATGAATATACAACCTAAACAGCAATAGTTTAATGTAAATTTTTTATTTGCAAAAGTTTAAGCATATGAAGGTTTGACTAATTCATTTGGAATGTTGTCTTTTAAGATTAGAAAAGGACATCAGTTAAGCCCTCGATCTCTTCTACATAATGGCAATAGTATCATAATTTCAGCCATGTTAATTTTTATAATTGGATCACTTAGATTAAGCTCTCTAGCTAATAATAGCTATGCATTCACTTCTCAATCAATACTAGCTGGCCAATTGGATCATGTAAAATCCTTAAGTTTTCTTGTGATGCATAAAAAACAGACATGAGAATCACAACATTGTCTTAAAAATAGTAATATGACAAATATCTGTATTACAAAAATTCCATTAACATTTATTTGTGTAAAGGTCATAAAATATCTTGGGTTTAATAATCTGAATGTTGAAGCAAAATCACAAGTTACCTCATCTTTGCACTCGGTAAAATAATAATAATAATAGAATGACATTATTACTCGAAAGTTCATAAGAAGTTTGAGCTCCAAAAGAACCAGTATTGGAATCAATCTGAGAAATGTATGTTCTAGAGTCTGACTCTCTGCCATTGCACTAAATTATATAGGCATATTGACAGCTCAGTGAATTTATGGTAATTCAGTCTGGTTATTATAGTAAAGCTTAATTAAGTGACTTAGCAACAAAACTTAATTAACAACATGTAAAATAATTCTTGAAACCATGTTCATGTTAAAATTGGGGGGGGGGGTAAAACTGCTAAGGAAGCACAAAGGAAAATGAAATTAGCAGAACCCTCATAGATCAGTGCAAAAATTTTTACTGATTGACTGAATAGCCTGATTGGTAAATTCAGTATTCATAAATATAAAGATCACTATTTAATCCTTGCATTAGTCATATTTAGTCAGGCCAGCAACACTTGAATATGATAATACAAATATATTACTTGATCCTTGTTACTAGCAGTTAAATATTTGGAAAGGTATAAATAATTCTGAATTGTTCTAAAAATGTGCAAACAAACTAGATGATGGGAATAATTCAATATACACTATAAGTAAAATAACTTCATCACAAACTTTCAGAGAAGCATTAATATAATTACCTATGTTTCTCCAGTATGTTTCTTCAAATAATATCTAAACATGTACACATTAATAATCACATTAGTGAACTGAAAATAACATTACTTCTATTGGTAATCAGAGGGATTTGAATTCATCAGTTTTCAGTCTATTCATCCTCCATTCCATCTCAAGCAACTGATAACCATGACTATATACATGTAAAAAAAATAAATGATCCCCAATATAATATTTTGTGCAGAATCAGTCCTCATCAGTTGGACCAAATTATAATCTCCCACACATATACAATCAGTGCTCGGTTTATATTAAGATAGCAATGTCTAAAGCTAGTTCTGCACAAAATATGCATATTAGGGATCATGTATCTTTTTCACGTGTGTGGTCATATGTATCAGTTGCTTGAGTTGGAGTGGAGGATGAATAGATTGAAAACTAGACTTCAAATCCCACAAATTACTATAAGATACATTCAGTATAAGCAAATTACATACTACTTTAGAATTCTCTTACTATTTTCCTTTTTTTTTTTTCAATTTTTGTCTTCTCCTGGAGATAATCGAAGATATCCTTATACCCCTCCTCCATTCTAACATGGGCTTGAATATGCTATTAAGGATTTAAAGATGACTGTGCAATTTCTATGTGCAAATGCTATACTCAATGGAAACTGCAAAGTACCATTGTTTATCGCAGTATCCCATCTACACTAAGAGATACTTTCTACGTTAGCAAGCTGCTTTCTGGTCATACGCTTATCTAAATCGTACATGCCCGCACATATAAAGCAACCAGCTGATTGTTTGGCTGTAATTTTTATTTCTTCTCGTTTTTCTTTTCTTTTTGAAATCGATGATAGAAGTTACAGAATTGAAAATAAAAGAATTATTGATAAATAAATGTTAAGAGCTTATTTAATCCATCATTTCACACTGCTGCCATTAAATAAATATTTAATGCAAACTGTATTAAAGCAAAGTGAAAGATTTTAATTCGATCTGTCAATAGAATTTCCTTTTTAATAGTAATAAAAAAAAAAAGTTTTTTCAAAAAAAATTCTATAAAGTAGAACAATTTGCAAAACCCTCTTCAATTTTTCATTTTTAATAGTAAAAACCAATGTTGGTTTAAAATACATTAAAAAAAATTATGTTATTCAAAATAATTACAGGTAATTTTTGCTTTTAATTATAGTGAACTTTAACTACCACTTATCTCAACTTGTAATACTTGTTCAATCTTTTTTATCGTTTAATTCTAAAAACGAAGGTTTTATTTAAAAACAATAGTTCTACATATTTTTTTTTTATATCTATGTGGAACTACCATTTCCGTCCACGATCTACGAGTATCTCTAATGTCATATAGTCAGTTTGAGTAATCACTGATTATTAGATGCCAGAACATTTAAATCCCCAGACATAACTGCATGCCTTCTAGCTTTAAATTCCAAACCAAAATGATAAAAACAAAAGCCAAAAACTGGTATGGAAACGTGGGCTTTTGGCTCTAAATGCATTAATATCTGCTCATCATTGATTGCTAAGCTTATAGTAGATGGCACTGAAATAGTTGCTCTTATTTTATCATTTCTGCCATACATAGCAGTCAAGATAAATTTTTTATGACTTGGTCAGTAATAAAAAACGCTTTTTGGATTCTACTTTTTCATGCATCACATCATGTATGTTAAAAGAATTTTTTTAAAAAAGATTGCTAGGCAAATGAAACATAAAACATTAATAAAATTTTATACAGTGCAAAAATTGAATGTGAAAAGCAGATATTTTATTATATAGTAAATTTAAAAAGGCATTTCATTTACATTAAATAATATCAGCATTGTACGTCTTTGTAAAATAAATTTCTTAATAAATCTGCTAAAACAATGGAAGAAAATAAGTTAACTAATTCTGCACAAGAGAGCTTTGGGGAAATACGCATTATTGAAATGAAACTGCTAAATTAAAGATTTAAGCTTTAATATCATCAAATGAATCCTATTAGTGGAAAGTAATTTTCATCACAAGGGTTTTATATCATATATATATATATACGCTTATAAAAACAAAAAAATAAAGACTTATAAATCCAATAAATAATATAATATTTCAACCAGAGGACTGGTTTTCATCAGAAAGAAAAAAAATACACAGTAAAATGGCGATAATCAAAAATTACAGATTTGGTAAAAGATTAAAAATTTAACAAAACCCCCCTGATTGGTCCCAAAATCTAACACAGAATATCTACCCAATCAATGACAAAATTAAAAAAAAAAAAAAACTACATTCCCTCCTAATCAAGCTTAAATTCTATTTAAATTAAAATAAATATAAAAATAAAAAATCCAAAATTAAAAATTAAAATATACATATGTGCATACATAGAAAAATTAAACTATGCTCACACATAAAAAATAGCTGTGCTCACATTAATATTCATTAAAAACTAAAATACTTATACATTTTAAAAATTATAGTTAGTGCAAAGTACAATAATTTATAACTAATTATTTATCTATAAACCAATTAAACACAGATATTAAACATCCATGTAACCAATCTTTACATAAAAAAACCTCATATAAGAAAATTTTCACATAAAAAACACACATATAGAAATCATTTAGGAGACCAGGTAACCCAGAGATGTAATAGTTCCAGTGTTCAAATTCAATCCATGCGGTTCTAAGGTCTTGAATTTAAATAGAATTTAAGCTTGATTAGGAGGGAATGTAGTTTTTTTTTTTTTTTTGTTTGAATTTTGTCATTGATTGGGTAGATATTCTGTGTTAGATTTTGTGACCAATCAGGGGGGTTTTGTTAAATTTTTAATCTTTTACCAAATCTGTAATTTTTGATTATCGCCATTTTACTGTGTATTTTTTTTCTTTCTGATGAAAACCAGTCCTCTGGTTGAAATATTATATTATTTATTGGATTTATAAGTCTTTATTTTTTTGTTTTTATATATATTTCCTTTGGTTAGTTTGTTATATATATATACGCTGTAATACTGTTGTTTTGTTGAGTGCAAGGATTATATTATAGTGAGGTAAGATATGTCCTCTTTCATGTCTGGTAAAAAAAAAAAAAGACAATTTAATTTTAATACATATGATCTGCAAAGAAGGGCTCAATTTTTTTTTAATAAGGCAACAGATGAAATATTACAAAAGAAAGTAGATGGCTCCTTAAGAGTTTGATATTGCTTTGGTTTGTTTTTTAAAAAAATATTTGTAATTTTATATTTAAAACTTATTCTGGGGTATTTTTCAAAATTTGCAAAATGTCAATGATATAATGCTTTTTATAATATTGAATGTTTGTTTTATAATAAATATTGAATACTAAATACTAGAATAATGTTATAAAAACATGAATAAAAAATTTTTCAAACTAACAATGATTAAATGGATATTTTAAACAGTTTGTCCTTCATGGAGGGACTATCAGAAAGAATACAATAATAAAAAGTATCTGTTGTCTCCTTTAATTCTCATTTCCACTTATGGGGGGGGGGGGGGCCCCTTGGTATAACGACTTTCAGAATTCAGGTCTTTTTTTAAATAAAAAATTCTAAAAGATATCAAATCAAGACGTAATTTCAGTTGAAGATCTGACGTGATAAAGTTCAAGAAGTAACCCAAAAAAGTATATTTTTGTTTGAAAAATTGTAGTATTAAATATATTTTGACACAAGATTAAATAAAAACAAAAGTATTGTGATAAATAACATTTTTGTTTACATATATAGTATTTCATGTTAATTAAATACTGGGATGAAAATATCAACAATACGTTCAAACTTCTTGGCATAATGATTAGTCCATTCTCTTGTAATATCTATGTCTGGGGAATAAGTGAATCTAGACATTTTTTTCCAGTTTACAAAAAGGCTTAAAAAAATTTCTATAGATAGATAGCCCATTGTAAATCAAGCAATGTTTCCAAGAGTGGTTGGTATATAAATATCAAGTCATATTTTAGCTCAAATAAAGGAGCCAGGTTAATCTTGTTTAGTCAGATGAACTTTGATGTATTGATAGTAAAAATAAAAAATAATAGTAATATAATGTTGCAGCCAGAGACACACTCATATGACTTTCAAGCCAATGGTAGCCTTCATCTTATTCTAACTTCTTTGAATATGCAAGATATGAGTTATTGACTCTAATATAAGATTTTGCTTTGCCATTGTTGCAGTTATTTCCACTCTACTTTTTTAAAATGTTGTAGATTTGTGACTTTTTTTTTAAAATTTAGATGCAATGAAGGTTGCAGATGTGCCTCTACCCTACATGCAAAAAACAACACTCCAAAATTTTGTCTGCCAAGAATTTTTTTTTTTTTGTTTGTTGAAAAATTCTTGGGTTTTAAAAGTATTTAAAGATGTGATTAAAATAAACAAACAATTAACTATATAAATAACTGTTATTGACATGCGTAAAGAGGATAACCTTGCGGTTACAATGAGATATTTGATATGCTACTTTTTTGTTTACAGTTGGGACGTTAATATCGATTAGATATAATAACTGATTCTGTCATTATATTGATGCATGTAATATGTGGTTGAAAAATTATTTTGATAAAAACTCCAAATCCTTTAACTTTAGATATGAACCCTAAAATCAAATTCGACAAAAATAAATAAAAATATAAATACACCTCATTTATTGCTATAATTAAACTTGGAATCATTATAAGGCAACAAAAAGATTTTAAATAAAAAATTGGGTCATAGGTTGAACAGAAAAAATTAAAAGATAAATGTGTAGTTGGTTATAATATATATATTTAAAAATGTACTTAAGAGTAATATGAACCATATGGATGAACAACTCAATGAACATAAAATTCAAATTGTGATTCTGCCATTAAAATAACTTGTCTAATCCTATTAAAATTATAACAATATCCTTTATATATGTTACTTGAAGCATATAGTTTCTACACATTTTATTAATTATTAATATAATAACTTTATATGTGTGAGTGTGCCAACAAGCACACAGAGTCGGTGGACCAAATAGTAATGTTGAGGATATAAAAGCTTTTTAAAAATAATAATATAAATATTACAATTTTCCCCCTAAACATATGTCTATACAAACACACACACATTCAAAAAACGTTTATCAATATATATATATATATTACCTTTGTTTCAACTATAGGATTTTTAAAGATTTTTCAGTACAGTTTATTTCTTTTTTTTTTTTTAAAGTGTCATAGCATCGGCCTGGACGCGAACCCGCAACCCGGGCAACTGCCTGCTAGTGCAAGGCAGTCGCGCTGACCTCTCGACCACCAACACAATTTCTTTTAGTAGTAATTTATTACTATATTTAAAATTTTGAGAGTGAGCAAATCAATTATTATTATAATACAAAGAAATATTATTTTTATATAGAAAAGCATAACATGCTGCTATGTAATAAGAGATGTCAATAAATATATGGTTTTAATTAATTTTACATTTATAATGTTTATATTGATTTTTTCCTTTATTTGTATTTGTTATACAAATAACTATGCATATTCAAAATCATTTACTTTATTACACTGTACAACTTTTTTTTTTCATTTATTATTATTAGTTCAAATATATTACATATTTATTATTTATACTTTTATAATTAATTCTTAATATGTTTTTTAATATTAATTTTATATTTTTAATAATGGTGGATCTGTATAAAATCACTTTAGAGGACACTATTTATCAATATTGATACTGTTACAATGAAATCGAAAATAAAGAAGTGTTACCCAAATCGTACCATTTAAAAAAAAATTGATTTGATATTAAATGGGATGTCTTTTAGTGATAATTAATGTTAGTGTCTGTAAACAGATGTTTTGTGCATTTCTTATCTGCATATTTAGCTTTTTTTTTTCTTTAAAAAACATATGTTTTGAACTATTTTTTAAAACCTTGCAAGGTACGATTTAGCACCATTTAGGAACATTATCTCCTAAATCATACCAATGTGCTTCCAAAATTGTACTTAGGAAAACTGATCACTTTTTAATTATTTTTGTGGGGAAAAATGCTTTATGCTTTCATTTTGTCCATTGGTATGTCTTTGAAACATTAACTTCAGTATCTTAAATCATCTGCAACAATAACTGAATGTACTTTTTATTCTGGTATCTATCTTTTCCATACTTTTTTAAATCCATGGCCATATTTTCTTGTTTTGCATGCTATGAAAAAAGAATGATTTTTGCAAAAAAAAAAAAAAAAGAATTATTTTTATTAAATAAAATTTAAATGTGATTGCCTAAATCGTACCATATGATTTTAGAAACTTTACGGTACTACAATTTAAAAAACTTTGGAAACTTAACATAATTTAAAAAGAATGATTTTTGCAAAAAAAAAAAAAAAAAAGATTATTTTTATTAGATAAAATTTGAATGTGATTGCCTAAATTGTACCATATGATTTTAGAAACTTTATGGTAGTACAATTTAAAAAAACTTTGGAAACTTAACATAATTTAAAAACAATATTGAAAATATTCATAAAACTGATATAACATCACATGATCACTTGCTCTTGTTACCATATGGAGAGTGTTGTTTTGTTTTGAATTGTTTAAAAACTGATATAAACATATATAATGGCATGTCGTTCCACTCCATACGAGCCTTTTACCTTCAAAAACCCCACAGCATAATCAATAACCTAATCAAAAGATATGGAAACAGTTCCTTCAACAGATCACCTGTCCCCTGCTAAAAAGATCTGGATTGATGCTATTATTGATCTACTCAAAACACACATGTAACAAAAGTGCTATTCGAAAAGAAACTCAAAATCTGGGAGATGTTCAGGCTACTAAATCCAAATGTCAAAACAGGTGATTCAAAACTTGGAATTTCCAATAAAAGAATCATAACATATTTTAAATTCTGGAACATGGAGCCAAAGTTTCTTGACCTGCTAATTAAAATCAATATGGAGGCAATGTCAACAAGCTCATTCCTGTTCTGTAAAAGACAGATAACCAAAGTAGATTTAATCTGCAACAACTGCAAGAAACAATAAGAAACATTCAATCATGTGATTTTTAACTGCACGGCATTACGGAACATCGGGAAATCATATATGAAAACTCAAAAATTGATTATTACCAAATACTGTCTTTAAAAGACTGCATAAAAACCAAAACTATAGCAGTTATAACACTTTCAATTTTCTTAATATACACTATTTGGATAGTAATATGCATGAAAATATTTACCACACCACACCTAAATGAGGACATTTACTTTTTATAAAAAAATGACCAAAATGAAAAAAAGAGATGAGATCCTCACTTCAAAAACCAGGTATGAAGATATGTGGAACTTGTTCAACATACCACAATTACCTAAGAACTAGAAGCACCAAGATCATTCACGTGAACCAGCAGAGAGATGGAAATAGATCAGACACAAGAAACTCGGGAAAATATAACTATAACAAACAACAGAACATGGATATATAATACAGATGAACAATCTCTGAGTGACCAAATTATATACCCATTGTAAACACTATTGTACTTAACATGTAATAATAAATATGAAAAAAACAAAAACAAATAATAATTGAAACTAATGCTAATAAAATTTACTAGTGCACTACAAAATTGGAGTGTTTAAATAATATCAGTTAAATAAACACATTCAAAATTTACATCAAACTCACCCTTCTTTTTTTTTCTAAGATTATAATATAACTGTTACAAATGACTAAATCTCAATAAAAACTTTTTCTCTATAATATTGACTTCATCTGTTTGCCACTAGATACCCTTTATATAAACTAAATATTAAAAAATCTAAAAGTTTCATTTAGGCAAGTGGTACTCATTAGACAACTATTCTCCATATAATTTAGAATATTAGCAAATATTTTATAATGAATATATTATAGCATTAAATAATAATAGTAGTAATGAACATGCAATTCTTTATAAAAAATATATCTACACAAAAATTTTATATGAAAAAAAAAACATTTAAGAAATAAAAAATATATTGTAATCCTAGATTATTCAAACTTGTAAGATATTATTTTCCTAAAAGAAGTAAAATAACTCAATTTTTTTCTATCTTGGAGCAGATCCTAGCTTATACATCTAAAGTGTTTTAAACTATACTTTTTGAAACATGGTATTATATTTCAACTAATAAAAAGTGCGATAATCCTCAAAACTAAATGGGTTTATAATTAATCATTAAAACCAGTCAACACTTAGACAATCCCAATATCAATAACAATCAACAATCTCAACCTGTTGTCAAGGCAACCTCCTGTATAAACAGTCATGAGAGAAACAGCAATATAGACAGAGAAAAGGCTTTCCAATAACATTCTATAAAGAAATATCCCTTATATATATTATGAGTCTATATATATATGCCATATAATTAAAATAAAAATATTTGTTAATATTTTCTATACCATCAGCCCAGAAGTGTTGAAACCTGAGTTTAAAGTGTGTTGAATTGTCCATATTTAAATATTTGTAGACAGATTACCTCATTAATAGACACCATCACTTATTAATTGTTGTAAAATGAAACTTGACAAAAGCTATTATAATTAAAAATCAATACTTACTGATATAGCTTGAAAAAAACTATTAATATTATAAGTCAAAAAGCATAAGACTACAGCAGAACAATTCAATAATAGTGGTCAAACCAATTTAAAGCACTTACTAAAAAAATCTGTTGTGGGCTTCACAAGCAGAAAATTTGATGACCAAACTGTAATTTCAAAACTATTGACTTCTATTGTGAATTAGATGGTACAGAAACATTTCTGGTGCAAATGAATTTAATAACAAGACAATGGGTGTGAGGGAAGTTAAATTCTATGGCTAGATGAGCCTTATTTGGAATGTGTATATCTAATAATCACCAAAACAGCCTATCAATTGGAAAAAATATAGCAGTGGGTCTATTGCAATATGGGTAACCTACAGATAATTTCTTAGAACAAAAATTACTCCATTAAAACACATTCACAGACTTATTTAATTTTCAAATCTGATTCATACTTAGGGCAAATATAGTTTCTGGACATCACTACCATCTTCCAAGATAATAATGTTTCAATTCATACTGCCCATCATAAAATCAACTATTTGTTTGAAAAACATAAAGATAATGTCATGTATTAGTGCAGCAACAAAATGGCAGAATTTTAAAGACATAAAGCTGAAATCAGTTTCTTATGGTACTCAAACACCATATGATCTTATCAGGAATAAATTATTTGGTTATTTTTTGTCCTGTGTCATTTAATGCAATTGCAAAGAGATAAGATTCAAGAACTAAATAAAGCCTTTTTCAATTGAAATTCAGCTATCACTTGTTTGCTCAAATATCAAACCAGTTCTGTGAATCATCTTGAATAAATAAAAAAGATATTCTTTGCCCATATCTCTCAGATAATCTGAGCTTTTCTCAATAGAAATGGCTTAATATTTCTTAATAATTTCATCCTGGATACAATAAAATCAATTCTTGTGCAAATAGTTGCATATATAAAAGGATCATGGATGTTCTCATTATTTGGTCAAATCTTATGCATATTAAATAATTATGTTTATGCATTTTTTGCATGTGATGTAATAAAATCTCTTTTTTGCACTTTTTTAGTCCAATTTTATTTTATTTAAATATTCTATTTCAGCATCCTGATAATCTAAAGATAAAAGATTAATAAGATCTCTGAGGAAGATTATAAGTCAGTTTGAAACATATTCTCTATTTCAGCTGACTTGCAGCTTATATCAGAGATCCTGTAAATATTTTTACATTTTTGTTATATTCCATTTTATAATATGTCAATATCAACATTTCAATTTTTTTATTACTGTTACAAATTTATAATGATTGTAATTATACATAACTAATTATTTATTTATCTAGTACAATGATTTTATTTGTAATAGTTATAAGGGATCACCTACATGTGCTGTATGAATTTACAAAGCTGCAAAATACTCTCACTTTCTAAACACAAGATAAAGTCTTTAAAAGGATAAGGATGAATTCACCTTATTATATATATATATATATATATAGGCCAATTATGCTCTCATTTCTAAATACCTAAGATAAACCTATATATATGGGTAAAAACAAATAAGATGAATTTATTCTTATCTTTTCAAAGACACTATCTTGCATTTAGAAAGTGAGAATATTTCTCGGCTTTGTAAATTCATACAGTGGATGAGTAGGGGTGATTATAATTGTAAGTAACATATTTTCCAATGTAAATACAAAAAAAAAAGAAGTTTATCAAAAATAAAATTTAGCAGCACCAGAACCATGCAATAGTTGTCAAATCATGAACTAAATAACTGTCAAATCTGGAATAACTAACGGTCTTCATAAAGCCATTAATGAATCAACCTCCTAAGTATATAAATTTCCTTATGAAGTAAGCTGAAGTATATGTAACTGTTAGTGGCATAGCATTGGTTTAAATTTCAAATGATGGCAATTTTGCAATCATCTTTGAGTGTGAGGAAATAAGAATTCCTGATGCAATGCCTGATAACTTGTATTGGCTGAATTTTTGGATCATGGAGTAAATTTTATCAGCATGATATTTATCTTAATATTTTAATGCACTTATGAGATTACCAGTATGGTAATGAATGAAACACTTCAAAGATGAAAACATAAGCTTTACAAATAGTTGGGCTACTTTTAATGAAAAAAATAGTAACATGAATAGATGCATTTATTGAAAAAACTAAATATATGAAAGTGAAAGTACTACATCATAGCTCAAGACAGGAAGCAATGCAATTCACAAGTTTAAAAGAATGTGGTACTAGAAAATGTAGACATAATGGAGCAGCCTCAGCAAAGTTTTATGACTAACCTCCATGACAATGGTAAAAAAATAATTCAATAGACATGAAAATTTTCAAAAGAAATGAAATAAATGTAAACTTGGTCCACACTATTTTATAAAGATTTTTTTTCACTAATAAGTTAATTTTTATAGGTTGGCCAATGGGGGTTGCCAACAAGTGGTATAGTATACAGTATTGTGTTGATGAAATTTGAGGCATAAGTGCTTCCAAAATATTTAGATCAGACACTGGGTTTGCTATATATGAGATATGTAGATGAAGTATTCATTTGTACACCAGAAGAGCTAATTATTGATTCAAAACAAGATCTTGCACAAACTTCATCATTATGCTAGACAATTGAGTGAGAAGATAGGTAAAATGGCTTCAAATTCCTGCATTTATATAAGCAGAAATATGGCTTCCAATTAGACAATAAAATAATGGTTAAACCTAACTAAATTAGAGGGGCAATTCACCCTGAGTTAACAATCCCTACTGCTCATAAGGTGTCAGGCTTTAAAGCATTTCTATTTCAAAACCTTATGTAAATTTGAATCTGACTTCAAAACAAACATTGAAACATATATTAATAATTTGTGTAGTATAAGATATAAACACAATTACCTTATCAATATGGTCAAAACTTTTTATTCCAAAATCAGAAATAATAACCAGATGCAAAAACATGGATATCACTACCTTATATACCTGGAATATCTCAAAACAAGTAAAACTCACTCCAATACATATAATGTTAGCTTTTGGACCCCACCCACTTTAAATTGTTTGAGCAATAATACCAAACCCAGACTATCCCTGGAGCAGGCTCCTCAAGTTGGTTATAAAATTAAATGCAACAATTCCCTTTGCAGGGCTGTTTACTTTGTTGATTCACATGCAAACATCACAGCTAGGGTCACCCAGCACAGATACCTTTATAACTGGGCAAAAAAAACAACACAGAATTTAAGTTTATATTCTTAGAATATGAAATCGAACATGATCAGGTCTTTGCACCACTTGTGGCTAGTATAGTATGTTCTGAAAGGGACACAGAAAACGCAAAGCTAAGAAAGCTTGGCACATAGCCAATAACACACATACCATTAATAAGTAAAGACTAGCATCCCTTTGTCGAAAAAATGGATTATATAAATTAAATCATTTGCATTTTTGCAGGTAGTATTTAAATACTATCCTGGTATAACAGACATCATTTATTATAATTTTGATGGCTCTGAATATGATTATTTGATATTTAAAAGCATACTAAGATACGGCGAACGTATTTACATTGAGTTGTCAATACCTTGTCTGTAATGCCTGTATTAATCTGCATTAGTTTGGTTTAAAAATGTATGTGTTTTCTGACAATATTAAGTTCTGCGTAGTTTTGCACAGTGGTAATATAGTAAACAAGAGTTAAGATCCTTGGATGATTTTCAGCTAAGGCAAGTTTAAAACAAAAAAACTCAGTTTAGTTAGTTAAAAGGAATTCTAATCTCAAATAACACATGATTTTTTAAATGTTGCCACAATGATTTTATATAGAGAGAAAGTAATGAATAAATTTCCTAGATTAAAAGCTATTTATATAAAATCAGTATTAGCATAGCTGTAGAGCGTGTAATAGTAATAATATACAGTATATATAAAAATGGAAATATTTAGACGGAGTGAATGTTATTTCATAGAATGTAATAAAATTACTGCTAAAATAAAAGTTGGTTAATTTTATTACATAAAAATACAAAAAGCACTTTAAATAGCTTTTAATATTAATATTTAGGAAAAATTTAGATATGATCTTTGACAAATTACGATGAAATATTGATGAGTTAACTGAAAGCCTGCATAAGAAAAGTGATATATTTAAATAATTCAGCTTTGTCAATATTCATTGATTCAAGTTGCAACCATTATTTATTTAAAAACCTGAAGCCGCCCTACTAGTAGGTAAAATTTAAAAGTTTTGAAATCATCGAGGAATTGAAAATATAGGATTCTATAAAAAACTATATTTTTTATTGGTTTTGATAGTCACGTGAGTAAAAAACCAATTCGGATGTTAGAAGAGACTTAATTATTCAAAACAAACTATTAATAAATTTATTTTTTAATTATGCATCTTAAAGATATAAAATCCATAAATATTTAATTATATAATTAATTGCCAAGATGGACACGTAATAGTTGAGCATTCAAGGTGTAGTTTGAATACAGCATTTCATTTAATTAACCAAACAGTTTTTTTTTTTTTTTACTTTACTCTAGCTCCTGACTCCATCATTCTATGACTGACATAAAATGCACAAAGCAAGCTAAGGATGTCATTAGTTAATGGTGGTATTTTCCACCTCACTGAATGTTTTCAACAGTAGTACGCTAGTACACATTGGGTCTCATAGTGGTGGATTTAGAGCTTAAAGACCATGGATTGCTGCTAACTCCACCACGTCCAATGCTCAAGCTTCTTAAGAACTCCCAAAAAATAAACCATGTTCCTAGTAATGAATAATTACCTGTAATTTTTTCAAAATGCCCTTTGTGGTTTAATGCAATGATAGAGTATCAGACTCCAGCGTCTAAGGTCCTCAGATCGACCCCAGTTCTGACACTTCTGGCATTCAATTTTTTTATAAAACTCCCAAGCAATAAAGCCATTTGATTATTTATTTATTTCTCAAAATAATATTTTAAAACAATGCAGACTTCCAGAATAAATTTTAAATAAACCAATACTTTGATTCAAGAAGGATGATTTCTTCGAAATCAGAAGTGTTTGTTATTTTAATGAATGTAATTTCTCAAGAATATTGTAAATACTGAACTTTAAAATATAATTAAAGGGGATTTGAACACAGACTTTAAGGCTCCTTCAGCTATCCACTCCATCTTATGTAACTGATATACATGACAACATACATGTTGATAAGATAAATGACATCCAATATAATATTTCGTGCTGAACCAGCATTCATAAATTGATCCAGATCATCATCTCTCACACACATATATAATCAGTGCTCAGTTCAATGAATACAAAAAAGAAAAGATAATATAAGGATTCTACAAAGAAATATGACCAATATCTTGTTCCCAAGTGGTGAAGCTATATTACATTTTAATACTTTGTTTATTAGAATTAGTCTCCCAATGAAAAGAGATAAACATCTATTCTCCATATATACAATGATTAATAATGCATAGAAAAAATTATTTTCAGAATACATTTTAAAGAAACCTATACTCATAAATCAATAAATGTGACTTATAGAAGAAATCACAAGAAAAAGGCAAAAATAATAGAAAAACATTTGGCATTCAAAGAAATATAAATAATATACTGTTTGCTCTCCTGTAAAAACCAATGTACTTTTGTTTTATTACATTTGATTAGAAAACTGGTATCTTACAGTTCTGAGTAATAGTTAGATAATTATCAAGTTTGGTTAACTGTTGTCTGAAAAAATTAAAAGTATTCTGGTTTGAACCTAGGACACATCATGGGAGGCAATGTTCTAACCTCTCAAGATCTTTTCTAAACAATGGGAAATTACTTCAACTGACTAATTGAGGCTAATCCTTGTAAGAATTGTAAATTTGCCATTACCAATAACAAGAGTGTACCCTTGTCAAAAGTTTTTCCTCAAACTAACTTTTTTCCTTGGTAGTAGTTTGCCTATGTGAGTTTCCTACTTGGATTTCTTATTCTTCATTTTTTATCACTTATTCATGTACCAATGAATGTGGAAGAGGAAGACCCCATTTATGTTGTGAGGATTATCTTAAAATACATCATTTTGAAGTACAATGCTCATTTCTTTCATTGTGAAAATATAGTTAAGCAAAAAAAAAAAAAGCTACTGTTAAATGAGATATTTTTCAAAAACTAATTTGATTAAAAAAGAAATTAAAAGACATCATCACAAGATATCAAATAATAAGATAAAAGAGTAGCATGTGACATATGTGGATGAATTTGAGTTTCACAGATTCATTTATAGAATACTGCAGAGCTTATCTTTTTAACTTTTTATATTTTCTATCCCACCTCCTCTTGTTTATAAGAGCTGCTATTTATGGTGATGACGATTTCTCTAACATGTTCTCAGCTTTAATACAATTATTGTCTGATGAAATTACACTTTGTTTTATCTCTAAGTGGAATGATTAAAAAAATGTCAAATATCTTCTTGTTGGATATAGTGCAACAGCAAAAGAGGAGTGAACAAATTTGGAGTCTCAATATTTTTAATTAATCCTAAAATCTTTAGACTTTGTTTAGAATTAAAATATCAGAATGAAATATATATATATAAATTAGCAGATCTAAAAAAGAAATTAGTGAAATATCTCAATACCGATAGACATTCTCAATTTCTCAGATAAATTCCTTCATTTTGAAGAATATTTATTTTCATTAATTTTGTTACGAACTTGACTGAACCTGAAGTCTCCATGTATGATAAAATTAATTCAATTGTTATTAATTTTCTTCTTTTGTGAGCTAATGTAAAACTTTCTTTTCTGTGTGTATTTTCATTTTACCAGATAAAATTAATTATAAATTTTAATTTAATTATCTTTATTAGGCCTGAAAAAGATTTAAGTTATAATGTCCAATTATCATGAGCCATTTGTATGATTGGTTATCCTTCTGTTCTAAACAGTGGCAATAGAATTAAATATTTGTGCAGTTATATGTCCATTCATTAATTATATGCAAAACAATTCTGATTATAATCTTTAACTTTTTAAAATTCATCCTTAACTTTATTTTTCATCCTTCTATTATTACTGTTTCTCATGGAAGTAATATAATTTTCTTCTTCCAATTCTTATGAATTGTTTCTACTTTTATATATCATACCATTTACAACTCTTTTTAAGTTTAACAATACTATTTTTATATCAAAACTTTATTCTAACAGTTTTGACTGTCCTGCAGTCATCATCAAAGAGAGCTACAATATCCAAATATATAATTATACAATTAATACACTTTATTCACATATACATAATTAAATACATAAATAAGATATAAATTTTAACCTAACCATTATAAATAATCATCTTTTTTTATTACTTTACTCTTAATTAATTCTATCCACATTTATTTTATATTACTTTATTTTACTTTTAAAAACTATTTATTATAATTTTAATTCTAAAAAACTTTAACTTTTTATTCTACTATTTAATACATATTATTGTCTTTTTACTTATTTTAATACACTTCTACCTTTTTCATATTTTTATTAAATATTTTATAATCAACTATTAACTTATTCCACATTATAAATTACTTTTTTTACATTACAAAAATTACTCACTTCTTTACAATCCTATTTCCAAAATCCAACTGACAAAATTTTTATACTTGTTTAACACCTTCCTTTATCTTCATTTTCTTCAACTTTATTCTTTTAACCTCTTCCATATTCAAACTATTATTAATAATTATTATTTATAAAATTATTGTCCTAATCCCAAAATCCCTATTAGAATTTGGTTTTATATTTTTAATCAATATCACCTCTTTAATTTTCCTATCCCTTCTACTATTTGTATAATTAATCATTTTTATACTATCTTTCTCAGACCTATGAGCTGTTTTTAATGAATGCAAATAAATTGGTGATCTCTTATTACATTTATATTGAATCAATCTTGTATAAATTAAATTTTTTGTTTCACCTACATAATTGGTTTTTATACTTTTACTTTTACATGATTTGCAATCAATTTTATATACCCATTTACACATTTTTTACTCTTCTCACATATTTATTATCTAATATATTAAGTATATTCTTTCTTTTATTTATTATCTTAAATTTTATCACATTACTAACTTTTTATTAATTCTAATAATGATCTTATTCATACTTTTTGCAATACTATTATAAGTTTTAATACCTATATAGTTATTATTATCTATTTTATTGGTACTAATCAGTATGCTAGGCCAGATGTCTGGTGGTGGTGTTTGCTAAAAACACAAAAATATGCAATTTACATGGCCCAATATTTCTGTGCTTTTGCAGAGAAACTTACAACCTATAGAACAGTACTGTTCATATTAGCTGCTGCAGGCATATATGATGTAGCACACCAATATTATGGCCTGCTAATGTGCTTCACAACACTATGCAAATATGCACACTTAACAGATCACTATCATATGATGTGAGGGTGTAGGGAATTTAAGTGGTCATAACTGTTGTAATATATGCATTTGAATTAAAGATCTTACCCCCTACCCAATGTACTATCTGATTCTAATAATTGTAAAACTTCCACCATGCTTCCCTACAAATTTTGGAAGGTGGGAAAAATTGCAAAAGGTCATGGCCAAGCATGCCATGTAAATTATGAGACAAATAAAATGTCTGAGGTTGCATGTAATTTTGAAAATCATTATTTGATCAGTGATGACAAATTATTTGTCAACCACCCACCCACCAAAAAAAAACCATTAAAATAAGATCAAAACTGTTGACTCTTTCTACTTTGTTTTTTTTTGATTATTTTAAAAAAATACGGCAACTTTTTTTTTATACGACAATTTTTGTTTCAGCCTTATTTGTATATTGCTGATATACTAAAACTTTTCTTTTTAAAATCAATTTTTATTTTTTATTAATCTTTTTTTAAAAATAAAAAAAAAGACCAAAAATAACTTTTGTCTCAGTGATGACAAATTATTTCTCCCCATTTCCTGCCCAAAAAAGTTAAATTAAGATCAAAACTTTTGACTTTTTCAATTTTGTTTTTCAAATATGGTGGCGACTATATTTTGTTTTAGATTGATTTGTATTGCGTGATGTTTTAATTTTGCCATTTTTGAAAATGAAAATGTACAAATATTTGAATCAAATCTTGTATTGTAAATTATTTACAAGAATGTCAAAATAGTGGTTAAAAAAATTGTATCAAATGTCCAACTATTTTTTAAAAAGGCAAAGAAAATGTAAAAATATTTTAAAATAAAAGTCAGACAAAATGGGAAAAAAATATTTTAATAAAAATCGGAGAAAATGTAAAAATAATTTAATTAAAAATAGTCAGGCCTGGATCGATATAATTGTGTGTTTTTAGCAGAGAAACAATGCCTCCAAGTGGCTGGCCTAGTGTACCGATTAGTACCATTTTATTTTCTCTACATTTTTGAATAGCTGGTAATAATGATGGTAGCAATATGAAAAAAATGAGCATATAATGTTACAAGCATATCAGAATGAGAAAGGTTATAAATTGGGAAATTACAGTTCCCTATATAAAACAATGTGTTGCTAAATGTTATATAATCATGTTTTAGGGAATAATGCTAACATATTATTTCAAATCTATATTTTCAAATTACACATTAGCTTGTGTTTCTGAGAAAATTGATTCAAAAATAATATAAATATTACTATAGAAAAAAGATAATAATAAACAAAAAATTAAAAAGACAATATTTATAATACACAATTGTAAAAAAAATAATAATGATCAGTTTGTCAGCCATTATAATTAATTAGACAAGACATACTATCTAATTACACTAATAAACATTATAACATAATATTGGTAGAACAATATTAATCTTAATTTCTATGGTTTAATAACTCTTGTAATTTATCTTCCATGGTTTGGCACCTAGTATTCATACAAATTTATAAAAGATCATTTGAACTTTCATGAACACCAGACTTTATTATTTCAATATCCATTAGAATTTACTTCAATGACATTTTACAATTTAACCTTGAAAAACATATATTAAAATATAATAATATAGTATGAAACATTAATAATTATAGAACTATATTGCCATATCCATTAGTTCACTATTTACAGTTTCAGTAATTCAGTTTGAAAAAAATAAAAAAAATAAGGAATTTATATATAAAATTGAATTCATAAATTTTATGCTTGTCCTCTTGTATTAGTGATATCATAAATCATCTCTTTCTCAGTCAGCCAGTTACTCATTCTATATTCTCAGTCAGTCATATAGTGACCTCTCCTCACATATTTTGATTTATTACTCTATTATTTCTTTCACAACTGCATTATTCTACTTTTTTGATAAATACTTTAGTTGATGTCTTAATGTATATAATTTTTTAATTAAATTGTATCATAGATATATGTATATGTGCTTAAAATGTAAAATGTTTATTATATAAGATTCATTATCCATGGTTTTGGTAATTATTTTTATTAATGTATTAATGTGTACAATTTTTAAATTAAATTGTATCATAGGTACACATACATTATAGATTACACACTTTAAATAACTTCACTATTATCTACAGCTAAAGTTTGCAACCCAGAATGCCAGTACTCTCAAAGAGTACAAGAAGCTTGTCCAACGGGTACAGTGAATAGAAGATAAATGTGTACTATGCTATTAATATATACCAAAAATAGTTATCAACATTTCCAGGATATTCCATGGTGATACTGTCTGTCAGCCACATCAGCAACATTTCAGGTATCTTTTAGGACAGATAGTATGTTTGCATAGACTTTTTTCTTATTGCAGGGTCTAATAACTTAACATGTGCAGTTACAATTTAAGATAGCTAGTGAAATTGCCAGATTGCCATCCCTTTAAGGTTCATCTCTATGGCATCTGCACCCCCTTTGCATGCACATGATGTACTGTATGATAATTCTCTAACTGCTTATTTGTTATTACAATAAATAGGATGTGCATGATAAGTTCTAAAAGGCATGGGGGTACAGGGACCAAAAACGTTGTGAATCCCATTCTATGGTTTAAGGCAGCCATATGTCAACTTGGAATTAAATAATTGTGGATACAGCAGAACAATTGCATATAATCTAATAAAATAAAGAAAAACACATTACTTAATATATGTAAATGAGAAATTCTATTATAATGAACTTGAATATGGTTTTGTTGGAAGAAACAGACCCCATTTATATTGTAAAGATTATTTTTGATTTTAAAGGAGGTACTAATCAATCTTTTCATAAGAATATAGTTCAAGATAAAAAATAATGGATTGTTACAATTAAGCATGAAGTTTTGTGTGTACATGTGCGTAAATCCAAAACATTTCATTGACATTATCCATTGGCTAGAGGAGTTTGAGTGGTGTCTCCATCTGATGTCCGTTAATTACTCAAGATTGCAATAGAAGGAGAGTGAGTTGATTTGTTTAGTCCATGCACAAACTATTATTTTGAATTATAAAATATTTATACAAACTTTTCAGCAACGTCAAAAGAAATTTTGAAATCGCGAATTTCGAATTAATGACAGTTTATTGATATTATTATTGTTATCGCATTATTTTTAATATATTATTTTAAATAAATTTATAATTTTCCTGTTGTACCTTTATAATTATGTGTTATGTTTTAATTCAGAAGAATTGTGAATTTACTTTTTTTACTTTTAAAAATTAATGCTTTATTTATTTATTTTCATTAAAATGTCAATAATAATTAGCCATTGACAGATCTTCTTTAAATTAAAAGATAAATCAAAAATTGATTACAACAGTCTTGTGGAGAGAAGGCTAAAACGAGCAATGATCATTAAGGAAAATAAAATAAAAAGATTCAGATGAGGAGATTAGTTGATTCTAACTTATAAAATAAACATAAATATAAAGATCTTCATCAGTTGTGGTATCCATAGCAACGAGTACGGCCTATTCTGCATATAAAATGAATGTGTTAATTTAACATTACTAAAACTTTCATTTGAAATTAATATTTTATTTTATTTTTAACAATAAAATGCAAACATAATTAAAGTTTGATATATAATTTTAATTGTATATAAAAAAGAATAATAAGTAAAAATATATAAATAATTTTAATATATAGGGTATATGAGCACAGACTTTCACACGACCCACCACTCTCCACTCTATCTCATAACACTGATACACTTGAACACATATATGTTGAAAAGATAAATAATCACCAATACACGTATTTCATGCTAAACCAGCAATCATCAGTTGGTCCAGATTACCATCTCTACACATTATGCCATAAGTGCTCAGATATATATCCCCAACTGATGATTGCTGATTTAGCATGAAATACCTATATTGGTGATTATTTATCCCTTCAACATATATGTGTTCAAGTGTATCAGTGTTATGAGATAGAGTGGAGATTGGTGGGTCGTGTAAAAGTATGTGCTCATATACCCTATATATTACATATATAGACACAGATATATAACAAGCCTGTGTTTCATTTATTACATAGTATAGATGTCTGCCCATCTCTTGTATATGTATTAAAATGGATTATGTCCTGTACATGAGGGGTCAGATTGACTTTAGATCAACATGGGTGTAACAAGAATCTCAGCCTCAGGGTGGCCTTTGAGCATTCAATCATCAGATTTTCAATTGGATGGACGGTTGAAGAGTTGGAGTGTGGAGTGGATTGAGGCCTCTCCATTGAAGTATGAAGATTGGCTATCTTAATATATATCTGAGCCCTTATGGCATATATGTGTAGAAATGATAATCTGAACCAACTGATGATTGCTGGTTTATCATGAAATACGTATATTGGTGATTATTTATCTTTTAAACATATATGTGTTCAAGTGTATCAGTGTTATGAGATAGAGTGGAGAGTGGTGGGTCGTGTGAAAGTTTGTGCCCATATACCCTATATATTACATACATAGACACAGGTATATAACAAGCCTGTGTTTCAGTTATAAATAATTTTAATAAGTTATCCTTACAAATTTTAATATTTTCTAAATCTGCAGGTAAAGATAAATAAGTGTGAATACATTACTAAGATAATTTATAAGCCAGATTCACAAGTAATCATTTTTAAATAAATCTTTAATAACACCCATTTCTTTTATACCAACTCCAATCAATTTGTTATATAGTAATAAATTATCAAAAATATAAAGAAGCTTATTTCATTATGTTGCTTTTACATATATTTAAATAAATCATAAAAAGTAATGTTCAATGGATTTTCTCAAAAGATGAAAATAAAGATTGATAATGATGAGTTAGAAAAAGTTAATAGCTACAAATACTTTGATCAGATTATTGATACAGATGAACACATAATAGATGATATTAAATCATAGAATTAAACTTGATTGGAGTGCTTTTTGTAGAAATAAGATTAAAAGAAAATATGCCTATATATTTGAAAAGATTTTTAATAAATATGTTTTACCAGTTCTTACTTATGGATCTAATACTTGGATCCTTAACAGAAAAGCACTACAGAGACTTCAAAACACTCAAAAAAAGTATGGAGAAATACATGTTAGGAGTAACAAGAAGAGATTGAAAATGAAATACATGGATAAGAGAACCAACAAGTGTTAATGATATCATTTAAAGAACATCACATGATCACCATTTCTTATGCTTGCTCATAACTGTTATTAAAATGAGTTTAGATTGAAAATATTGTGTTTTCAATTTTATTCTCATAAAAGGTAGTTGCTGGAGGGTTGCATTAAATCCTAAGATCTAGATGCAGTGCTCTCAGATCCAAGGCTTCTCACTGATGAAGGCCACAAGCCAGAAACTAGTCTGGGAATATTGGATGAGTAGGCATTAGATAGAAATTTTATGCACAATCATTTTGGCATCCATTGGTTATTCTGGCTTGCACTAAGTGGCACTACTGTATGGAGAGTCTTGCCTGTTTTAATATCGTTCAAGGAATTAAGAGACTAAAGTGGAGTTGGGCAAGACATATTGCTAGAAATGATGATGAGAGATGGACAGTTGAAATCTTGAACTGGATTCCAAGAGATTGTAAAAGACCTAGAAAGAGACCATATGTAAGATGGATGGATGAAATAAGAAAGGATGTGGGGGTAATATGGAGAAGAGAGGCTAGAGATCAGAAAGGCTGGATTACACTCGAAGAGACTTTCATCCTGTAGTGAATTGATAATGGTTGAAAATGATGATGAATATATATATATATCTTTCTGTAATTATATAAGGAATTTGATCACAGAATTTCACACTTCCTTCAACTATCAGCTCTATCTCATACATGTGAAAAAGATAAATGATCTCCAATATATATATTTCATGCTGAAACAGCACTCATCAGTTGGTGCACAAATATCATTTATCTTTTTCATATGTTTGTAGTCATATATGTCGATTGTATGAGAAAGTGGATAGCTAAAGGGAGCTTGAAAGTCTGTCTTCAAATCTCTTTTATAATTACATCTACAACTCTTAAGTATATAAATTATACTTGGATTCAATCAAAAAATATCTTTACATAACAGCAAGAATATATATTATAATAATACTCATAAAAGCTCTTTTTGGCAAATATTAATTTTTATCATTTTCAATGAGTTGGAACTACGTTGCTTTTTGGCAAATATTAATTTTTATCATTTTCAATGAGTTGGAACTACATTGCAAATTAACTATAACCTATTATAATAACAACACAATATGTATAAGACTGAAAAAAACCCTGAATAAATGTATATGCATGTTTTTTTCTGTCTTGTCCATATTGTATTACTGTTATAATAGGTTTATAGTTAATTTTATATAAAAAAAATAGATGTCACTATTGCAGAGAATATACATGTAAATGGAAAAAAATGGGTGATTTATTTTGTAAATTATGTAAGGAAGGAATAGAAAATATTAGGCATTTGTTAATTGAATGTAAATGCTTGAAAGCAGAAAGGGTATATATAATGAAGTTATGAAAGAATAAATATGAAAAAAGTGATTATACAGAAAGTGAATTATTGGTTTTTATGCTGGGTTTGGAAAAAGATAAAGGGGATTTAGATATAAAGGTTATAGAGTTGACAAAAATTATGTTGTGGAAATGGGATGGAGCGAATATGGGAAAATTTAGAGTGGGGAATGGAAAATAAAGTGGCTAACAGGTTTATCTGGGCATAATTGCTGAGATATTCTTGACTTTATTTAAGGAGAAGTCATAATACATCACATCACATCAAAATAGTTCCACCACACTGAAAATAGTAAAAATTAATATTTTTCAAAAAGAGCTTTTATGTGTATTATTGCTGTTAGTATATATATTATTGCTGTTATACAAAGATGTTTCATATTATATCATATGATTTATTTAAATATAGTAATAAAAAGTTACGTTTTTTACAGGTTTATTTAAAAACAACTCTGTGAATCTCGCTTGTAAATTATCTTAATAATGTATTAGTACCATAAAATATATTTATGTTCTTAACATAGTATATGATATAGCCATAAAATTGTTTATGTGCTCATTAATATTATTTGCATTTCATCTAAATTAATATTTGAAATGATAAGCTGAATTGATTAATTTAAAAACAAAATCGCTGCAAATAAAAAGTTTCCACTTTTTAAAAAGTATCAATGCTTAATTTATTACTATATAATAAATCAAAAGTAAGATAAAAGTGTCTTCTTTTATCTGACAAAATAGACTGGTGCTGATATAACAAAAACATACTCATTATTTACAGATTAATTTAAAAACAATTCTTTGTGGATCTGGTTTGTAAATTCTCTTAATAATGTATTTGAACTTATTTATTCATGAAATACATTTATATTCTGAATGTTACATTTTTGATAGCCATAGAATCATTTACATTCTCATTAAAATTGTTAGTATTACAAATATAAAAAAAATATCACTAAATAATTTGTAATTAAATATTGCAGTTTTTTATAAACAAAAAGTTTGTAGTAAATTAATATCAGAATATGGTCTTAATATTAATGAATTATAATTTTCTTTCATCATACATCTTAAGTGTATTAAATTTGTACTATACTGTAATTAATCAAAATTACTCCAAATTTATAACTCAATTAGACTAGCCAAGAAAATAATCTCTACAACATTACCAATAATTTCACTGCAACAAGCAGACTTCTCAAATGTAAAAAACTACAAAATAACATTTAAACTAAACATTACTCATAATTCCACTTTATTCCCATCCACCCTTAATATTAAAAAATTTTTTAAATAAGTTAATTGCTTCAGAATCATAAATTTTTAATAATAGATTCTTTAATTCTTCCTTTTATTTCATTTCTCTCAAAGAAGACAACCTTAGCTTCATCAAAATTAATAGTGTGGTATGTTTTTCATGGATATAACTAAGATATTTATTTCTCACTCTACTTTTATGTATTTTTATTCTTTTATTTAAGCTCAAACTATTCTGCCCTACATATACTTTCTTACAAAAACAAAAGATAATATATACTACTCCAGGAATAGTCTTTCTATTAAAAATTTCCTTTGTATTATTTAATAAATTATTCAAAGTAATACCTCTTTTCCAAGCAATTTTGTTATTTCCAAACAAATTACTATTTTTACATACAATTTTATAAGAAGACAATTTAAATGGTGAAGAAATAAAATCATAGTTTTCTTTATTCTTTATATAATTACAAATATTACTATTAAATAAAATATTTTTAATAAATTTATCAGAGTATCCAACACTCAAATAATCTTTATAAAATTGACCTCTAACTATGAATGTCATTTTAATTGGGAATCATGATTATTTTAAAATCATGCATTTAATTAATATAGGACTTTATTATGTGACAGTTTTTCTTGTATGGGCACCATTATTCCTATTGAAGAAATTAGGTATAGTGAGAACAAGAATTTTAAATTGTTACAGAGTTTGATTACTATTGTATGCAACAATTTTCACAGTTTAACAAAAGCAGAGAACAAATAATCTCATAACCAAGCCACCTCATTTAGCAACTGAAACAAATTTTTATGAATCTGGATGAACAATAATATATGTTATAAATAAGGTCTTAAATATAATAGAATGCTGGGAACATTTTACTCTCAATGGCCAATGTGTTAAATTGTTAAAAATTAGTATTTATTGCATGTTTGTTTAGTAATAAATATTATTCTACAATAATTATTCTATATTCATAATGTATTCTAGTGAAAAGTGATTGGTTCTCTCTTCAAGCATCCTGAAGAATCATTTCTAAATCAATGCTTGCTTTACATAATGACAGTTTAGCTATTTATCATGAGAATTTTAAAGTACTATTATATCTGCATCATGAGTTATTACATAAAATATAGCTGGGTTTCATATTGGGTTTACTAAAAAAGTCAGATATTTTCATCTTTAACTGAGGTTTAAAGTTAATATCTGGGCTAGAGACAATCTCTATTTTATAAATGATTAGTGATAATCATTGCTATATTTATCTGGAGTGTTTGGTGTTAAAAGTTCTGAGTAAGTTTCACATTTGTAATTCAAGATCTAAGAATTTCATAGTCTTTAATGCTCTCCGTCATCATAAAATCTTGTAAACCATTTTGAAAATGTTTTTGTGACTAATGGCTTCATTACCATATATAGATTGAAATATGTTTCAATAGCAATTTTACCCAAATTAATGTTAACATGTTGTTCCAATGTGGGTTGAGATATGAAACACACTATCACATTCCATGTCATAATTTATGATCCAGACATGCTAATTGTCTTTAATTTTTTTGGTGAATAGTTCATCTAAATCATTACCTAACACATTCATTGATTCAAAGATAGTCCGCAGTTGGTAGACCACCCACCCACCTTTTTTAAAAATATTTTTTTAATAATTTTACTTAGGTTTTTTTTTTTATTTTTTTTGAGGGTATATAGAAAAGATTTTTCTGTTTTTCAATTTTTTTATTTTTAAAGTAAGGTTTGTTTAATGATGTTTCTTTAAGGGGCTTTTAATTTTTTTTTGGGTTAACCCCTTTTTCAAAAAAAATTTTTTAATTAAACTTTTTTTAAGGGTTTATAAAAAAAATAAATTTTTTTTTAGTAGTAATTAATTTTTTGTCTGCTCTTATTTTTATAAAAGTCTATATTGTAGGGGGCCCCTCTCAACCCAAAATGTGTTTGGTTTTTACAATTTTAAAGTGCATGGACCAGGTTAAGCCTGTTTAAGTATTAATATTTATATAGTAAGTTTATCATAAAGCTGTGCAATGTTTGAGTATCTAAGCAGCACAACAACTCCATTCTTCAGAGTGATATGCCCCCTCCCCTTATTTTATCAATTAGAAATCAATCCAATCCAGAAGAATCTTTAGCTCTTGATCTGCCTCTTTACCACCAAGTTGAACCATTAAGTGCTCTAATAATATAATAAAGTTTATAATGTTGCTCTAAAACTAAAATACTAACATAAATCATATTAAGAAGTTAACAATCAATGGCAAATCATCACTGTCGATGATCTTACACTAAGTTATAACATTCACATGATCACCATTTCCTATGCTTACACAAGCTGTTATTAGCAGTAGCAAACTCTCAATACAATAATGACACCCATTGCAAATCTTAGTAATCAGTGGATGCAGGAAGGTTTGTGTACAAAATACTCATCTATTCCCTAATCATTCAATATCCCCAGACTAGTTTCTAGCTTGCAGCTTTCATTAATGAGGTTGGATCTGGCTGCAGTGCTCTTAGATTCAAAGCTCCTCACTGATGAAAGTGGCAAGCTAGAAACTAGCCTAGGGATATTGGATGAGTAGGCAGTAGTTGAGTATTTTGTACACAAATCTTCCTGCATCCATTCATTACTAGGGCTTGCACTGGGTGGCACTACTGTATGAAGAGTTTGCTACTGCTAAGTTATAATATTATTCTATATATCTTTAAAAGTAATATACATATATAATAAGCAGTTTTTAAATAACTCACTGCAGGAAGAACGTCTCTCCTACTGCCCTCTATAGCGGAACAACAAAAGGGAAGATGTCCCTTTACTAATTACTGAGTGATGAGAAATTTGAGCAGATTTACGTTTTTATTCTTTATTTATGAAAAGCCAGATACACATTTTCTTAATAATATTGAGATGATTAGCTGTATTAGATAGGGCCAAGTACTTCAAAGGAACGTTATAAGCTTTATAGGAATCGGAAAAAAAAATCCAAGTTTTATCTAGACTTTAGAAAGGCAGTTGGATATGTCACTGTTGCGTTACCTATATACCTTTTTCGTGCACAGATATTTGAAAAGGATTAAAAAATTTATAGGATGAAACAAGTCTAATAAAAATACCACAATAAACATTTGTCTGTTAACAAAATTGTATTTATTTTGCATCACCTATACCTTTTTCGGGCACACATATAGGATGAAACAAGTCTAATAAAAAAAAAAACATCTTCCATTATTTAATACCACAATAAATATTTTTCTGTTAACAAAATTGTATTTATTTTTTAACATAAACATTTAACCAAATGTTTAAAAAGAATCTAAGTGAGTAAAAATATCTTACTTTCTTCCTAGATCCCGTCAAGGTCAACTTACAAACTGTAAGAAGCCATCAATTAAGAATAACAAGCAACTAGATGAAGAATTGCTTTTATAGAGCCAACTGTTAACTCCAGTTTATTTATATCTCTGATAAAATTCTTATAGCGGCGAGAAAAATATCATTTCAGACTTTCCAAAGACTGGATCGTAAACAGCTCAAGATAAGCCCAAAATCACCTCACTAATAAAATTTTAAATTATTAGGTGCTGATGTAAAGTTTCAATGGTGTCGTACTTGCTGGAAATAAAATAAAAAAGGCGAGACTAGTAATTTGTTTACTTTTTATTATTATTTTGTACTTAAATTGTAACTTCGTTATAATAACAAAAAAAGGAAATATTTCACTTAGACTAAAAGCATTTCAAAAATGGTTGTATATATTGATTATTTAGTACTATATTTACTATGATATTTTTAAATATATAAACAAACTGTGTTCAATGTTAATACAAAAAAACGTTTATTAAGGGGAGAGGTCCTTAAAGTTTATGATATTGATATTGGGCTGCTAGACTAAATCTTGTCAAGAAGGCTGGCAAATTATCATCGATGATGTGATGAGTGTTATCACTTGGTATCGATATTCTTCAGTTGCCTAATCGCTTTATTATTTTCAGGTAAGATTTTCTATATAATTCCATATCTTGGGAAATAAAAGAACTAAATAGTTCAGCAGCAGAGACAATCTGCCACATATTAATAACCAAATTCTTTTTCTACTTGAAACTATTGTGATGAATCATAAGAAATACACGATTTCTTGAAAAGTTGACCAAACACTACATAATGGACCAATATTATATAAGTAAAAAAACAACTCAGCTCAAATGAATGGGCGTATACTGTTTAGGTGCAAATGTCATAACCAATCATGCTTATCGTTTTTTGCCATCAAAAAGATTCGGTCTATTATTAATTAGAAAGAGCTGCAAAAGTCTGTTTAAAAAAGTCATTATTTCCTGCCAAAAGTAAAAAAAAAAAAAAATGCTGATGTGATCAATTAATTTTTTTACATAGATTACCAACCATTGGACAATTAAATGTACTATTATTATTCACATAACCTAGTCATTCCCAAAAATGTTTCACTTGTATCTTTTGGCAGCACATATCTATAAACTGCACCCTTCTCATTAGTAAAGTATTTGTAACAAAGGTGCTACCACTTCAGATGTATATATTGTAATCATAAATAAATAGTCCAATAATAGTTTTAAAAAATTAATTTATAACTTATAATGAAGATGAGAAAAGACAGAGAGACATAAGCACTTTTCCAATGAATCACTGTTAACAGGACTGACTGAGATATCCACTTACATACTGGTATTGGCAAAATAACATTTGAATGATTATGAACCCGAGATTGAAAATTGAACCTGTGAGAAGCCGGCTGCTAAGTGTGCATGCTATAATGGCATGATTAGGCATTTATTCATGAAAATAACAAAGCAAGTTAGCTTTGTCTGAAGATTAGATAATAATAACAAAAAAACTCAACCTGCTATATTAAATTAATATCCACATTTTTTTTACTTTTTTTTAATTTAATGATATTAACTCTCACTTTGTAAGTAATTGTCTACATGATAAATGATTCTACTAAATGAGTCTCTTTTCTTGATTTAACTGTTCATAATGCCAAATGTATTTGAGAAAGTTCAAATAAGGTTTCCATTTTTCTATAAAATTTGTGTATCAATGATATGAGATAGTGTGGATAGTTGAAGGGTGGTTGAACGTCTGAGTTCAAATCCCCTATATTTATAATTTAATATAATTATAAATAAAATGCTGTCAAGGCAAAATAAGCATCAGTTAAATAATTTGCTTATTCATAAATAAATAAATCAAAACAGAAAGAATACTCAATGGGCACTTGATGAAAATTAATATGGAGATGAATAACTTAAAAATTCTTGGGAGACCATGAGACATTCATACACCAGAAGACATCATTTAGAAGCAGTTCAGAGAACTTTAGATCTTGGGTCACTTATTCAACTACTACACAAGGTGTTAAAAAAACGTTCAAAACTGAGTATTCTACGCATTTCTCAAAATATAACTGAATCAGAAAGAATTTTTAGACAATTATTAATCCCTGGGAAACAATTTTAAGCACACAAATATATAGAAATATTCATAAAAAATATTTTGACATTTTCTAGCACAAACAAAAAGTAACTTTCTTAAGGCAAATCACCTGAGAGTAATTAATCTCCTGTTTTTTTAAACTAAAAATAAAAATACATTAATAATGTAATAGTGTGTTATTAATTTTTCTTGAGTATTTAAAAAGTATTTAAAAAAGATTGTCCTGACTGCAAGCTAAACTGGTATTTTCACCATAAATTACTAATACTCCCTCAAGAAAATTAACATCTTATTTGCTATGTTTACATGATTATTACTAATAAGTCAACAATATCTTTTCACATGTACATGTATGTGCGTCTTTCAAATGTATATGTATGGCTGATGTATATATTTTAGCAATGGTATGCAATAAATGTATAAAATCATGGAACCGACCCCAATAGTTTGCTGCTACTTAAAATCTTTTAATATATTTATCCTAGGAATTAAGAATAATATGCAATTATAAGTAGTAGATACATAAGAGTATCAAAGAATTAAATTTTGTAGATCAATTATCCTAATCAAAAAAGAGGCATGGGAGGAGGAATCATCAGAAAGAAACTATTATAATCTGTCTGATATTTCAACTTTTACTCTTCATAGAATAAATAATAACATTCACAGTATGACCAGATATTTTCAATTTTAAAAAATACAGCTTATGTAAAAACAATATATTTTTTTTATTTGAAACATTCTACTTTTATTTATAGGCAATTAAAAAAAACCCAATAGAAAAATAAAGATGGAAAACAAATATGAGAAACATCAGTTCACTTCATGGCTAAATAAAAAAAAAACAATCAAATGTAATGGAATTTAAGAACGATCTATAAAGCAATATGTCTTCAACTCACCCACTGAGGATATAACATTATTTCTTTGCAAAATCCTCTTCAATATAGTTAATGAAAATAAGAGTAAAGTAATTGTGAATTTGATTATGCATCATACTGAAATTTACAGAACAAATGACAAAAATGTTTTGGATTAAAGGAATTGGTTGGCATGAAGATTGATCACAACAATTTTGCAAGACATGTAAAACTGAAAACTACTCGGTGTACAAATAAATGTGTAATCATTTTGCTATGTCTCTGAGCGACCCCTATGCTTCAGAATAGACATATGCTTATAAAATTATCACCTAGTAATGACAAATAAGATTATGACAACTTGTAATAATTATTATTTAATATACAATAATACATTTATAATATCATTAATATTACAAATACATATATATTCAAGCTATATAGAAACTTAAACTGCATACAAACACAAAGGCATACTGATCCTGTTAAAGTTTCTAGATATGCTTTGACATGCTTAAGTACAACTGCCTCCATGGTAGAAGCACTCTAAGGCAGTGTATCACCATGGTGTTATAAGTCGATGTTAACACATGCAGCTTCCATGTGTAAGTGTCTCTTAGTTGAATATTTTTAGACCATGTAATCTATTGATAAATTATTAGGATTCTTTGCATGTAATTGATCAATTCAATTCCTGTTGACATTATTTAATATTTTTTTATCTGTAGATGCATCTAGCTGAAGTAAAATCTTCTACTTCTGAATTCATTAATTAATTAGTTTTAGTTAAATTTTGTCACAATTCAATTAACTGATGTCTTTTGACATTTTAAAGAATCTAATTAAAGTTGTTTTACCTAGTTCATAATTGATCTTTTTAATGATAGCATAATTTACAACTGCAGTTTTCATTAGTAATTCTTAATCAGAAAAGAGTCAGCCCTTGACATGTGCTGTTTAATCATGTTACTAACTCACTGATATTATTATAATGAATATGCAGGGTACTCTCAAACCCAAATGCAAGACAGAGACTTTTAAAAGATATGAATGAGCATCTTATCATTGTACCTAAATATAATTATATAGGCCAATCTATTGCATTTCAGAATGAGAGCATTTTATTTGGTTTGTAATTAATTTCTTTATAAATCTAAATTCTTTTTATTTATTGATTTAGTAGGTTTTATTTCACTTATTTTTCATTAAATTTTATATATCCATTTTTTCTAATTTTATATGTGTATGTATTTCAACATATGTGCACATACATAACATACTAAAATTTACATAAACTGTTTTCTCTGACTTTATATATTATGTATTTTAACATACACACATGTATAAACTAACTCTAATATGCAAATGATAATAGTAGTTCACAAGTCATATTCCATTAGTTTAGCAAATTTGTAAATAATACCAACTTTCTGGTATCAATGATAATTTATTGATTAGACTTTAGAACTGTCCATAGAATGGGTTACATGCCAAATGCCTGTGGTGAGGGTTTGTGTAACTGCCTAGAGTTTTGATTTTTTTGAGTGAAAAAATAAAATAATTTGAATCAAAGGATTATTTTTTTTTTAAAAATGAAAAGTCTCACTTGGAAAAATTTAAAATATAGAGTTAATATAAGATGGAACACATAAAATGAACAAATAGAAAGTCAAACACACAAATTCTTTAAAAAAAATCAAAAAAAATGTGATTGTTTCCAGGAGGAGAAGACTCTTTGGAAATACAATTCACATCATGGTAGCTCTTTTATAGCACATTCTTAAGATCTGAGGGAAAGACTAAGACAATTTTATATGGTGCAGCTGTGTAGAGGCACATTGATGGATATTTATTTCATAAGGAAGGCAGATTATCAGCAATGGAAAAGTATATAGTGGCTTTTTCAGAATCAGAAGAATGGATTACTGGTGTTAATTGTAAAAACTGGTAATATGATTATTTGCTCAAGATGTCATGTGACATTTGAGCACCAGTGACAGAACAAGCATATCAGTTTCTCTTGATTAATCAAAGAAAACTTTGTTTTAATATCCTCTAAGCTTTTTCCATAGATGAGAATTCTAAATTAAATTTCAGTTTGGTTAATTGAGAAAAAATGTTGTGCTTGATCTGTAATTTGATGCTTGAACATCATACGGTCTTGTGAATAATGGACCATATAATTATTAACTACTAGTATTTACCATATAAAATGATGCATTATCTGAATCATGTATAAAGTATATCTAACTTCTTTAATGTAAAAAAAAAAAAAAAGAATTGAAACAGATAAAATGCAGGTTATCCGAACTTAAGTTTTTAGTCAACTGGATGCCAACTCTGAAAGTACAATTTAAAAAATATAATAGAAGAATTTAATGCTCAGAAATTTGTGAAACTTCTAGTAATAGAAAATGACAGATCAGAGCCACTGACCACGAATTTTGAGTTCTATAACTACTATGACTGCATCAAACTAAACAAGCCAAAAATAATCGAATGGTATATTCCTTAGGCATTTATAAAAAATTTCAGTACAAGAGCTAACAGACTAGAGTTCGCTACTATTTTACTGTATTAACCAACGCAAGGCTAGAGTTAATATTAAAATGGAGGTAATGAAACAAAAAGTCAATAAAAACAATCCATTATGTTTCTTAATTTAAATACTAATGTTTCCTCACATTTTTTTCACTCCTTGGCAATTGAGTTTCAGATCATAAATATTTCCTTAAAATAATTTAATTCTCTTACGGTTACGAATGAATTAATCAAAACAAAATAGACATTAGAAATTGCAAAGAGCAAATCGATAATGTTAAAATTTTATCAAAATGCTATTTTTTTTAAAAAAAAATTAAGAAAACAAAAGAATAAAATTGATTGTTATGTAGAATATCCGAAAATTAATCAACAATAAAAAAAATAAAAATAAAATGTATCTACCCATAAAATTTGAACGAAAAACAATGACTTTATCTAGAAATATTTGTCTTTTTTACATTAAAAAAATCGCTTTGATTTTCAGTATTTAGAAACCAAATACCTAAACTACAGTTTATAAACTTCGTGTTTGCGTGGGTTTAAGTTTTTATAAATATGTTTATAACCAATTTCCTCACAAGTTGCTCTTTTATATATACTACTGACAAGAACTCGTTAAAAATGATAGGAATAAAACATTTTGAAAATAATTCTTAATTCTGTGCTTTAATAAATATTCATAATTTTTTCAATGTCATAACACTCGACAAAACATTTTTAGACGTACCTTCAATGTCTTTTCAATGAAGCTGCTTCGTATTTCCCCACCTTTTCTTCAATGCCGTCAGCAATAAAACTGACTCAAGTTATGGAATATACATAAACCATCTAATTCACAATGCCTATTGTCTACAAAGAGTCGATCAACGTAAACTCTGCATGTTTTAGTATATTGATAGAGGATCAAACTCTAAAGCATAAGATCCTCAGATTGATTCCAGTCATGACTTTTCCTGAGCTCAAACTTGTTGTCTTTTGATAATAATAATTACTATCATCATCAGTAGTTATTACTGAAATGTTTATGAATGACATTTCAAGCATTAGACCTTGATCAGAATTGCATAACTACTTTCAGTCCATCCTGTATAATAATTTTAAATGTTTTAGAATTATTAAGTCAATGTATATACACTATACTCAATAAACTTTGTATCAGAAAAATTATTAAATGTTTATATTTTTATTTACATCACCATCTTTAAATTGAAATCAAACTATCATTAATAAGCAGTTTAGGTCTAAAACATGTCACTATTCACAGATGTATCTATTTAATCATTACTATAATTCTTCAGTAAGTCCAATCAGTATTCATATTTTTATACATATATATATATAAGAAATATTTGTTTTATTTATATGAATGTTAAGTACAAAGTGCTTACATGCTTTAATATTAAACACAAAGCAGGTTATATTAGTTGATGATTTTGGCAAGGACACTAACACTTTTATTCATTAATAAAAAATAATTAAATATCCATTTACCAACCAATATAAGATAGCTATCAGGATTGGTTATATCTATCCACAAAAAAAAAAAATCTAAAGTTTGTGATCGGAAAACATTTCAAAACGGTAGGTACAATAGATAAGTATATAAATAATATACCGGGAAATTTTTCTCAAAAGGCATTTAAAAATTGATAGTATCATTTCTGCTTAATCCATTTAGATATCAAAGACTGCAAAGGATGGGTTATCTCTAAACACAAATGACAAATTATAATAATTCAAATTAAACAAGACTCATATCTCTGCGCTATATCCATAATTACGTAAAAATCACTTTGACTTTACCAAAGACATATCACCTTTCAAATTAAGATTTACTATTTTTGTACACTTTATATCATCATCAATCAATATAGGCCCTATGTAAATAAGTAGTGATAGACAGCAGGCTAAAGATCACTCACTCAATATTCAATGAAATAAATTTTTTAAAAGAACCATTAAATGGACTGTAACTTAGATGCTAAAACTGTATAATATCCTTAAAAATGAATCATATGATCAATTTTTTATTCAAATTAAAATAGAAGCAATTTACCTAAATAAAAATGAATATAAACTATCTTATGAATGATTAAAGAATTGTTATAAATAATATTTTGTTTTGAAAATTGTTTTATTATCCATTTAAATAATACTAACAGAGATAATATTGGACCATAAATAAAGTTAAAAGGAGTTTGAGATTGTTGATTGTTATTGATATTGGGATTGTCTAAGTGTTGACTGACTTTAATAATTATTTATAAATCCATTTAGCCTTGAACAATGTTTAAGTAATACATTGGATGCATTCGAAAATGATAATTGCAGTTTGAATGTTATAATTGACTATTTATTGGTCTGCATTCAGAACAAGTTATTTGTATCAATAATTTCAGTCCCTGTGGTCAAGCGTTGGTGGCCTAGCAGTTAGCATAGCTGCCTTTTAAGCAGCTGGCTTGGGTTCACTTCCCAGTCAATGCTTTGACATATAAAAAAAAGAAGTTACAATCTTTAGTGTCTATATAAATATATTGGACCATAAATAAAGGAGGGGTTCTATCTTTATTGTTAAAAGGGGGTTGCCTTGGCAACAGTTTGAGATTGTTGATTGTTATTGATATTGGGATTTTCTAAGTGTTGACTGATTTTAATGATTAATTATATACAGTAATCTACATGTTATCCATTACATTTGGTTCTAAGCTTGTCAGTTGTTATTTAAAGCTATGAATTTGAGCAAACTTTATATAATATTCAGGTTTTTAAATATATATATATATAGTCAGATATAATTTAATTTTAAAAATGTATTTACCAACTAAGACATCCAACAATAATAATTAACACACACACAAGTAGAATAATATTGTTATGAAAAAAATTAATATACTGTAGTAGAAATAATAAATGAAGTTTACTGCTTGAGGTTCAATGTCAAATTAGAGCACTAGAATCAACAATTGATAGCAGTGAATGATGATGAGATGAGATGAGATGCACTGTGACCTCCTTTATTGGAGTCAGGAATCTCTCAGCTACCATACTCAGAGAAACCTATTAGTCACTTTATCTTCCTTCCATTCCTTGCCCTAAGTTTTTCCCATATTCTTCTCTATTTTGCTCAATCCCAGTTTCACAATATAATCTTTGTCAACTCAATGGCCTTTATATCTAAATCCCTTTTATCTTTTGCCAAACCCAGCATAAAAAACAAGAAACCATCTTCTATATAATCCCTTTGTTTATATTTATTTTCCCACAACTTCATTATTTGTGCCCTTTCTACTTGCAAGCATTTACATTCAATTAACAGATGTCTAATAATTTCTATGCTTTCCTTACACAACTTGCAAACTAAATCATCCACATTTTTCCATTTATGTGTACATTCTTTTGTTGCTAAAGATCTTATTCAAACCTTAAACAGTAAACTACTTTCCTTGCTATTATCATAAATTAACTTGCATCCAATATTCTGTTTACTTCTATATATATTTAAACTCTTTTTACTCTCCATACTAATTCTCCATCTCTCCAACTCCCTATTCTTTATTAATGTATCTATTCTTCTAACCCATTCCTTGCAATTCTCCAACACAATCATCCCACCTTTTGTGTAAGTATACTGACATAAATTCTTTATCCAAATCTTCTGGATACCATACTATCTTTCTCACCCATCTTGTTGACTGCCCTTTACTCATAACCCAATTAAATACTATTTTGGCTATTCTCTTATTATCCATAAACTGCAATCTACCGAACATTTTCATTTTGCTTTTTGCACCTCTCATATAAAAACTTGACCATCTCATTTCTCCTTGAATTACATTCTTTGCCATCCATACATCTTCATCTAATGCACATCTTCCTATTCTCTTTGTACTTTTTCTAAGTAATCTAACACCACTTTACTTAATATAATGCATCACTATCATATGTTAACCTTGCTACTGCCACTTCCATACATTTCTAACTACATCATATTTATTATATGAAAACACTTAATTTCTTTATCAGTCCCTTTCTTTTCTTTGCTTCATTTACCAATTTTTTCTCCTATTCAACCAAGCAATTTTTCTGATTATTTAAGATGATTCCCAAATAGTGATACCTATTCACAACATTTAACTTTATATTCCCCAATAAAAATTCTGTCTTCTCTTTCCCCAGCATTAATCATCATTACTTTGGATTTTTCTTCACAAAATTTTATCCCTATCTTTTTACCCACCCTTGCACATGTCCTCAGCATAACTTCCATATCTTCCCTTTTTTCTGAGCACAAGTAGACATCACCCACAAATAAAAGACCCGATGATGTATATACTCCCTTGCCACTCTCCATAAAATAATGCCATCTAGTGCAAGGCTTAGTAATCAATGGATGCAGAAAGGTTTGTGCATAAAATCCTCATCTAGGGTCTACTCATCCAATATTTCCAGATTAGATATAGCTTGTGTCTTTCATCAATGAAGAGCTTATGCGTAGGAAATGATCATATGACATTTTGGAAACAAGAGTTGAAGTACAAAATACAATGTGTAGATCTTGTACTGTAAAGTCCAGAACCAGTCTACTAAACCATGCAAGACAATTGAATAGTTTACTGCTTAGAAGCTGATTATGAAGTTTGAGTACAAGAGTGAAAGTTGTGCTTGATCTGTGGACCTTGAGTTCCAGAGTCTTCCATTTTTACCCAGCTTTAAACCAGGATAAGCAAACAGTAAAATAAACCTGAGAGAAATCATCTAGAATGAAATGGAAGGTGAAACAAAGGTGCTCAAGAACTGACCCATAATGCCATTCATGAGTGAATACGTTCATAAATTTATAAATTCACATCTACAAATCTCTCATTTTTTTCCACTTTATTTATTTAGTATTTTTTCAAACTAAAAACTGTCTGCAAATTCTGTAGGACTACTACTATATACACAAAATTATTATAACACGATTTGGTTTTAACGTATAACCCTATACACAACTGAACGGTGCCAAAAAAAAAAAAAAAACCTGGATGCTCTCATATTTAAGATCCCTCAGGAAATAGACTGATTAATATTTTCAAAGCAGATAATTTATATTTTCTCATTCCTTTTGAGAATATTTGCTTTAATTTCTTAAAATCCAAATAAATAAAGGTAGATTTGGCAGGCCATTTAAATCACATAAAGTATTGCAATTGGTTTGGTAGTTAATAAAAATCTTAAAATAATAAAAATGTTTAAAAAAAGCATTGTTCATATATATTTTCTCATTATGTACACGTCATTATTATTCCAAGTGTGTTTGCGTTTAACGATTCACTTAAATTTTTTCTTCCTAAGGATAGTAACACCAATTTCGTTTTAATCGACAGTTAGGAATGTAAAAAATGTGATTATTAATATGAGTACTTCATATGCATTATTAAAAAGTTGAATCATACATATTATGTTACAAAAAAAAAAAAAACAAATAATTTGTCTCACTTCAACTTAATTGAGGATACATTCATTATTCACACGTTGCAATCTTTGCATCTCAATAATTATTATTTTATGGTGTTGCTTTAAATTTGAGATGCCATAATAATTTACAATCTACCCTATCACCATGAGTGACCAAGTGTTATCACATGGTCATAACACCGCACTGCTTATTGCTACCTTAATCAAAGAACTTAACCTACATGCATACATTAATTTTGATGTAGCCGATGTAGAAGTCATACTATTTAAACAGACTAATGTACATATTACAAATATAATTTATATATCTAAACCAAATCAAAAAAAAAACCCAATTTGCATATTAATTTAAAAAAAATTTAAAACTCAATTTGATTACAATATAGCCTTTAGCAAACTAAGTTAAATGTATGCATTTAAAAATTTTGAATTAAAAAAAAAGTCCTTTGGCGTTCATGTTATTGTCATGCATAATTATTAGTTAAAAAAATAAAAATAAACACGTGGGGCACAAGAGAAAGGAGTAATGAAAATTGAACCCAAAATAATAATGACATATTACGCATTTTTTATTTAATAGCTTATAATGGATTTTTTAAAATTATTTTTTAAATGATTAATTCAAACATTACTTTCATACAGATGTCATATGCAGGGTTGACCTTCTATAAAACACTCGTGCAGGTAATTTCAGCCTCCCCCAATTGATATTATCGATCAAAAAAAAAAAAAAGCTTAACTCTTACAGAAAATAATAATAAACAATGAAAATAAATAATTTTTTTTAATTAATTTTTTTCACTGATTCTGTGTATCAGCTTTGTGTGATAATTTTTGAAGAACTTTAGATTACAATTTTAAGTATTATTTGAATAAGAGCCAATCAATAAGTGCAAGTAAAATAAATTTGCTTTAGATTTAATGTTAGTCATGACTTATTTAGTATATAGATATGGACAATTGAGATCAAGTTTAAAACAAATTTTATGTAAAAAAAAAGAATTTTAATTTTAACATCATGTATAATCAAAATACAATACAGGTATAAGAAATTATCTGTTCAATAAACATCATTTAAAGTAACTTATTGGTTGCTTTAGCACATTTTTCTTAAGATTTAATGTAAATTAAACAAAAGATTTTAAAATATAAATAAATGTGAGAATTGTACACCAGCCTAAAATTCCATCGTTTGGATTTCAGATCAAAACTAAATGTAAATACAGGAACAATAGCATCTATTCCCCCCCTTCACTAAATATCACATTTCAAACACGAATTTATATCAGACTGTAATCATATTTTCTTCACATTTTAAATACTGTACCTCTGTAGTTTTTTTTTTTTTCATGTAAGCCAACCCACTAACCCGGAACAATTGCTTATAAGGCAGCTGTGCTGACCTCTCGACCACCAACGCTAGTTAAAAGCATAAGTACTGATTTTTCCCAAGCATTGTTTATTAATGGTGGAATTACTTTCTTTGCATAAACATAATATTTTTTTTAATTGGTTGTTAATTTGGCATGTGATAGCTTTACAAACAAACATACATTTACCAATCAAACAACAGAGAAAATAGAGATTTTGTTTTATCAATAAATGATATGACAAATAATTTTACTCCTTAATAAAAACAAAATGTCATACAGAATTATCTCATTATGACCAATTAAAAAAGAATGCATGTAGAAACTTTAAATAAAGAGAATCACTTATGCCTCTTTTCCAGACATTGTTTAAATATTAAAAATATACATTTAAAATATCAATCAATAATATAAAAAATAAAATAAACTTCATTCAAAGTTGTTTCAACTTTTACTTTCATCTATGAATAATATACAATCCTATTCTATCCAACACAATAACAATAAAAAAGATTATCTCAATCTGACTAATTGCACAACCTCTCAAACTAGTCTCACAATATGAACTTAACATTATAAAAATCACTACAATATAGTACATCTTAAAAATAAATTTATTTTTTAAAATCTTTTTTTCTAATATTTATAAATAAATTTGGTTTTTACATATTAGACCTGTTTGTGATGGCAGAATGCTGTACTTTTCTTCAGGGTTTGGGGAGGGGTGTTTGCAACAGCAGAATACCATATTCGTGATTTTTTAATCAGTATTGTCTGTTGAAAACACCCTCCCCTCCCTCAACTGGAGAAAGGTATGGAATTTACCATCACAAACATGGGCAGCAGTTCTAATATGTAAACATGAGCAGCAGGTCTATTTTAACCTTCATATTTTATATAAATATATCCTTTCTTAAATAAAACATCTAAAAAAAATCTGCAGATAATGCCAAAATATAGTTGCAAATGCATCAATGTATAAAAATAGGGTAAAGCTCTACAGGATTTAATACAGTAGTAGAATAGTAAACTCAAGGGCTATAAAGGTTCTTAATTTGATTCTCAGTCAAAAAATAGGCCTTTATATAGAATGGAACTGGTGTGATCAACCAATTATTACATAGATATTCAATAACTAATCATATAATTATTTCATTACAAATTGATTGTGGAGCAGTTCTAATAAATTTTGTTAACAATCTTACAAAATATACCTTTAATATTAACAAATTTAGTATTATGGCTCTTTTTCCCAAATCAGTGGTTGATGAATGGCTACAAATTATCAATATGGGCATATAGATTAAGATGTTTGATACCTCTAGTTCATATGAAAACTGAAGATTGTTCATAAAATGCATGAACAGTGAGAGGGGGTGGTCAAGTTTCTGCACTAGTGGATGGGGCATTAATAAAAACCAAAAAAATTGAGTATATATATATTAAGTTTCAATAGTCCTTCATTTAACTAAAATTTCAGAATATCCAAAAAAAAATTCATTTTAGCTATATTAAAAAATCACTGCAAAATACAGCCAATGTTAAATGCAATATAAAAAATAAATTAGAATTTTTAACATCAACTTTATATTGTATGTACAATTAAAAATGCAATAATTCAGATTACCGGAGGAAAATATTTTTGACTCTAAAGTCAAAGAGCAGAAAGAATGTTGCTGTGAAGAGTTTGCTAAATAAGTTTGCCAAATCATTATATATCTTTCCAGACACTTTGTTGCTTTGGAAATTTTGGAAGTATGTTAAAACAACCAAGAGTGACCAATAACCAATAACAGTTATGGAGTTAAGAGAAGGAATTTATTTCAACCAGAATGTGATAATTAAGTGGATTGCAAAAGCAAAAAATATATTTCAATAATATGAATGGAAAATTAGTACCACAACATATATTGAAAATGAAGTATATTTTAAAATTATTAAAAATTAATGATTTTTTTTTTTAAAGTGCCACTTTATCCTCTAGTTGGATTTATTTTGAAGCTGTTATTTTTTTATACAATATATTAAGACAGTTTCCCATTACATAGGCAAAATAAGAGTCACAGATCACATGACTCTATACTCTTAAGCTTGTAAGTTATAAACAATGAGAATTGCCAATTCCTCAACAAGCTTTGTGAAAAATGCTTAGCTAGAGAAAGCATTTAAAATATCCCTGTCAGGATCCCCCCCAAACCTCTGACCATGGTTTCATGCTCTGGTACTCATCAGAGAGGTGCTATGGTAATGCTTAGCTAGAGAAAGCATTTAAAATATCCCTGTCAGGACCCCCCAAACCTCTGACCATGGTTTCATGCTCTGGCACTCCCCAGAGAGGTGCTAGGTCTGAACCCACCCTAGCACCTCTCTGACAAGTGCCAGAGCATGAAACCATGGTCAGAGGTTTGGGGGGGGGTCCTGACAGGGATATTTTAAATGCTTTCTCTAAGCTAAGCATTTATCACAAAGCTTGTTGAGGAATTGGAAATCCTCATTGTTTATAGTTTCTCATTACATCTCACAGAAAAGTCATTTAGAAATGCTTTGTATATATCCTTATATCTTAGCTTTTGTCTGATTCTTAAAATATTTTTTAATCCTGTGGAGATTGCTTTGAAATACTTTTTTTATTAGTATGTGCTGAAATGCTAAAAAAAAAAAAAAGTAAAAAACCTGCACATTTGCATTTGTTATATATATATAAAACATGATGTTTTTTTTATTTATTTTCAGTTACAATCTAGAAATTATAATGTTTTTTTTTCAAATAATGGAAACATGGATATTGTTAAAAAAAGTATAATAAAAAAACTTTTGTAGCATTAATTAATCAGAATCTTCAGTAATTAGCTTTACACATGTTTGTAACAGTAAACACAAACAATATTGCTATGCCCTAGACACATACTTTCCACAACCCTTACAAGAAATATTTTGAAAAGCAATTCATTTTGGATGCACAGTAGCATCATACAAACTTAAGAAACATTTTATATCCCAAAAAAATTGCTTAATATTTGTCATGCAGAAATGTGGTTAATCATGACCTTTAACATATGCACCCAATATATGTAATCATATTTAAGAATTTGTCTCTTTCAAATAAGTCATGACTCTGCAGGTTAATAGAACAATCACCAGCCATTTTTCTAGCACAAATATCATTTTATGTCTCCTGTTATGAGCATCACACCTTATTTCTACAACTGGATATATCTTATCTATTCATATATCTATTGGTCTGTGGTGATAAATGCTCAATCCAATGAAGATGCAATCTGGACTAGTTCATTAATTAAAGGTAAGTTGAGCAATAATAACTGTGAAGACAGATTAATAATAAAAGTAAAAGATTGATTTTGTCCATACTTTGAATATGTTTTCCGAGCCTCAGGTTTGTACAAAAAGGTGGTAAGCACAGAATCTCGATAAACTGTGATTTTAGTCTTAAGTTGAAGCATGTATTAAACTGATATAAAAGATATTAAGTAACTAATAAGCTACATTCTTAATCTTAAATGGCAACATGTTATTGAAGTCTCAGATCCATTTAGACTTGATAAATCATAATCAGTTAAGTGTCATAGCATCGGCCGGGACGCAAACCCGCAACCCGGGCAACTGCCTGCAAAGTGACAACATTAATCACTTTGCAAACAAGTAAAAAGTGTTATAAATAGAGTAATTACTTTCTTTAACTGTATAACTATATTTTTTTTTCTTCAAAAGAAAGCTGTATGTGATAGATGAACTCAAAAAATATCAAATATATATATATATGGAATAACAAGTCCAAAAATATTACTATGATAATTCATAAGTCAGATTCACAAGAATCATTTAGAATAATTTAAACAAACTTTCAATGAAAGCTCACTCTATTGTATCAGCATGAATCTATTTGGCGGATAGCTAATGAATAAATTAGCAATGATATAAGAAAATTAGTGCTATTTAAACATTATTTAAATGAGTCTTTGGGACTCCGAAATGTAAATTATTATAATAACATTTTCAGAATTAGCTGTTCCACAATAGGTTTATATTTCATAAGCCATAACTTGTTTATGGGCTTGCTAAAATTGTTAGAATATACAGATACCCTGCCATTAAGCCAAATACCACTAATTTCAAATATTCTATCTAGACTAAATTACAATATATTATTCTCATTATTTAAATTATTTAACCCAATAAACATTACATGACCACCACTTCTTATGCTTGTGTATAACCGTTTTAAACAGGCAAAACTGCTGGAGGGTTGCATTAGATCCTAAGATCTAGGTGCAGTACTCTCAGATCCAAGGCTCCTCACTGATGAAGGCCACAATCCAGAAACAAGTCTGGGGATATTAGATGAGTAGGCACTAGATGGAGATTTTATGCATTAAGCCTTCTGGCATCCATTGATTACTCTAACTTGTTGTGTGTGGCAATATGTATAATGAGTTTTGCCTGATTTAAATTATTTTTAAATATAAAAAAAAAATGCTCCTATAAATGAAAGCGTATTTTGTATTTTGGTATTATATAGTTATCAATAAAATAAATATATACAGTTCATAAATAATATTCTAATATATATATAAACAATAGTGTTGTTTAAATTTTCATCAAATTTTGTTTTCATACTGAATAGAAAAATATTGTTGTAATCCAAAAAAATAGACAAATTTCACAAAAAAACAACTCAGAAACCAGGGATTTTAGATTAATGGTAATCTAACAGAATAATCAATTAAGTAATTAATACATTACAAAGTTATATCTTACGAACTTATAAAAAGGGTATTTAAGCACCTTCAATTAGATATAATTTTATGTATATAATAATTTTAATCATATGATAACATATCAAGCATATCCAAAATTATGAACCTTCAATCTGTTGTCAAGGCAACCTGCATAAGTAAAAAATAAGCTCTTTACTCTTCATTCTGACTTAAGATCTTACAATGAACAGGACTGTAACTGACTGAGACTTTTATATTCCTAAAAGTTTAAATAACCCCTATTAAACAGATAAATATAACTTGTTTTGAAAGCAGACTAATAAAATTGTCATTCTTGAATTTCAAACCTTATTGGCATCAATTATTATTTCGATAATAAGCATAGTTTTGCCCCAAACTAGATTGTTTTACTACTGTAATCATATGATAACACCCAAGCTTATTTAAACCATGAATCTTCAATCTGCTGTCAAGATAACCTTAATAAATTAAAAGATGGATTTCCACTATTTATTAATCTGTTTCCAAAACAGGTTATTGTCTTGTTCATATTAAGATCTTAGACCAGAGTGAAATATGGAAATTCATCTTTTACTTATAGAGGTTGCCTTGACAATGATTTAAAGATTCATGGTTTAGATTAGTTTGGGCTGTTATCATGTGAATACTTTTACAAAACCATCTAACTTTGTCAAAATCAGATTTATTATCTAAGTAATAATTGATAGCAGTGAAGTTTGAAAGCTAAAAATGATCATTTATTAGTTTACTTTCAAAACAGGTTAGGTTTTTCTGTTTGATAAGATTTATTTAAATTTCTAGGAATAGAAAATCTCAATCTGTTAACAACCCAAATGTCAACTATCTTGCCTACAGAAAGATCTTAAACTAGAGTGAAAGGTTGGTATGAATCTTTTATTTGTAGATATTGCTTTGACAACAGATTGAAGATTCATAATTTAGATACCCTTGGGCTATTATTGTATGATTACATTTATAAAATCATTTAGCTTTGAGCAAAATTAGGTATATAATATTTTATACTTTAGTTAGTTATCAGAGGTTTTTATGCTAGGTTTGGGAAAAAATAAGGGGGATTTAGATATGAAGGTCATGGAGTTGACAAAGATTAGGTTGTGGAAATGGGATGGAGCAGATTATGGGAAAACTTAGGGTGGACAATGGAAAAGGAAAGTGGCTAACAGGTTTCTCTGAGCATAGCTCCTGAGAGATTCCTGACTCCGTTTAAGGAGAAGTCACAGTGCATCACATCACATCATATATATATATATATATATATATATATATATATATATATCCATTTAAGGAGAAGTCACAGTGCATCACATCACACATATATATATATATATGCACAGAAATATCAACCTCATCTGACCCATACATTCAAAGTTATAATATAAAGTCTCATTAGAACTTCATAAGTTTTATCAAGATATAGAAGATGATAATGTTCATACAATAAAACAAAAAAACTATCAAAAGAAAGTGCTTGCACTATCAGCAACATTAATTGTACACTATATGCCTAACATATATTTTATATTGAAGCTCTCTTTTATAACAGATAAGGTACTTTATAAATTAGTCACTTAAATAAGGTTCACAGTTTCACTTTAGTGCAAAACACGACACACTATAAAATAATTAGTTAATGATTTAGTTTCAACTCATGAGAATCAACTTATGATCAAATAAATGAATAACAAGAAACAATAAAACATAAGTCATGTTGCATAGTACATTTAGATAAATATATATGTAAAGTACAGTTGGCCTTGGGGAAGGATGATAATTTTTCTAATGTTTATTTCCTGCCAGAATAAATATACTGAGCAATAATTTCAGGCAATCTCATTAAGAAATAAAAGAATAGCATGAATCAAACAAGGCTCTCTAAGGTTTAAATATATTCTTTAGTTCATATGGCAACTGTCTAAATCAATCAAATATTGATAAAAACAGCCATAGCAAAAACAGATTGTTAAAGTAACTAGCATTTGATATCTAATGATATGCTATTAGAATAAAAAGTCATTTTATGAAAGTCATATTCCCTTCTACCTGTTGTAAATAGTTTCATTACTGGTGATTTTTCCTCAGGTCTCAATACATCATTAGAAGTCATAATCATTTTTTAACCCGTGGTAGTTGGAAATTGCATGTCATCTATAAATATAATTTATTTATATTTTTAGGAGCAGTTATTTACTCTATTTATTCTAATACAGTGACATTTATTGTAAGCTTGGATGTCCAAATAGACACCAGAATGCAAAGTTAACAGCCTTTATTAGTGAGAAGCTGATAACACTTAATTATCACTGGTAGTTGTTTGAATATAATCTTAACATCTTGTCGCTTCTTTTCATTCATGCTAGCAATAGATGGTTCTGGAGTAAACAGAGTGAATTACTGCTCCTAAAAGCATATGATGACTGTAAGTACAGAGATTCATGTGATACTTATATGATTTACATAAACACAATTTCTTTTTAATACACAAATTCTTCTAATACAACTTCAATTTATAACTTTTATATCTTCATGACATTATTGAGTACCTCTTTTTCTTTCCCATAAATAACTTTCACTTTGGATAACTGTTATTAATTCACTGTATATAGTTTTCCATTTTTTCAAATACAGATATCACATTACTGAAAGACTCACATACATGATTCTCTTAAATCCCTTCTTTAGAAGTGAACTAGAACCTACACATGAGTCAGATATGTGGATTGCTACACTAGATGCCCAGGGCTAATTTATTTTAATACCAAATCTCCTTCATCTATTCTAATGATCTCTTTACTTACATCATTAAAATGTGCCAATATATAAAAAAAAGAACTTTTTTTAAATTCTGGAAAAAACATTCAAACTTGATTTCTATTATTACTATGTAAATTAAGTCCCATCATCTTCTTATTATGAATGTTTTCATTATCACTTTTTATATTTTATTCTGATCCCAGTTAACAACTTGCAGGAGAGCTCGTGAATTTAAAAGTATACTCAACTCACTGTTTTGAACTTTTGAACTCGCTTAAAATTTTATTACCTTATTATAAAAAAAATTAAGAACTGTATATATTTTACATTTTAACAACAACTTAACCATCAACGAAATTAAATTCATTCTTTCTGTTTGAGTCGTAAGAAACTACAAAATAATTTACACTACATTCGTTAATCTAAATTGTTAATCAAAACTATCCTCAAACATTAACTCTCATTAAATACAGCACTAGAATATTATTGTTCTGACAAATAAAACAGAAGAGGGGGGGGGGCTTTTTATCACAATTTCTCAGTTACTTATTAATATATTTTACCTGTAATATATTCTAAACAGTTAAAAAGTCAATTTAGCAGAAAATTTTAACAAAGTAATATTTTTAAAAATAGAAATTAACATTTTGTAGATAGCAACAATCCTTTTAATGTCACCATTACTCATGTGATGAATTTTGCTTAACAAGAATCATTAATGTTTTAAACTAAAATCAAGATAGCAGACATAAAACTTAACACCAACATTTTTTTTTTTTAAAAAAATTAAAATAAAGATAATTTTTTAAATATTCTACTACTGGTCTTAATTTTCGCAAGTTTCAGTTACTTACGATTGAAAAAATTAGCAAATAAAAAATTATATTAAAGAAATAGAAATTAATAAAAAAGATAATAATTTTCTATATTTCTAATGTGTTTTGTTCATAATTGCATATAGGCTATGCCATCATCACTATTTTCAAACTTTATCAATCCACTGCAGGATGAAGATCGCTCCTATTTAATCCAGTTTTTCAGATCCCTAAATCTCTCTTCTCCACAACCTAGCAGCAATTTTTTCTTATTTCATCCATCCACCTGCCTCCTTCTCGATCTTTTATATTTCTTGAGATTCATCTTAAAACTCGATTCACCTATTATCATCTCTTCTAGCAATATATGCAGCCTCCATTTTAGTCAATTAGGTCATCCAATGACGCCATAAATATGTGTTTGTTCTCTCACCCACGTATTTGTTTTCCGATTTCTTATTATTCCTAACATAAATTTCTATATATTTCATTGAATGATGTCCCAGTTTCAAATCTATAAGTAAAAATTGACAAAACACAGCTTTTAAAAACTTTCCTTTTCAAACACAACAGCATATTTTCTTTTAATATCAAGTTATTTCTACCAATCCAAGTTTAATTCTATGATTAATTTTATCCATGTAAACTATGGTCCTGAATTCATAAGTATTATACATATTTTCTACATAAGTACTATACATATTTTCTACATAAGTACATACTTCAAATGTGTTAGCGTGTTTAAGAAAAAAAAAACAAAGTAGTTCCTAAAATTGGTGATTTGTGATATCCATGAGATGGCTTGAAACCCAGTGTCATAGATATGAACATTATATATATATATATATCTAATTAAAGGGGATTTGAACCCAGACTTTCAAGCTTCCTACAGTCATCCACTCTATCCAATATATCTGATATATGTAACCACATACATGTGAAAAAGATAAATGATCTTCACTATACGTATTTCATGAAGAGGATTGAAGCCTGTCCATTAAAGTATATAGATTCGCCATCTTAAAATAAATAGAGCTCTGATTATACAGATATGTGGGAGGTTATGATCCGGACCAACTGATAAGTGCCAGTTCAGCATGAAATATGTATATTAGAAATCATTTATCTTTCTCACATGTATGCGGTCATGTATACTGATTGTATTAGATATAGTAGATTACTGTAGGGAGCTTGAAAGTCTGAGTTCAAATCTCCCTTTAATTATATCTAGGTTAAGTATATACATTATACTTGTACTTCAATATTATATATATACTACATATGTATGTATGTATGAATATATATGAGTACAAATACTCTAAAAAAATAATCAGTATACCAGAGCAATCATTGTGTAAGTAATATAACAAATATTCTTCAATAAAGCATTGTTGTTGCAGAGATATCATGAAAGTAAAAGTAAATCTGGTTAATTAAGTAATATTTCTAATATATAATTAAAATATATAAACATTTGTGTTATCATTTGGAAAATTAAAAATGTCTGTTATATAGACCAGAATTTCATATTAATTGCAATATCAGCAAGATATTACTGAAATATGAAAATATATTGCTAGAACATCATTAAACTAAAATGATGCATTGCTAAATGTAGAAATATATGTTGCAAAAGAATATTTGGGTTTTAAAATCACTTATTAGGTAACTGAATAATTGCACATAGTAGTGTCTAATGGTTTTAATAAGCCTGTAAATAACACAGCTTATCAAATAATATAATGTTGATAGCACAAACCTATTTGAAATGACCATTTCTGAGAATATTACTATAATAATTCACAAGCAAGATAGATAAAGTAATATTTTCACATTCATTTAAATGATTTTTTAAAATCTGATTTGTGAATTATCATAATAACATTTTTTTCAGGTTTGGTTGTTAAATGAATAGGTTTCCATTTTATAGTGATATGAACAATCAAATCTACGGGTGTTTGAATAATTCATATGTCTATATTTGGATAGAAATTTTACAAAAATTTTCTATGAATTTTTTTAAGTAATTTCCAGCTATAATGCTTAATATCAATTAAAAACAGGTACTGCATGCTGAAATTACATCAGCTAGTAAATATATTTGTCTGAAATATTTTTGAGTTAAAAGATTTGCTTTTAACTTACTATCCAAAGATATGTAAATACAATAATTTTCTTAATACTTTTTATAAAAAGAGGCAAAACTCTCCATACAGTAGTGCCACTCAGTGCAAGCCAGAGTAATCAATGGATGCCAGAAGGCTTGTGCATGAAATCCATATTTAGTGCCTACTCATCCAATATTCCCAGACTAGTTTCTAACTTGTGACTTTCGTCAGTGGATTTGTACTCTCCAAGGCTCTTACTGATGAAAGACAAGCTAGAAACTAGTCTGGGGATATTGGATGAGTAGGCATTAGATAGGAATTTCATGCACAAACCTTCTGGCATCCATTGATTATTCAGGATTGCACTGAGTGGCATGACTGTGTGGAGAGTTTTGCCTGTTTTAGTAACAGTTATGAGCAAGAATAAGAAATGGTGATCATGTGATGTTTGTTACTTTTTATAATTAAATAAGGCTTTCCCATAAAAAGTTATAATTTAAAATAGGTTTTCACAAATTTATAGATTTAAATAATAGAAATTTATCAATAATTCTCTATATTTTTTTTAATAATTTTCCAAATATGATGTAATAAAGCAAAATATCAAGTAAAATAGGCATAATTTCTATTGAGTAAATTGATAAAATTAGGTTTCTTACAATGCTTTCTTGTAATTTGTACTTTGTCTCATTACATCATTGATAGAAAATTTAAAAATGCATAATTTTTTTACATTAAATTCTAACATTTAAATCTATAAACCTGTGAAAATCTTCTACACACTTTATCAATAAGTTTTAATTTCTAGTTCATCATAAAAATAGTCCACCACCTCATTTGTGCAAGCTTGCTAAAAACAGATACATAAGATACAATACTGACTGCTTCTGGGTAAATTAAGAATGATTTAATAAAGTTCTATATAGCATTGTTAGATTTAAGAATATGAGATTAGTGGAAATATATATTTTAAACAGTGAAATTATCATATAGTACTGTATTTTAATTAGCAAAGATAACTAAGCAATAAAAAAGGGTCAACTCTCTAACAATTTTTTTTTAATATATGGCTGAACAGAATAGAACCAACAGGATTTTTTTACAATTATCATTTCAAAAGGATAATAAAATTATATGAAAAATAAAGTATCACAGATCATAACAAAAAAAAATGGTTTAGTTAGTACATCATTTTATAGTAAACTAGTGTTCCAACTCCTCACTGAAGAGACCCATAGGTCAAAACCGGTTTGGGGATGGGGACAATCTAAAATAAAGATGATTTGAATGCCTTCTCTTGTAGTAGCATTTATCATAATAATAATAATAAAAAAGCTTGTTTAGAGCTCATTAGCATTCTCTTAATTTTACATTATTTTATATAAAACTAACATTAATATATTTCCATTAATGATGACACAGACATCTTTCTTATATCATTTATATCTTAGCATTTATTGCAAAAAAGTATTCCAAATAAACTGGGGATATTAAAACAGCTTTATATATATTACTATTACTTGTTAGTGTTGATTTTAATATTATTATTAATTATATTATTATTGATCTATAATGCTTAATATAGTGGTATAGTTTTGAAATCAAAAAACTTCTTTCCAAAGATGCATTGAGTTGATTCATTAATTATTGCTATGACTTGGATGTCTGAACATCACATGCCACTTGAACAATAATTTTTTTTTTCTTCAGTTTTACATTTTTTTTAAAAAATTTTAATAAATGCCTCACTTTTTCAGAGAAAGTAAAAAATAATCTGATATTTGAAAATATTGATAAATAGAAAAAATATATGTAACAATAAAATATCTTATGACCCCATCTCATACTATGAAGGATGATGTCATGTGATGACTTACTGGTTTCATATCAAATCTGGCAAAAGATTGAAGTGCCTATAGCAATTAAAAAACTAAGGAAAATGTAATACAGATACTTAACAGATTTCAGATTCATATGACTATATAAGCAAGTAGAGATTGAAAATATTAATATGCTTGATAATTTAGGCTAATACCTTGATAGTAAATCAAAGAAGTAAAATATGGCTGATAGAAGTGTATTCAACCCAAAAGATCTAGATGCACTGCTGCCAAATCTAAAGCTCCTCACTAATAAAAGCCATAATCTAGAAAGTATGGAGATATTGGACAGGATTGTACTAGATAGGAATTTATTAAGCACTACCATCTTGCATCCATTTATTATTAAAGCTTATTACACTAGCAAAATATGAGAAAAAAAATTTGCTGCTACACATACATATAATAATATCTATATCAATAATAGCTGCTTTGTATTACATATTTATAATATATGTGAATATAAAAATGATTATATGCATGTAATATAATCTATGTATATTGGACTAGTAATTAACATGTATTCACTAACTAATAATATTTAAATTAATGGTATTTACTTATTTAGTTAAGTGTCACTCTTATTTTGATAATACCAAATTTTTATCAAAATTTGTGAACAATAGTGAAACTTTCATAATATGTATTTTTAAAGCAAAATATATCCAGACCAACTTCACTTCAGTCTTTTAAGGTTTTCAATGAGGTCAGTAACACCTGTTTGTTCTCTTACCCATATATTGTATTTTTGATCTCTTCTTGTTATTCCCAACATGCATCTCTCCATAATTATTTGAGTGATCTGAAGTCTCTGTATTGCTCTTCTATTAAGTGTCCAAGTCTCAGATCCATAAATAAAAACTGGTAAAACACATTTATTAAAAACCTTTCTTTTCAAACACATAGGCATATTTCATATATACTCTATTACAATCAAAGCTTATCAACAAAATATGAACTATTATAAGCAAGTACAATATATGTGAACGGTGCATGGAACAAATTATGGTGAGTATGGTGGCTTGACTATATGCTGTGAAGATTTCAGTAATTTATTAATAATAACTTTAAATAGGAGATGCTAGATCAAATTGTTTTAACAATAAATCAGGAACAAAATCAAATAATCATTGACAACAATCAGCATCTTAGTTGAATGACTCTTTCCTTGGCTAATGAATCTTTCTATAATAGAAAAATTTGCACTTACATGCAGAAGTATATACACAGATAAAGGTTCTGATGACGCAGCCACAATTCATCTGCCTGCTGTGCTTATGACCAGTGTTTAAATATTGGCAAGAAAACACTTAGATTTTTTTCCCCTCTGGTAATTGGCCCACAACCAATTTAAGCTAGAAGTATATGGTAAAATGGTCAAACTCATCACTTGACAATCAGAAAGTCTGATGAGTTTTTTCTCGGGGGAGTTGGAGGGGGGGGGTACTGCATTTGTCCCACAATGTCTATTTAAAAAACGTTTTGCCTATACATGCACACACACTAATAATTTGTACTTAGATCTGAATGGTGATTATTCACATACAGTATTTTCTGTTTATAGCTAGAAAAAAATGCACCAATACCCTAATCACATTAATCTAAGCTTAACCGTAAATATATAATTTTATAAAAAAAAAAAAAAACCCTCAACATAGTAATCTGATAAACTTAGTAAATCTCAAATAACTAAAATTTTGTTTTTCATTATTTATATAGCATGGTAGAGATGAGTTAATCTCTCAGAATTAACAGCTATTTGCAAGAGTTAATAAAGCATTTATATTCATTCACCTCAATGTTTGAAGGTAGACACTGTAATCCAACAGTCTTTTAGTACAAAAGGCTACATACTCTAAGTCCCCTATAAAAAGAATCATTACCTTCAAGAATCAAAATAAAATTTACAATTTAAAAAAAAAAAAATGTATATTTACGTTTTGATTCTATACAAAAATTTACAATAAAAAAGAAGTATAAAACTATTTTCAATGATATTTTGATTCTCAATCTTTACTCCCCCCCCCCCTCCACCAGTCACCTTTCTAAAAATGCTTTGCAAGATTTCATAGCTCTATTAATAGGATCTAGAGAAATCCTAATCACTCCTTGTTGATTTATCAGTAAGCTGGTCTACAGGTCTGTGGCTTGTCTTGTTTTGTCTGCCTAACAATAGGCGAAGAGAGCCCCATTCATCAGCTCCCCATTCTCAAAATGGCCGCCCCAGGTCAACTAGGCCTGACTATAGCCACACCCTCGGTGAACATGCTTGGGAAACTTACATTCTTAAGAATTGTGGCCCACCCAACAAACAGCCTCACTCTTAGCAACACACACAATTATGTCCATGAGTGTGTGACTGTATATCCAAATGTAGATGCACAGACATTTACACGTAATAATGAAAGCTACATGTGTTTATGAAAGAGGACTTTTTAAAAAAAAAAAGTAACTAGACAGATTTAGGCAAATGCTCATATGAAATGTGTGTGTGTAAGTATACTCGAATAAAAAGTGTATAATTACTTGCATGCTTGAAAAAATCCTGAAGCATATATGAATTAAGTAACGTTTTGACTGGTTATATGTATGTTTTAAATAAAAGAGATTTAAGTAACTGTTCATATCAAATGAGTGCGTGCACATATGTTTGGATAAGTGTGTGTAATACATGCTTGGATAAATGCAATGAGCAAATACGAATTAAATAATGTTTTGTCTGGATATATAAATATAAGAGCTATATTGAGACTTGCTAGTATTAAGTAATAGGCATAAATTTTTTCTCCATCCAATGTATAGCTTAATATTACGTGCCTATAATTAGGCAACCATTTAAAAACAACTCTTTTTATGTTCCAAATATTCTACTTATTAAAATTTTCAGGAAAGGATTTACATAAACTATAAAAATTTCTATGTACAGATTGATATTAAAGACAAAAAAAAAGTTTTTATGACCAGCAAAAATAACTAGCCAACGTCTATTAATAGATTGGTAAATGGATATCTGTTGGGAGTAACAAGAAGAGATCGAAAACGCAATGTATGGATAAGACAACAAACAGGTGTTACTGACCTTATTGAAAAAATTAAAAGATTGAAATGGAGTTTGGCTGGACATATTGATAGAAGAGATGATAATACATGGACAATTGAAATTTTAAACTGGATTCCAAGAGATTGTAAAAGACCCAGAAAGAGACCACATGTGAGATCGATGGATGAAATAAGAAAATGTGCAGGGGTGTTGTGGAGAAGAGAAGCTAAAGATCAGAGAAGATGGATTAAACTTGGAGAGACTTTCATCCTGCAGTGGATTGATAATGGTTGATGATGAAATGGATATCTAAAAAAATTTAGCTAAAGAGATCATATTTGGATAGGTGAACACAGTAAAATTTGTTATTGCAAAGGACATCATCATAATCAGAAGAAGAAGAAGAAGAAGCAGCAGCAAAAATAATTCATTTTATTCAAAACCAAAAAATAAAATGTAAAAAAAAATACCATATTAATAGTAATATAGGGTATTTGAACACAGACTTTCAAGTTCCCTTCAGTGATCCCCTCTATCTCATACAGCTGATACACATGACCACACACGTGAAAAAGATAAATGATCTTCAATATATGTATTTTGTGCTAAACAAGCACTCATCAGTAAGTCCAGACGATCATGTCCCACACATATATATAAAATCAATGTTCAGTTTATATTGATAGCAAATCTTTACACTTTAATGGACAAGCATCAATCTATTCCATGCTCCAACTCTACAGCCATACATATAATTGAATATCTGATGATTAATAGTAATAATTGTCATCTGTTTTCTTTAAATGTGTATATATGATGAAATCAAGAGTAGTCACTCTTCCTCAAGCCAGGAATAAATAACATTTTATGTTAGCAAGGACCAAAAATAGAATATATCATTCTATTCTTGATTCTTGCTAAACATACAGTGTTATGTAAAATAATGGTTTGCTTTCTTTTAATCACATATACATTAAACTATGCCAATCTCATGCTTAGGTATATAACGGATATTTTCATTAATATTTTTCTTGCTACATTTATTCCATAGACTGTTCGTGTGCTCATTTTATAATCATCTATGAAATCACTGCAGACATCATAATAAAGTTGTTTTAATGAATTGAAAATCTCTTTTAATATCCCCAGCTGTTTTTTTTTATTTTTTAATCTGTCAATATTTGCTCCAATGAGAACTGATTTTGAATTTTTGTGTTTAAAAAAATGTCTTAAAATTCATTTCAAAAATAAATCTATCTAATTGATTATTAATAATGCTTAGTTTAGCACCTTTAAACACTGTTCTATGTATTGTTTTGGGTTGCGATAAATAACCAGTTTAACTCCCTTTTTATTGAACACCATTCCTTCAATTTTCCATGTAAAATTGTATAAACTTCTTTGCAAATTATTACAAAAACCTTGCATTTTTGTTTAACATCTAATTTTTCTGTTAAATTTTTCAGAACTACTATACTTTGATTAACTACTTCTAATCCTTTTCTATAGTTGATTTCATATATATTTGGCCTCTTTTCATTTTAACATTTTAATTAACATTTTAGATTCAATGGAATAAATTATTCTTTCATTTATTGCCTTATAAGCAAACTATGGACAAAAAAGTATGCCTTAATATCAGTATTAGAGAGCAATAAACCATTCCATTTATTCTACTTGAAATTCATCTACTATATCTACAAATTGCTTCCTGCAAACTGATCTTCATCAATTCAATATTTTTTTAATGATAAAGGCTAATAATCAGAACCTAGTTCGGGTGCATGGCTATGACATAAAGCACCCACTGACCACCGTAGAAACCTAGATTAAGGATACTAATGTGGTTAGCCAAAATAAAAGTCATATGATACTTTGTGTTTAGTATACTCTGGAATACAATAAAATGAGTGAAATCCGTTTATTAAATCAAATAAGTTAAAATCAATAGTTTAGTTTTAATTAAACCAAGGTTAAACTCAGCAGAAAAATGTTGAATGCAATTACCCATATTTTTAAACAAAAGTAAGATTCCTCAACACAAAACAAATTAAACAAAAGTAATTCAATCAAAGACTATTAAACAAACAAATTAAGAATTTGTAACTTTCTTAAAATGAGTTTTGACAACCTGTGAACTCAATGAGAAAATAAAATGAAAGCACTGTTCAGTAAGTACATATAATCTGACTAAAAATGGCACAAAGAAAGCAAGTTAAAGAAAAAAAATTAAATCAATCTGATTACAAAAAACAGAAAATCTTTTATACATTCTTCTTTGATTGCCAAAAGTATATATAAAGAGAATTTAAATTTAACGCAAAAAAAAAAAAAAACGCATTATATAAATTTCTACATCAGAGCACACAAATTATTCTAAATATTTTAAACACTAAAAATTTAATTGACTGAAAGATTTTAGATGTTGAATTAAACATTTAAAATAATTCCAATTATGTTATACATATATGTTTAAGTTCTTTAACCAAAAGTAGACAGAGTAACTAGGCAACAGACTTTAATAACTAAGCAACATATAAACATCATCAGTGTAGGTTGGTATGGTCTGCTACCCTTTGAATATATTTATTCTAGCTCTCCCAGTTACTAGGGCTAAATCATACATATGCATATAAAACTCACTTCCATAAATCATTATCTAATTACAGTATATAAAATTTTTAACCAGTAAAATTTACATAAATTTCCCCTTCAAAAATCACATGCAGTTGTAGATTATCAGATTCTGGAGGTAAAGTCCTTGGATCAGTTGTAATTTTGACGCATTCACTCCTCAAACTTTTTATGAACTCTTAAACAATAAAACCATTTGATTACTTATTTGTCAATATATTGCCATGCATGGTTTGATGCAGTGGTAAATGGTACCCTCTGAAATTCAAGGTCCCCTGATCATAGTCAAGTTCTGGGCTCTCGAGCAATAAACCATCCAGCTATTTTTTCGGTCAATATATCGATGCTTTGTCATGTTTATTATATATGACACTTGGTGGCACTGCAGTATTTTAAAATAGGTTTACAAAAAATGAACTGAATGGGATAGGGAAGAAATTGAAAAGGGGAAAGGCAAGAGGTTTAGATAGGTAGGCAACAGAGATGGTAAATGAATTTAGGGTATAGGGCAAAAGTAAAGCTAATGGCACAAAAGAGTTTCTGGGTAGTTGGAGTAATACAAAAGTAAGATTATTATTTAAAGGAAAGAGTAAGGATCATAGAAAGTTAAACAATTATAAACTGATAGTGATAACATCAGTTTTATAAAAAGTTTTTATATATATGGTGGCTAGAAGAATTGCAAAATGGATGGAAGGGAATAATGTAGTGGAGAAAATGCAAGGAGGTTTTAGATCAGATAGGTGTATAGATATAGTTTATTTGTAGTTACACAACTTATGGATATGAGTAGGAATTCAGGTAGACAGTTATATATGAGTTTTATAGATATAGAAAAGTCATATGATAGAGTAAATAGAAATATATTATGAATAAGTTTACCAAATTTGGAAATGGATGAAGCTTTAGTGGATATTATTAAGAAATTATATGAAAATAATTACTATAAGTATTAATTAGGAAATATGGAATCAGTTAAAAATGGAGTGGGACTAAGGCAAGAATGCCCTATATCACATATTTTGTTTTTGTTATATTTGAGTAAAATGGAGACAGCAATAGAAAAATTAGGAAGAGGGATAGATATACCATTAATAGGTGGCAAGGGAGTATATACTTTGTCAGGTCTTTTTTTTTGTGGATGATTTTTTTTGTGTGTGCAGAAAGAAGAGAAGATATGGAAGTTATGCTGAGGACATGTGCAGTGGTGGATAAAGAGATGGGGATTAAATTTAGTGAAGAAAAATCAAATATAATGATGGTTAATACTGGGGAAAGAGAAAATGTAGAATTTTTATTGGGGGATAGATATTGTTATTTGGGAATCATCTTAAGTAATCAGAAAAATTGCTTGGATGAATGGGAGAAAAAATTGATAAGTGAAGCAAAGAAAAGAAAGGGATTGATAAAGAAATTAACAGTGTTTTCATATAATAAATATGATGTAGCTAAAATTGTATGGGAGTTGCAGTAGCAGGGTTAACATATGGTAATAATGTGTTATGTGTTAGTAAAGAGGTATTAGATTATTTAGAAAAAGTACAAAGAGAAGTAGGAAGACATGCATTGGATGCAGATGTGTAGACAGCAAGGGAGACAATTCAAGGAGAAATGGGATGATCAAGTCTTTATATGAGAGATGCAAAAAGTAAAATGAAAATGTTTGGTAGGTTGCAATTTATGGATAATAAAAGAATAGCTAAAATAGTATTTAATTGGGTTATGAGTAAAGGGCAGGTAACAAGATGGTGAGAAAGATAATGCATTATGCAAAAGATTTGGATAAAGAATTTATATCAGCATACTTGTACAAAAGGTGGGATGATTGTGTTAGGAGGATTGTTGAGTGTTATAGTGGTAAGGAATGGGATAAAAGAATAGATGTATTAATAAATAATAGGGAGTTAGAGAGATGGAGAATTAGTATAGCGAGTAAAAAGAGTTTAAATATATATATATATATATATGTAAACGGAATATTGGGTGTGAGTTAATTTATGATAATATAAAGAAAAGTAGTTTATTGTTTAAGGCTCGAGTGGGATCTTTAGCAACATGAGAATATACATGTAAATGGAAAAATATAGGTGATTTAGTCTGAAAATTGTGTAAGGAAGGTATAGAAAATATTAGGCATTTGTTAATTGAAATGTAAATGCTTGAAAGCAGAAAGAGTACAAATAATGATGTTATTGAAGAATAAACATGAACAAAGTGATTATACAGAAAGTGGATTATTGGTTTTTATGCTGGGTTTGGGAAAAGATAAGGGGGATTTAGATATAAAGCCATAGAGTTGACAAAGATTATGTTGTAGAAATGGGATGGAGCAGATTATGGGAAAACTTAGAGTGGAGAATGGAAAGAGAAAGTAAAGTGGCTAACAAGTTTCTCTGGGCGTAGTTGTTGAGAGATTCCTGACTCCATTTAAAGAGAGGTCACAGAGTATCACATCACAATATCACAAACTCTTTGGCTACTTTGCAATGCTGGTGTGATTATTCTGTGCTGAAAGCTAAGTTGAAGTTTTTTGTCCTTTTTATGTGATTAATCATCTGAGATCATCAATACAAAGACTGTTTGTTTGTGAAGTGAGAGTAAATTGTGATTATGAGAGATAGATTTAATTGAATTTGGAAAGATTGGGAATTATTAATGTTTAGAAAGTGTTTTGTTCGCTATTTTAAATATAGAAGTAAAAAAAAATTATTTTATTGAATATGTGTTAATGTAAGGATATTTTATAACTAAGTTGTATGTAAGATTAGTTGTTTTTTTAGTAAGTTTGCTACTAAAGAATTTTTTTTAATTTAAGAAAGGGAGTGATTTATTTGAGAAAAAAGATAACGTTTTGGAGGTCTAAGGTCAGGAAACACAATCGATCATCTTTGAAAGAAAGTAATGTTTTTACCCTTCCATGTAATGTCCAATATAGAATAGGTGACTTGGAAATTAAGAAATATGGTCTGCATTTGTATTCCACAATGCATATATAATGGTCAGAAAGAAATTAGGCATGCTGTGGTGGAGTGTACCATATGTGATGAGATTTATCACTTGAAATAATTAATTTAAGACTAGAAAGGATGTAACAGGTTTATGGTTATGTAGACAGTGTGGAAATGTGATAAAAGAGATGAAAATGTGATTTCTAAGTATAGATAGTTTAAAAGAGAGAGTCAGAAGAAATGGAGCAAAACATAATTGAGGAAGATAGGATAGAGTATGGTTTTAGTGGAATAACAAAAGATATGGGTGGAAAATTAGTAGTGCAATAGAGATAGTTAGCCATAGTTAGCCAAAGATAGAGAAAGAGGTAAAGGATATAGAAGCAAAATTGAAATCATTAGAGATGAAGTGTGAGCAGATAAAGGAATTATTGAATAAGAATAATAAGGAAGAAGTAGATAAAAAAGTCCAGAAGGTGGTAGACAATGTTACAAATGAAGCTGAGAAAGTAAACTATGAGACAGTATTGATAGGAGATTCACTAATTAGAGAATATGGAGATACAATTGCAATAAGATTCACTAATTAGAGAATGTAGAGATATAATTGCAAGGGAAAATACAAACAGGTATGTAATAGTATGTTTGCCTGGAGCTAGAATTAGAGGTGTTACAGATAAAATAAAGAAGCAAGGGAGTAGAGATGTGTTTGTTAAGGTAGAAACTAATAATTTGTCAGAGCTATCAGAGAGAGTTAATGGATGAGTACATAGAATTGATTAGGAATTTGAGCAAGATTAAAGGAAGAATAGGAGTTGGATTATTACCAAGATTTTACAAGAGGTATATGTTAGATAGGCATGTTCTATAAATGAGAGATTGAAAAAATTGTGTGAGAGAAATGATGTTATGTTTGTGGATGTATGGGATTTTTTTATTGGAAAGAGGGAGTTATATAGTAAAGATGAAAGGCACTTAAAAAAAAACAATGAGGTGATGTTGTAGGGAGTTTGATTTATAAAGAATATAATTAGGAAAACTTATAAAGGGGGGTAAGGTTTTATATGATAGTGTTATCAGAAAGAAGAAGATTGATAGGATGTAAGAAATAATCAAACAGTAGCTGATTTAGATAAAAATATAGGTGTGGAGAGAGAATGGGTCTGTAAAATTAATGATAAGCAAGTTATTTATAAATGTAATGGAGAAGAAAGAGTCAAAAGAATTTATAAAAGAGTAGCTAGGAAAAAAGAAATTGTTTAAATTGGGTATCTGATGGTATTTGAATGTGCAAGGTGGTAGGAGACCAGAAAAGTGGCTGGAATTAAACAAAGTAATTAAAAATGAAGAGCTTGATGTATTAGCAGTAGTGGAAACACATCTAAGAGAAGAACCTCTTCTGGAAATCTTGGTATGGTATGGTATAAATAGAAAAAAAAATAAAAGAAAAAAGGGGTGGTGGTATAGGAGTTATGTCAAAAAAATATTTAAATACTGTTAAATGTCAAGAACATTTGTGGTTTAAGATAAGGTTAGAAAGACAAGAATCGATCATGGCTATAGTGTATGCAGCTACTGGAGATAGTCAAACTGTAATGGAGTATATGAATGCCTAGTTAAGGTTATACAGAGTTTCAAAGAAAAGGGGAAGAGAATAATGTTTATAGTGAACATGAATGGGTATATTGAGAGAAATGATGCTGTAGTAATAAAAATGGACAGCTTTTGAAAATTTTTGTCAGAGTGAATTTGAGCATTGAAAATTTACCAAATTTTTATGAGAGATTACACATGGTCTAGAAATAATATATTCCACACAATAGATTATAAATTAGTAGAGAAGGAGGGAATAAATAAAGTACAGAAAATTGAGGTATTTGATAATGAAGAGTATGTAATAGTGATCATAACTTTTTTATAATAAAAATGGTTAGTAATGTAATGGAAAATACTATTAAAAGTAGAAAGAAGTGAAAGATGTGGATGGAAAGTGAATGATTAGCATAAGTTAGAAGAGTATAAAATAAAGTTGAAGAAACCATGGGAGAGTTGGTTAGGGATGACAATAAGGACTGATGTGGTGAAATAGAAAAAATGGCAAATAGAGTTTAAGGTGAGAAAATATTCAGAAGAATAAAAGTAATAAAAAAGTGAGAGTTAGTAAAAATGTAAAAGAGAGGAAAAAAGCATGCAGAGAATATAAGTGTACTGTTAAGAATAAAGAAAGTGAAAAAGATGTTAATGTTAAATGGGAAAAGTACTTAGAAAAAAAAAAGTTGGCTAAAATAGATAATTATAGAGAGAGAATGAAATTGAATAATAAATTGTTGAAGGATATTAATAAAAGTGGAAAAGATGGGAGTAAAAAAATTTTGGAAATACATTAAAAGAAGAAATGTAGGGGAGAGAGAAATAGTATTACTAGATGATGAGGGAATACACTGCAGCTCTAGAGAAGAGTTGGAGACAATTTTAAATAAGTATGTAATAGATATAGAAAAGATGTTAGATGTGAAGAACAGAATGATGGCAAACATGAAAGCATATAATAATAGGAATATTAGGTTTACAGAAAATGAATTGAATGAGGCCAGGAAGAAATTGAAAAGTGGAAAGGCAAGAGGTTTGAATGGATGGGCAGCAGAGATGCTAATGAATTTAGGGCATAGGGCAAAAGTAAAACTATTATCATATTTTAATAAGATGGCACTGAAGAAAGATTTTCTGGGTAATTGGAGTAATACAAGAATAAGGCTACTATTTAAAGGAAAGGGTGAAGATCATAGAAAATTAAACAATTATAGACCGATAGCAGTAACATCAGTTTTATATAAAGTTTTCTCATATATTTGTGGTTGAAAGGGTTGCAAAATGGATGGAAAAAAATAAAATATAGTGGAAGAAATGCAAGGAGGTTTTGAACAGATAGCCATATAGAAGATAGTTTATTTTTAGTTACACAATTTGTGGATATGAGTAGGAATACAGGTAGATAGTTATATATGGCTTTTATAGACATATACACAATTTGTGGATATGAGTAGGAATACAGGTAGACAGTTATATATGGCTTTTATAGACATAAAGAAAGCATATATCATAGAGTAAATAGAAATAGATTATGGGTAAGTTTAGTAAATTTGGGAAGGAATGGAGCTTTAGTGGATATTATTAGGAAATTATATGAAAATAATTACTATACACATCAATTAGGGAATATACAATCAGTTAAAGTTAAAAATGGAGTTGGACTAAGGCAAGGATGCCTTATGTCACCTATTTATTTGAGAGAATGGAGAGAGCAATAGAAAGACTAGTAATAAGGATAGAAATATCATTAATAAGTAGCAAGGGAGTATATACATTGTCAGGTCTTTATTTGCAGAAAGGAGGGAAGACATGGAAGTTATGCTGAGGACATGCAAAAGGGTGGGTAAAGAGATGGAGATTAAATTTAGTGAAGAAAAATCAAAAGTAATGTTGATTAATACTGGGAAAACAGAAGACAAAGAATTTTTTATTGGGGAATATAAAGTTAAGGGTGGTAAATAGGTATAATTATTTGGGAATTGTCTTAAGTAATCAGAGAAATTGTTTGGATGAATGGAAGAAAAAATTGATAAATGAAGCAAAGAAAAGAAATGGATTAATAAGGAAATTAATAGTATTCTTATATAATAGGTACGATGCAACTAGAATTGTATGGAAGGGAATGGCAATAGCAGGGTTAACATATGGTAATGAGGTGTTGTGTGTTAGTAAAGAGGTATTAGATTACTTAGAAAAAGTATAAAGAGAAGTAGGAAGACATATATTAGATGCAGATGTGTCGACAAAAATGGGATTATCAAATGTTTATATGAGAGATGCAAAAAGCAAAATGAGAATGTTTGGTAGATTGCAGTTTATGGATAGTAAAAGAATAGCCAAAATAGTATTTAATTGGGTTATGAATAAAGGGCATGCAATAAGATGGGTGAGAAAGGTAATGCGGTATGCAGAAGATTTGGATAAGGATTTTATATTAGTATACTTGTATAAAAGATGGAATGATAGTATTAGGACAGGGGTGGGCAAATAGCAGCCCAAGGGTCACATGTGGCCCACTAAGAGTTTTTATGTGGCCCACCAAGATAATCAGAAAAATCTGCCTTGAACTGAGATTTCCTTCCTGTTCGTAACCCAAGATTTGTCTCATATTTTCCACTAGAATGGCCATGTCAATACATGTGTGCAGTGTAGATACAATGTGCAATGCTTCTCCAGTTGATCTGGTTAATTTCAATTTTGTCTTTGCAATAACAAATATATACATTTCCAACTTTAGTGAAACCATGAACCTTCCGAAAAAATGTAAAATCGGTTATGAATGTCGTGTGTTTAATGAAGAATGGACAAACAAATATTTCTTTGGTAATACAGAGAATAAAGCAGTGTGTTTATTAGGTCATGAAAAAAAGCTGCAGCCCTCCACTAACCTTCGCTTCCACAAAGTGGCCCCCAATGCAGCCCTTTGCTAACCTCTGCAGCCCCTGAGCCAAAATAATTGCCCACCCCTGCATTAGGAGAATTGTTGTTATAGTAGTAAGAAATGGGATAGAAGAATGGATGCATTAATAAAGAATAGGAAGATGGAGAGATGGAAAACTAGTATGGAGAGTAAAAAGAGTTTAAATATATAAATAAGTAAACGGAATATTGGGTGCAAGTTAAATTTATGATAATAGCAAGGAAAGTAGTTTACTGTTTAAGGCTTGAACGGGATATTTAGCAACAAAGAAATATACACGTAAATGGAAAAATGTGGGTATTTAGTCTCCAAGTTGTGTAAGAAAGGTATAGAATATATTAGGCATCTGTTAATTGAATGTAAATGCCTGAGAGCAGAAAGGTTACAAATAATGAAGTGGTGGAAGAATAAATATAAACAAAATGATTATATAAAAAGTGGGTTATTGTTTTTTATGATGGGTTTGGTAAAAGATAAGGAGAATTTAGATATAAAGGCCATGGAGTTGACAAAAATTGTGTTGTGGAAATGGGATGGAGCAGGATATGGGAAAACTTAAGAGTGGGGAATGGAAAGGGAAGGTAAAGTGGCTAACAGGTTTCTCTGGGCATAGTTGCTGAGAGATTCCAGACTCTGTATAAGGAGAAGTCACAGTGCATCACATCATATTACATCACATAGAAGTGGGGGGGGTACATGTTATATAACTTGCAAAACAATCTATACTTTTACATTTAAAAGTGAAAAAAAAAGTTCAAATGCTATGAAGTTATTGAAGTTGTGGCAAAAAAAAAAAACAATCTACAGTTCTTGGATGTAATCTCAGTGGGAAAATATAAATTGTAATAAGTTTAGGAAAACCAACAAACAGAACAACAAAGCACACTTATCTTTATAATTTGGACAAATTCATATGTATAATGTTTGTTATGTGTTTATAAGGGCTTCATGATGTGTTGGAAACACATGCTTATCAGGTGGTGATCTGAATTCAAACTCTGTAACTGAGAAAAATTTGAATGTTTTTTCCTCCAATTCCAGTCAACTTTAGGATTGTTTTTTCAGATAAAAAAAAACTACATAACTATATAATACTGATCAGTGAATGGGGATTTATTTATTTTTAGCTAGAGAAATAAGATTGGAGAACTGCTCAAATCCCTTCCCTCTAACAATAAGCAAGCCTGGTGAGGAAGCCCTTCTTGCTTAAACTGTTTTTTATGAAAGTTATATGGGTAGTCTTCAACCCATAAGAACAATACTTACAAGCAGTTTTATTTTCCCTGTTAAGTCAATATAATAATCACCCATAATCAAAAAGCCATTCATAATGGAATAAAAATATTTCAATATTACTACAATACTAGCATACACTAATGATGTAAAGAATACTATGGATTACCATGTCAGAATGGTCTCCCTTAGAGCTCAATACACAAAATTTTATAAATTATCATCATAACAAAAATTAATAATTCATCCGACAATCAAAATCTAAAGGCCTGACCCATATTTCAAAGATGGAGTAGATAAATCTTGAAAAAAAAAATTGCAAATAGGCTTAAATTTTTTATTTGAGGGAACATCGGATGGACAATCAGCTATCTAATAATGATCAGTTAAACTGTAAGTAGATATTAGTAGCTAAAAAAAAAGTTCAGATTAATCTGGATTGGACATGTGACAGCTGATGCACTAACTAAAAATATATAATACAACTGTGGTATATTGTAGCCTTCATTATTGATTGTGCCATATTCCTGTGAGAACTAAGCCTACCATTATCTTTTATCTCACCTGAATCAATGTGGAAATACTTGGTCCTCTTGTAATTAACTATTAATTCAGAATGTGAGACAATTAAAACAAATATATTCACTTTTAAAAAAAACTCCCACTCAATTAAAGATTATACCAAAAAACATTCCCTCATCCACCTGCAGATTACTAAGTCAGTGGTTATCATTACTTTTTATCTCATCTGAATTAATTGGTAGTAATTGGTCCTCATTTTCCCAAAAATTAACTCTTTAATTATAACATTGTGATCATGAAACAAATACATTAACTAAAAAAACAAAAACAAATAAAGATTATATCAAAAGCATTCTTGATCCAGTGGACAGATATGTGTTAATTATGATCTACTTGTCTCTAAAAAAAAATCTAAAAAAAAAAACCAAAAACAGAAATCTGTAGTGATATAATTGCCAATTACCCCTAATAGAAAAAGAATATGTTTACAAAAAGGAACTAAAAAAAGAAGAAATATAATATACTACATTTACCAAGAAAAAATAAAATCAGAATTTGGAAAACAAATTACCATGAAGTTCCTTTAAATAATGAAAGAAGAGCACTACACTAGTCATCATTATTTGCAAAACCAGCCCAATTCCGAGAGCACAAAACAATAAACAAACAACAAATAATAATACATCTATACTAGAGATAAGTTTTGTGATGATTATACAAACCAATCTGTAAACTATAAGCCATGTTTGTTCATTTTCTGTTTATTTGATATTTTGTATTGTTGTCTTTCTCAAATTTCTTCATCAGGGAATTTTTCTTTCTGAAATGCTTCAATACCATATCTAATTGTACTTCTCAGATGCATTTTATTCTCTGCCACATCCTCCCAATACCATATCTTCTTTAAAATATCCTTGAGACAATCCTTATAATATAGACACAGTCTACCTCTTTCCACAAACAAGATCATGCTAAGGAAATCTTGCATTGTTCATTTGCTTTACATATTTAATCAAACAAAGGTGTGATTTTGGTAAAACGGACTCCATAGTATTACATCCATCAGGTGAAGAACATATAGATTGTTTTTATAATATTGCCGCCATTGCATTTTTTAAAATTTTACAGTATCCTTACATGAAATTTTTCTAATACAGTTCATAAAATTCATTTAAAAAAGTTTTGTATAGATAAAAAGCAAATTAGACTTATCAGATAAACTATTTACACATTCATTTTCAATTCCTTCTGATGGATATGAAAAAATTTTATGATGATGCTAACAATAATAATAATTTTAATAATATGTAATATAAATTGGTAATATAAATGTTCATATAATGATTGAAAATGGAATGAGAAGCACTCTAAAAGTAAAAAATACATTAAAATAAAGCTAAATGCCCATTAGAATATAGCCCCTCTTCACTAATGTTACAAACAGCATCAGTAGACATCATTATAATAAATCATTTGACTAATCCAGATTACCATTAAACTAATAACAGTTAGATACAATCCCCACTTACTCATAACTATGACTACTTGAAAAATAAAATACTTCAATTTAGAAATCTTATATAGCTCAATAATTTTAACTTGAACTTATATTTGAACACAAGTAGTACGTATGGAAAATGATACATTGACCAGTACTATGAGGCTCTTCGGGAATATATCAGTCATTGTTCAAGCAAGCAATCTATTTGTCCACTTTTGTTCTGCCACCTGGTGTAATGTACAGTAAGCATTAAATACCAAGCAGTAATGCTTAATAAATCCCTATCCAATCATATCTATCCATATCATCAGACCAGTTTCTAGCTTGTACTGTAGCTGTCCCCAATGAGGAGTTTTAGATCTGGATCTAGGGAACCTTTTTTCTAGCTAGCCATCTTTTACTCACTCTTTACTTTTACTATCAAGCTTTTTTTATTTAAGCTATCCAGCTTGAAATTTCAAAAACATCTTTCTATATTAAAGACAAATATTATTCAGAGAAACATTGAAAATAGTAGATATGAACTTAATACATTTTTGGGTTTGAGTGCTCCTGTTAAAGGCAAAAATTATATTCTTTTAAAGAAAAAAAAACAAAACATTATATTCAAAACAATAACAAATGAAAATACAAAATTTTACATTTAAATAACACATTTCAAAATATACTCTATTGAAGGTTTCTATTCATTATTGAGTTTACATTACATGAACCAGGACTCTTATTTTTGATTTTCTAACATTATGTCTAATGCAAACCATGTGTACTTTAGGATTTAACTTGTTGGCACAGCTATATAGATCTGATCCAGTTTAGTATTTATATATATTTTGAGGCTTTCCATTTTTAAATAACTGCAGGCACCTACATTTTTTGGCCAAGATTGCCATCACAAAACTAACAAAACATCACATGACCCATGCTTAACCATGACTATTACTACATGATAATCTTGACCATCATCAGTGCTAAGTAGCTAGGTATACCACCTCTTTAATACAATTTGTTCAAGAATTACAAATTTAGAACTATATAATATTTTTTTACATTCCTTAATGTAAACAAACTTGTAGTAAATGTGTGGCTAGTTTCTATATGCATTCAGCATATAATCGTCAATCCATTCCATGCTCTATCGCAATATATATGCAACTTGCCACTAAAACCTTTTCAGGTGGATATAAAAAAAGTCTGAAAATAATATAACATCTACATCATATGAGAAAAGTTTGTAAACTTTGAGAACTATTTAATCAATCAATAAACTAACAGAATCTAATATGTAATTCTCCCATGCATAAATGACATGATTTCATCATCATTGTCACTATACAGTTAATGGTAGATAGAATCCTGACAATATGGCTAAATCATAGGAAGTAGACTGAAGGCTTTGTAGTTGAAATCTAATTTCATGGATAACCTCATAATAATTGTGTGAGAACAAATTGAGAAGAAAAAGTTCTACTAATTTTATAGAAAGAAATTTTAATTAAAAAAAAAAGGGGTATTATTCAAAATCTAAGTGAAGCAATAAATGCTTAATAATTTGAACAATTAAGATCAAAAGAAAAAAAATATTAAACATAAACTCAATATCCATGAATGTATACTAACATTTTCAGGTAAGAGTTAATTCAAATTCTAAGCATCACATTATAATTCTGACCTGTATATTTAAGTGGTAATGTCTAAATAATCATGGTATAATGATGAGAAATTTCTTCAACAAAATAATAGTATTTTATATAATAGATTGCTCAATATGAGGTATCCTAAGACATTGTTGGATAATGCAGTAAGGAGAGCTTCTTTAATTGATTGAAAGAGTAAAAAACAATTAGATGTTCCACCATTGGTTCTTACTTTTAATAGAGATTTACCTAATATTAACCGGATATTGGCGAAACATTTTAACATATTACAGTCCACAGATTATTTAAAATCTATTTTTTCTGATCCACCTAAGGTTGTATATCGAAAACATAGATCACTTAGAGATATACTTGTCAAAACAAATTTTATTAGTAGTTCTGTACAGGAAAAAGGATGTTCTCCATGTGAGGATAAAAGATGTTTTACATGTAAACATATTGTTGTGACAAAAGTGGTCTTTAGTACTAAGAATCGTAATTTTAAATGGTATATTCCTAATTATGTTACATGTAAAAGTGTTAATTTGATATATTTGAAAGAGTGTAGTAGATGTTTAAACCAGTATATAGGTGAGTCAGCAAATAGTTTACATGTCAGAATGACTAATCATAGATTTGACATTTTGCATAAGAATAAAGATAGACTGGTTTCAAAACATTTTAACTTACCCAATCATTCAATTGATGATTTAAAAGTAGTGATTCTTCAGGAAAGTTTTTCTTCTACAAGGGAGAGGAAACAAAAGGAGAGTTTTTTTATTTTTAAATTCAAGACCTTAGAACCACATGGATTGAATTTGAACACTGGAACTATTACATCTCTGGGTTACCTGGTCTCCTAAATGATTTCTATATGTGAAAATGTTCTTATATGAGGTTTTTTATGTAAAGATTGGTTATATGGATGTTTAATATCTGTGTTTAATTGGTTTATAGATAAATAATTAGTTATTATAAATTATTGTACTTTGCATTAACTATAATTTTTGATTAAAATGTATAAGTATTTTAGTTTTTAATGAATATTAATGTGAGCACAGCTACTTTTTGTATGTGAGCATAGTCTAATTTTTCTATGTATGCACATATGTATATTTTAATTTTTAATTTTGGATTTTTTATTTTTATATTTATTTTAATTTAAATAGAATTTAAGCTTGATTAGGAGGGAATGTAGTTTTTTTTTTTTGTTTGCATTTTGTCATTGATTGGGTAGATATTCTGTGTTAGATTTTGTGACCAATCAGGGGGGTTTTGTTAAATTTTTAATCTTTTACCAAATCTGTAATTTTTGATTATCGCCATTTTACTGTGTATTTTTTTCTTTCTGATGAAAACCAGTCCTCTGGTTGAAATATAATATTATTTATTGGATTTATAAGTCTTTTTTTGTTTATATATATATATTGAGACAAGAAAATTGATTTGAGTTCAAAATCTTAATGACTGTTTAAAATTTTCAATAATTATTTTGAATAAGATTGCAGATATAAAAATGGTGACTGTATGGATATATGAAATTCAGTGTTCCTTACCAATAAATATCAAAAGTCAAACAGTATGGCAGCTACCCATCTACTTTATTTGTTTATTCTTTCTTACACAGATATTCTAAAGTGAGGTGGTTTAGAATAGATTATGAGCTGCTAATGAATTAACTTGCAGATTTGCTGCTCTTTTAATATACTACTCTACCAAACCTTAAATAATGAGATACAGCACTGCTAAAACATTTCACTGGATTGTCACTAGGATAGTTTTTAAGAAAAGTGTTAAATCTATTCAATAATAAAGCAAAAGGATGTTTAATAGGTTGAATGTATGTTGAAATCTTAGCCTTGTGGATGGCTCAAAGGCAACACAGGACAGTAAAACCATGAAACAACTCAGAGCAAAATTAGACTTTACCCTATTTGAGCTCAAATCATTTTACAAAATACATGTAGAAATTTTAGGATTGTTTCTTTGATTAACCACTGTACACATTAGTAATAAACGTTCTTGATTTAAAAAAAAGGATGTTTAATAAAGAAATAAATTTTGAATTCAAAAACTGAAGCATATGACATTTTGGCTGGTTATAATAAAAAAACTTGAATTCATCAGTTTTCAAATTCTAAATAAAAAAAAATTTGATAATATAATAGTTAGATTACATTTAACTACCTACATTTGATAGTAAAAAAATTGATATTAATGGATAAAAAAATATTGTTGAATTTTGGATTTACAGTGCGCTAACTCATTGCTAGTTGAAAAGATAATCTACAGAATGCAGTTAATGTTTTGAATGCAACATAAAAAGATTTTGGCTTAGTAATTATTGTTTAAACAAATCTCAAATCCTTAATCAACCAATGACAAAACAAAAATCTTCAACAACTTTTAGTTGGGTTAACAATCAACTTGAGAATGTCATTCATTTTCATCTTGGTGCTTTTTAAGTAGAAGGACATAGATGTTGAATGCATCTGGACAGTTTTTAACAAATTAAAAGATTGAATATTTCATAATAGTGATGTAACTATTACAATCAAATTAAATGCATATAGAACTATTATTTTAAACCACTAGACATCACATGATCACCATTCTTTATGCTTGCACAAGCTGTAGTGGTACTACTGTGTGGAGAGTTTAGCCTCTGTGTATATAGCTATTATTTTACTTAATTTATTGTATGGAAGCATAACTTGGACATCTGATAGATTTCACTGAAGTTAGTAAAGCTTCATGCAAGAATTCTCAATAAAATTTTCCAAATATAATGCCGAAATCGTAAGACTAATCGATACATTCGACTTTATGGATAACGCACTATAAAGTCCATTAATGCTAAATAACATTCATTGGACTCATCATGAATAAACATAACAAGAATATCTAAAAGTTTGTTTTATGAAGAACTTGAACATAGTTCTCACGAGAGAAGTAAAACCCATTTATATTTGTAAGAATTATCTCAAAGACATTTTAAAACAGTGCTATGTTGATTGTTTTCACCAGGCAGATATAGTTGAAGACAGAAGACAATGGGAGTCAGCAATTAAGCAATAATATGGAAGCATTTTAGAGAGAGAAAGCTTCTGCAAAAATTAAAAGATAGGATCACAATAAAGAGTAATGTGCCAGCATGTTTTATATGCTGATGTATTTTTGGTTCCCAAAATACTCATTTTAATACATTTCTAGTGTATTATTATTGTTTTATTTTTTTATTATTATTGTTTTATTTATTTATTTTAGTATTTTTCTAGTATATTATTATTGTTTTATTTTTTTAGTTCTTGATGTCACAATGATCATATTTTTTTTGTAAGAGGATATGATGATGATTATGATGATGATGATTATTAATATTATTATGTTTTTCTTTTCTCCCCCTTAGAAATAGAATAGTCAAGGTACTTTATTATATGCTACTGATACTGATGATAATTTAGTTATAAATAAATAAGAACTGAAATAGAAGCGATAATATATATATATATGCATTATTTTTATTTAGTAAAAGAGATAAAACTATGGAAATCCACACAGACTTCTGATGATGAATAAACTTAATATATAATTGAGAGAATTTTTAGAAGCCTATTAAATTTATTGTAAAAAACCAAAAAACAAATCCAAAATCAAGGATCCCTAATTTAAAAACAATTACATATACTGAAATCATGTATATCAGTACAAATAAATAAAGATTTGGACTAAGAGCACATTCTACAAATAAGGGCTATTTTTTTTTATATTTGGAAGTTTTGAAAGTGAACTCACACATTTAAAAATATAGTATTGTCTTAAAAACTTTTTTTTTTTTAAATTTATAACCATTATTAAGATCCCTAAAAAATAAATTAATGAAAACTGGAAAAAAAGCATAATAACAAATCAGAAAAATTAAAAATAGTAATAAACGGTATATGAATATATATAAAAAGATAAATAAAGATTATTGAACCTCAGGAATGCTTCTGTAGTAATTGCAATAAATTATTTAATAATAATTAATATATAAAAAAACTACTATTTGCTTTATTGATATTAAAAAGATATGAAATGAATTGTTTGGTGATTGAAGTAAGTTGTTTGGCAAACAAATAATAATAAATTAATTATAAGTGACAAAATGAGTACTTTGCATATCATTATCACTACTCTAACCAGTTCAAAATCTATTGCCTCATCCATAGTTCAAAAAAATATTCATTAAAAATTTATATAAAAAAAGAATATTTAATTTATATTATCAGGGATCCACATTATATCTGATTGCAATTAAAAGTAATTGATTTAATCTTTTCATTGCTGGTTCCAGATGCTAAGTGACATTGTTTGTTTCATTTTCTTTGTCTGACACTATCATAGACTGATATTACTTTAGTAACAATTACTTGTTCAATATGTTTTTCTCCCAGTTAAGTTTATTTTTAAAGAAAATTTGTTTATATTTTAGTTTTAGTGCATAGATATCAGGTCTAGTCAGATAAGCAGCAAAATTTTAATTCACTAACAACAAACACCTGCAATGGGAAATGTTCATGTGATTATTAGAAAAAAAGTTAAGTTTTAATTTAATTTAAAACCTTATTTTTACATTTCAAATATATTTTGGTTTATTCCAACAATAACAAAAAATATATTTAATTTTTATATGTATGAATATCTTTCAGGAATAAAATAATCCTGTAGTGAATCAATATAAATTGGAGGCTCAGATGTATGTTTTTTAATTTCTCAATACACATTTAGCACAAAATGAATTTTTAAATTATTTCATTCATAAATTTTTAAAACATTAATTACTTTATTTAGCAAAACATTTTTAATGACTGCAACTGGGGAACATGTAAACTACATGAAAAGTACATCCAGATGCATCTAAGATGAAATAACTATTTCATAAGAAAATATTTAAACCTTTTTGGTCATGGCCATTAAAAATGTTTCGCTAAATAAAATTATAAATACAAATGAAAAGAAAAAGTAATATTAATTATTATAGAAAATATTTTGGTTTTTTAAAACTAAAAGTTACATATGTACAAAATTAAAAATAACAATTTAAATCCGTCTTAATTATAATTAACCTGTGAAAAGCTAAATATCATTTAAATATTATATCTTTTATATTTGATCAATTTTCATTACACTTTTTATTTTTATAAAGAGTTTGTATATATAACTTTAATATCACAATAATTATATTTATTTTTAAAAAATCAGAGTTAATATTAATTACAGTGATTACTTACAAGTACAATAATTTTTTAACATCATTTTTTATTTGTAAATATTTATAATATTATATTGTCAAGTTTATAGTTTTAATTTGTCATTAATTTAATGGAAGAAAATACAATTAAAGCATTAGAAGAATAACATTCTGATTACATTAGAAGAATAGTAAAACTAGGTTTCAGAACTTTCTAAATCTTAATCAAATCATAGAGTAGCGGAAAGAAAAACAATTATTGATAACCTGACTATAAATCAATATGACATAATCTAAGTTCAAAAGTAAATGAAATACAATAAATTATGTTAAAATTGCAGCAATTAAACTGATGAACTATATATAACTCATGGTCATTTTATCAAAGTACTCTATTAGCTAGTTAATCAATCTGTCTTTAGGCAGGGAACTGAACATCCAAAAACAAATATAGAAAAAAAGTATAATAAACATATTATCATATGTAAACAATAACAATAATCAAAAAATAATATTTGTTTACAACAGATATATAATCAAATAATAATTTTATACATAAAAAGCTTTTTTCAGCACCTGCTTTGGTGCCTTTTTCAAATGTTACTAATCTTTTTAACGCTAATGAATCACCTGACATAAAACCATCCAGTGTCCAATACTGGAATTAAAACAAACAATAGTAATATAAATAATTAAAACAATTCAAAACCCCCATATATAAATTCAATAATTACAAAACAATTGACTATATCATAACAATATGTTAAACAATATTACCTGAAATTTTTTTTACACAATTATATATATATCAACTTATGTCAGGTGATTCGTTAACATTAAACAGATTAGTAACATTTGAAAAGGACACAAAAGCAGGTGCTGAAAAAAGCTTTTTATGTATAAAATTATTGTTTGATTATATAGCTGTTGTAAAGTATTATTATTATTTTTTTGATTATTATTTTGTGGAAAAGCAGCATAATGATTTTTATTTCTTTCCAATTTTGATGTTAGTAAACAATAATAAATATATACATTTCATCTTCTCAAATGCATATTCTTTTTACTTTTAACTATCTACCCTAACAATACAATCTCTCTTTATTCTTTCAGCTTACTATAGTATTACAAATAAAAATATTTTTATTTTTTTGGCACCATCTATTGTAAACTTAAGTAATATATTATTACCAAATGATAATGCAATCAATATCTAGACCCAGAATAATTTTGGATCTTTATTTGATGTTATATAATAGTATTATCAAATTTTCTTGCATTCTAAAGCATAAGCTTTTTAATTTCAGGCAATTAGCTTGATAGTTAAATGGAGTTAAATGTAGATGCCATTTAAACAATTGTATTAGTTCCAGTTTTGAATCTTAATTAAAAAGTCCTCATTGATAAAAGCAAATTTCAGAATTTAGTCTGGGGGTGGAAATTAAACTGCACTGCCACCTGGAAAACATTGATTACTCAAACTTAAAATAGATTCATTAGAATTGATAAAAAAATCTGCATTTTCCAACTATCTTCACTGGATCAGCATATGTATTCTCTATTAGAATGCAGATGGAGTAATTTATCAATAAGATATTATAACCAATGGTGAATAACACTTGATCGTTAGCCTGCTCTTGTTTATTGCTTTGTAAACTTTAATGTGCTCTTTAATCACTATGATTATCATTCTGACAAATAATTTGACTTTTACTATTAATATATCACAAGTGTTCATGTGTATTTATTGATCTCTTACTTAGACATATTAAAAATAAAACTTTACAGATAAAGAAAAATTCAAAATGGCAGCATCACATAAATCCAGTCATATACAAAAATCTACTGTACACCCGGGTCTCGTTTTATGCGGATTTATTTAATGCGATTTTGAAGTTATGCGGTTCATATTTCTTCTTAATATCTTTGTATACGGTAAAAATTATTAGATCAGAAGTCAAGCTCTGATAATGCACTATTACTTTAAATATTATAAATTCCGTGCACTCACATCATATTTAAAGTAATACTGCATTATTGGAGTTCGACTTCTCTCTAATAATTTCAATATTTTCAGCACTTTATAATAGTACTGTAATAGATTTTATGCAATAAAGAAGTTCATAATTCACTTAAAATCAGGATTTCCCTATTTTATATACACATATTAAATTTACAAGATTATAATGTAAATCTGTTCAAATGTTATAGATGCCTATATTATGCATGTTGGGTTTTTTTTTGCGTCTTAAATCACATTCTATTTTTGCTTTAGTCAATTAATCATTTAGTGTCCCAAGTTTATTCTTAAAAGGTTAGTTATAGCAGTGGGCACAATAAAATTTGACAATTAAAATCTGATTTTTAATTATAATTAACAATTTAAAAATTACGTAATGTGATCTGAAAATAATGTGATGCAAAACAATGAAATTTGATTTTTAAACAGAATTGAAAATTAAAGAGAAAAATAAGAATTTAATTTTTAATTGTTAGTTTTCATTAAATTTTACCCAACAGTGGTGAGTCGGTGTCTTTATTATCATAAGTTCTTATTTTTATTTTAAACTTTTAGTTTATTCTAACGGAGAAGAAAAAAACACCCAACAAAATGAATTTCTTTGGAAACAAAAATTTCAATTTTCAATTTTAGATTGCTTAGCGCAACCAGAAGGATCAACAACAATTGGAAAACATTTACTTTAGACGAGACCACGATAAGAGCAATTAAAAAATGAAGTTGGCACTAGTTGTATTTCCTCTTGTGACGAATCTGATGTCTTAATAGTTTACAAACAAACTTACTTATCGTCAAATAGCGATAATAACTATAATACTGTACATGTAAGAAAAAATGAAAAATACTGTAAATTACGCATAAAAATATATTGTTTTGAATAAAATTAAATGTTGTAGAAAAAGTTTGTCTTGTATCAATTTTTTTCAAATTTGAAATTTTTTATTAGTCATATTTTACTTCCTTATTTTTTTTTTTGTGCAAATTTTAAAATAATTTTACATTGTTGCTTTGTTTTTATGCGATTTTTGGAAAATTACAGCACCTATCCCCCATTTTTCAAGGTAAGTTAAGTCTATTTTTGTGCGATTTCTTTTATGCATATTTTCTGAGGAACCAACCTATCTACCGCATAAAATGAGACCCAGGTGTATATAAAAATAATTGGGTGAAACCAAGTGACTAGAACAAAGTAGTCATCAATAGATGTTATCAGGCAAGTATAATTAAACTGCTGATCCCAAACTGGCCGTAGAATTATAATACATTGCCTTCAAGATAAAAAACGAATACACTGTTATAGTTTTGTTTCTCATTAAGAGTACATTTTAAAATAATTTTTAGTCTTTTCTTAGTTGCTTAATTTGTTTTTGGAAATTACTAGGAAGAAAAACACTCTGCATGGTTTACTATAGTAAGAGTGGTAAACCGACTACTTGAGAGCTTAAGATCCATGGACTACAATTTGGCAGTCACTTCCAGTGCCCAAAAGTCATAGGAACCTCTCAAGCAACAAATCATTCAACTATTTTTGCACTACATGGTTTAGTGGATGGATAGAGTAGCAAATTAGATAGCCAAAGGTCATGGATTGCTATTCAAAGTCCATATGACTATCAGAATGACAAATTATTGGATTCCTTTTACTATGAAAAAAAAAAAAAAACCTTTCAAAGATTTTAGTAAATATTGATTCATTAAGAACAAAAGTGATCATGATATCTGCTTGACATGCCCTCAACCTGGATTCAAAGAAAATTAGAAAAAAATTAAGGTAGATAAGGATTTAAAACAGGCAAAACTCTCCATACAGTAGTGCAAGCATAAGAAATGGTGATCATGTAATGTTTAGAAGAGGATTTCTAAGAACATTTTTATATGTAACCAATCCATAGTCAACCCAGCTAACTATCCAAATGTTGGTCGCCGAATGGGTAACCAGCTAACCTCAACCGAAGGATTAAAAATTCAAACTAAAGTGAGTTGGAATATCAATCTTAAAACAAAAATGTGATTGAAGCATCATTGGTAAGAGAAGCAACACATATTCAATATGCACATCACATTTTTGTTTTAACGAAAATAATATTTAAAATAATGTTTTTCATAATAAAAAAGCATCATAGGTTTATTGCTAGCCAAAGAGTAATAAACTTATATATATATTTTAAGATATATAGTTTCTGCAGTAACCTTTTATATTGTTAAATTTTCACAATTGACCCACAATCTTTCTCAAACTTGATTTTCAAACAAACAAACAAAAAAAAATTCTGGAATTTGACACTCCATAAATTAAAAAGGTTACGCCATAAATTATTAATCAGCATTCTATTTTAATAATTTTTTTTTTTAAAAAAAAGTAGTCACTACACAGAGTTAGGAAAGCTTAGTCTTTTAAATGGACAGCCCTGCCTGCAGTAGTAGAATGGCAGACTGTGGAGCTCAAGATCCATGGATCGCGGTCCAGCTGTCACTTCCGGTGCTCGAACTCCTTATGAACTCCCGAATAATAAATCATTCGATACTTATTATTATGATTTTTTTAAATGGTTTTAATACTCAGTATTTCACGAGTAAAACAATTGCAAAAATAAAAACTATTTAAAGAGCGATAAACAGATGGAAAAATATAAAAAATGACATCTATTAATTATCTTATAGATAAAAAAGACATCTATTAATTATCTTATAGATAAATAAGTTGTACAGTATTTAATTAAGTTATGAAATATAATTATATGCAAAATCCAATATAAGCAATAAACTAATCGCATATGAATCGATTAAAACATAAGGAAACATCGATAAATAAATGAAAAGTAATGTGCAGTAAGTCTAGATTATAATTTAAAAAAATACTAAGCAATCCATTGGCATAATTTTTATTTATTTATAATTACTTGCCCTGTACAGGTGGCTCAGATATATAGTGGGAAAACTTAGAAGCTAATAATTTCTGAATGGAAATTTATTAACTTGTAAATTTGTTGTCGAATATCACGTAATTTCTCAAACAACTAACTATTCAATAAATAAATAAATAAAATCGAATGGTTTATTGCTTGGAATTCATAAGAAATTGGGACACTGGTAGTGATAGGGATAAGCTATAACAATAGTACAACTAGGGAAAATATTCCATAAGTTATTTTTAATTATAAATTATTAGACAGGACAATAAATAATGGTTGCAAATATCATAATTTTTATTTAATAATTAATATAAATACCCCTTCCCCATCCTAGATAACATTTAATTAATACATTATCCTTTCTCTCCATCCCATTATTGATCTACAATTTCCAAATCCATGATTTTAACTATCCATCAATCCAAAAAAATATTAAGACAAAAAATGAAAAATAGATTTAAAAGAAGTTATATTTTCAATGCTTGAAATTTTTTAACTCACAGAGCATTCAAGTAATAAACACAGCCTTATGTATATTATTTTCTATACATTTTTAACATATATACAGTATGTACAACAGCTTAAGAAATAGGCTTACTGCTATCCACAAATGTCAATATTTATGACAAAGTTGAAACCAAATTTCACACAGATATAAATGATTATATACATAGTATATATTGCAGCATTTCAATTTTAATTGTAGTCAATACAAAGTTAATAAGAAAGTAATATTTACGAAAGTAATACAGCCATAACTTAGATAAAATAAGAATGTTGGAGTCTATTCTAGACAACAACATGATTGTGTAAATAAAAGATACTGTTAAGACTAATTTTTTCTTTATTCAATAACTATCATATTGTAAACTTTGAGTAATAAATGAATACTAGATAGTAAATCTATCATATCTCCACATTAGTTTCTGGACTTAGCCCTCGTCATTGAAGAACTTAGACTAATTTGCAGTTCTAAGTGTTGAACAAATGCAACTCAGATTCAATGGCCATATTGTATTTTTATCAAGCTAATAGACAGAAATTCAAAAACATTTTTGAGTCTTAAATCCAAGCTAATTTGCTTATATAGATTTCTCATTAGGATTATAATTAATAGTAGATAGTTTAATATTTACCATCTACTATCCATTGATTACTCAAACTTACAGTAAATAATCTGGAATAGACAAAAGATAACTATTTCTAACAGGATTCATTAAATATAGCTGAAAAGTCATGTGATGTTTGTTGCATAACCAAAAGATATGAATCAGATATATATATATAAAGCTTTAAATAATGCAAATTGAAAACATATTACCCATTATTTTGATAGAATAATAACTAAATATAGTATATACACAAACACATATATGCACTACATATATATATAAAAGCATACATGCAGATTAAAAATAAAAGCCAAACTTACTTCAAAACGTAATAACAAATGTAAAATAAGATGTTGAAAGATTATAACATTAGGATTTCCTGAATGTCTATTTACGTAGCAGGGAATAGGTCGATATAATATGATAGAATAGGACCAGTTCTATATTCTAGTGTCATTTACAGCAAGCATAAATAATTATTAATTTCCGAATAATAGTGCATTTAAACTGACTTATCAATGAGGACTTAGGATTTGAAACTGGAAATAATGAGTTATGCATCTAACAACTACTTTTAATTCCATTTTATGATTCAAGCAGAAAGCCTAAAAATGTAGATAGAAAGAAAGGTACAATAAAAAGTTATTCTTAGATTCTCATAATACTTGTATTCAGGAAAGAAAAGAGCAACATCAGAATCTGATGTAATCTATTGTCAGAGTAAGTACAATGAGATGAGGGCATGAGACACTTATGATGAATAAATCCTATCATGACACCTAAGTGACAGAAAATAGTAAAGTAAAAAAAATGGGGAAAGAGAAAGAGTACAGAGAAAATACTAAAAAAAAAAGAATGTATATATCAGATACAGTAATAGTGAGACACATCCTAAATAAGAAAAATAGAATGAAACTCTGGTCAGACAGTATATTATTCATGTTAATGTTGGTTGACTGAAAGTCATTCCATTATTTCCTAGTTTTAGACTTCACTGCAGTACTCAACAGAATATAGACACAGTACATACTTTATAGAATAAAAGACTGCAAAAAATATTCAAAGGATATTTAATTAATTTGAACAACAAATAATTATATAAATAGGAAAAAACTGTTTAACTAATTATTCAATTCACTCACTGCTGATATCTTATAAAAATTGAATGTTGACACAAATTCACATAATAATAATAATAATAATAATAATAATAATAATAATAATAATAATAATAATAATAATAATAATAATAATAATAATAATCATAATAATAATAATAATAATAATAATCACCCAAGAAATAATAAGAGTGAAAAGTATCTGTAACAAATTATAATGAAAGTAAACAGAGATTGCATCATACAAAGCAGGATATATGACCATGGTGATAGAAGCAATAGTAAAATAAACCAGGTTTGCAATTTTAATTCTTAATAATACTACAGCAGTACCTGTTGCTTAGATATCTGTTTTGAATATGCATATATATAAGAAATACTCCAATTTTCCACTCCCCCACATATACATATGAATAAAGATATCTGAAAAAGACAAAATGACTCCAACGGAAAAATGCTGGTTAAACATGAAATGCATCTTGGAAGTTTTTTTTCTTCTTCAGATGTCTTTATTTATAAGTTTCAAGAATGTGTGGTGGAGTGGAACTCTGTATATCTAAAAACGATATTACACATGAAAAAAGAGAGACATAGTTGAGTTATTCCATATACTTATGTTTAATTAAAAAACAGATACATTAATTTTTAACTGAAGTTTAAAGTTTATATCTGGGTTAGGGATAATCTCCAATTTAATAAATGATTAGTAATAATCATAAATTCATCTAAAGTGGATGATATCAAAATTGTGACTGCATAAAGTATGACACTTGTAAATCAAAGTGTAATATAGGTTTGTCAAGCGTTGGTGGCCTAGCGGTTAGCATAGCTGCCTTCCAAGCAGCTGGTCCGGGTTCGCTTCCAAGGTGTAATATGTATATATATTATGCAAATGCAACAAGTAAGAGATAGTAAAAAGTCAAATGACTAAAGTATATTAATATATAGTGTATATATGTAAAAACATTACAATTAATAAGACGATTTTTTTTAATTATTGTAATGACAATCAATCTAAGAGTCTTGTGTTCATACATATCCACATACATATGATTAATATCTCACATTTATGAGGAGGATTCTACTAAAGATTCCTAAATGCATCTTCAAAGAACGGATGTCATTATTTTGAAATTATTAATGTACATTACCCATATTTGTTTTTTATTTTTAGCCAGCACTTCACAATAATCGCTTTTCAAAAAAATAATAATAATACATAAATAATTCCCACTTCTTATTTAGTTAAAAATAATTACATTCCATTATATAAATACGATCTCAGTTTGATCAGCAATGATCTCTTCATTTGCAACCCCCCCTCCCCCAATGTAGAAATAAAAATGTTAAAAAGTGCATATTTATAAATGTCAATAAAATTACCATGCATGCATATACACACACATGTATAGTTTTTATTCCCAATATTTCAGTTAGAAAATGAGATGCACACACGTTACAAAATAAAACTAGGGATAGAAAACCTCTAAGAAAGAAGCTTTTATCTTTTTTCACAATTTCAAGACTTTCAGGTTTGTTTACTGGAAACTGTTAATCCGAGCAAAATATTCTTTTCAAAACTAAATATTTAAAGCTTTTTGTCCAACCCTACGGTTCTCAACAGGAGATGTGGAAAAAGAGATTTGGAATTCAAGAGATAATAATAAAAATTGTCCATAATTTAAGTAATGTTACCCCCCCCCCCAATCTAATGAGAAACCGAGTGCATTTATGGGAAGATTTTCTGCACCCTAAGGTGTACGGGTTTTTTTTTTATTATTATAACTTGAAAATATTGAGAAAGTAATAAGAGTGAAATGAAATACAAAAAAAATAATGATGCTTTACCTTATAAAGTATATCCAGAACATTAACGGCAAATATTTTACAAAAGAAGATATCCATACCCTCATCAGGTTCTCTTTAAAAACAACTTTGAAAGGGGACATAAGGTGTTGAGATGGTAATATAAGATCATTTATTGCAATTATAATAAACCTACAAAAGTAAACAATATGTACATATATAAAATGAAGACGTCTGTGATGTAGCTGTTGATGTATCCACCTGTTGTGTCCACAATCTGAGTTTAAATCTAGCTGAAAATTGAAGCTATTTTCAGGTAACTAAAGATTTCAGAAAACCAGCTGCAGACAATCTGATTAGCCACGAAATTATGAGTCAGTAAAAAAATATCTAACTATAACGTCAGCCTACAACTTGAATATGAATCAAATTGAAATTTAAAAAGCATTTTCAGATGGCTAAAGATTTCAGAAAGCTAACCATAGTCTAGTTAATCCAACTAGATACCCAATGGGGTTCAAACTACAACCTTACCTCTAGTTACAATTATGTCTTTCTCAAAATGATGACATATCAACGTTTTTTTCTTTTTTAAACATAATAATAATTACAATGGTTTTCTGCAAACAAAGAATATAATTTGTTACCATGGATTCAAAGATCTTTCTCCATAAAAAAAAAAAAAGTTTAAAATTAAAAATCAATGATACTTCATAAATAAATATTTTGACAACGATAATCATAAACATTTCTGTGAGACCTTTTTTTAAAATATGAACTGTCATAATTTGACATATCTTCATTTTTGCCTCAACCTGTAGGTTGATGGGCAAATTCTACATATGTGGGAGCCTAATTGCTTTCAGTGGTATCGCAAAAGTTAGAATTAGGATCACCATTACATAAAAAATCCGGCAACTGATCTTACTTTACAGCAGCATTTAACATAAATTTCCCTGCATAGTTGGTACAATGGGATCACAGCTCATCACTTCCGGTGTTCAAATTGCTTACCAACTCCTGTACAATTATCCATTTGATCATTTTTTAATTATTTAATCTTGTTAGATGCCCTTTTCTAATAACAAATTTTCCTGTTTAAATAATAACAACATCAGACTGAAAAAACAATAAATTGCAAATAAAATAAAAACAAAAACGGTCTTATATCACTTTAAATAGGTGGGTTTCTTTCTTAAATAATAATAAAGACTACAATATTTCAAACCTTGTGCAGATTATCATAACAGAGACAGAGTGACCAATCACTGAACTTCTTGTGCTTGAATGTCACATGACCTCCATAGTAATTAATTATTCTGGAGCATATTTTTTTATTTAAAATGAAATAATAATACTAATATCAGATTTTTTAAAAAATTGACATTAATGAAATTTTATATAAATCAAAGCTGACATTTAACTTCTTGTGCTCGAATATCACATGACCTCCATAGTAATTAATTATTCTATTATATATATATTGTTTATAAACAAAATAGTACTAATAATCAGATTGTAAAAAAAAAAAAATGTCACATTAATGAAATTTTATGGAATAATTTTTTAAAATAATACTAACTTCTGGCTACGTGTGTGTGTGCGCGCGTGCGTAGACATATATAAATGTTAATTCACAGTAAGAGTGACCGAAGCAAAGTGAAACAGAAGAAATTGTAATAATGCAATTTGTTTCTTGCTCAGAATCAAGAACACCTGCTACCTTAAATCATACAGAAAGTGAAGTCTGGAAATTAAAATCTGTTATCAATCATTTTATATACTTATATATATACATAAGAACTTATATATGGCTTTTAGATGATACTTAGTTCTTTATTTAAATAAATAATATTTTTTAGAATAAAAAAACAACTTTATCATAAATTAAATTAATAGTTTAATTTTCTTTTATCTATTAAAAAAAGTAAGATCTAAAAAATATTTCAAAGAATAACAGTTAAAGCTGTTAGTTTTTAATTCAATATAGTATAAAAAGGTTGGAATGTTAAAAATATCATATGCTAAATTCTGAATTAAAAATCCAATATATACATAATCAAGAACTTTATACAAAAAAAAATTATTCGTATAAGAATATAAGGATATCTGCAAATACAAGAGTATTAGAACGTAAGAGATCGTTAGTTGATTTAAATTGTACATGGAATATGCTGCTAGAAACTTGTAAATAATTGGCAACATTTTTCTCAACACTTATCTCAAGATGGAAAAGAAGAGCTACCATTAAAGCTATATTTCCCTATAAAATAATAATCATATGACCAGTTATCCGGAAGATTGTAAAATTTGATTACTCAAATCGCAAATTAACTATAACCGTATACATTAATCAAAATGAACCTCCGCCCCCCCCCCCCAATGAGGGGAAACTGATCCAGAAACTTTCGATCTTACGATCTATTAATAGGCTAAACTATATAAAGTATATATTTTGCTACTCTCAATGCTCATATTACAAGGATTCTTCAATCCCAATAATATAATTGACACACCTATTTATTAAAAATGATATATAAATAAAGAAATGCTACTAATAAATAATTAACATTTAATAAACTATTTAATGTAACATACGTTTCAATACCTACAATAAATAAAAGACTTCTTGAATTAATATCTTAGTAACTAAAATTCATTATTTCTATTAAAGGTAAAATTAATGAGCCTGAAATATAAGCATAAAAGTTGATTACCTCTAGATTTCTATAATAACCTTTTGATCCTCCAGCCACATAAAATTTTGAAAGATCACTAAAGGCAGTTTAGCTTGGATATTTATTCATTATGATTTGCTACCAAAAATAACCAAAGATATCTCCAAAAATTTTTCAGTAGATTCCATACTGCTAAATGACTGATTTATACAAGCTGATCAGTAAGTTTGATAATTCGGAAAAGATGCAGCCTTCCATTTTTGCACTAGCCCACAATCTTCTCAAAACATTGGTTCTGATATCAAAATATAAATCCCCAAAGACTTTTTGATCAAGTTTAAAAAAAAACCCAATCAAACATTGTAAATAATGAAGGAAAAAGAAAAGTCCGGTCTTTAGCTATTTTAAGGGATTTGAATTCAAAAAGCCTTGTGGATCATAATTTTGCATTTGCCTGCCATTTTCATGATTTGGAATTTGAGCCCTGACTAAACAAATCTTGGCCATTTTTTGTATACAAGCTTTACATATTTCTTTCAATTAGACAATCCATATACTAGTCAATCAATACTGGTTGAAAAGTGAGTATCTAATTATTAGTAGAAGGTCCTAAATTTTAGCTTATCAAATGAATGTCAATTTACTAAGTGTAAAAATAAAAACTAGAAACGTAATGTGGTGCCAGCTTAACTAATGAAAAACATCTTCCAATTTCAAAGATTTTATTGTAGCAAATATTTACTTGGAAGCTCCAAACATAAAAGTAGGAATGTAAAAACAAGTTTATCATCAGCTCTCTCAAGTCAATACTGATTCCAGCAATGTGGTGACCTCACAACTGTAATCTTTCGGAACTGATAAGAAATCATCATCATTCTTCCAAGTAAAGATGGAAATTACACATGTTTAAAAAAATGTTTCACTATTTTAACATACTAAACTAATTACAACTTATATATATTCAACTATAAATTATTTCCTTCTTTTCTGAACTAACATAAACTACTGTTAACGAACATATAGACAGAAGAGATAAATTAATTATGCAGATTAAGTTATCTTTTATATATGTTTTAGTATCATTTATGCTAACATACCATGTGTTATTATGTGTGTTTGATAATGCAGTGGTTACTCTAGACATTTGTCAATCATACTAACTTTTGTATATATATCAAAAATGGAAAGACAAAAGTAATCCTTACTTTGATTTATCATACAACTTTTTAATAAATAATAAAATATAAACTATCATTATACAACAATATTAATCCTAAATGTTTGTTTATTTATAAGAATAACACTTGAAAGCTTTTTTCAGAAAATACTTTGTTCTTTTTAATCCAATAAACATCACATGATCACCATCTCTTATGCTTGTGTATAACTGTTGTTAAAACAGGCAAAACTCACTATATGTATGCCACACCCAGCAAGCTAGAGTAATCAATGGATGCCAGAAGGCTTGTGCATAAAATCCCCATCTAGTGCCTACTCATCCCTCTTTTTAATGTGATTGCAATGTATTTTAAAGCTTCATGTGGTATGATGCACTATGGCTTCTCCTTTATCAAAGTCAGGAATCTCTCAGCCCTTATGCCAGAAAAAACTGTTAACCACCTTACCTTTCCTTTCCATTTCCCACCTTAAGTTTTCCCATAATCCGCTCCATTCCATTTCCACAACATAATCTTTATCAAATACATGGCCTTCATATCTAAATCCACCTTATCTTTTCCCAGATCCAGCATAAAAACCAATAACCCACTTTTTGTATAATCATATTATTTATATTTATTCTTTCACAACTTCATTATTTTTACCCTTTCTATTTGTAAGCATTTACATTTAATTAGCAGATGCCTAATATTTCCAAGCCTTCCTTACATAACTTGCAAACTAAATCACCCATATTTCTCCATTTATGTGTATATTTCTTTGTTGCTCCTGATTCTGTTTGAGCCTTATACAGTAAACTACTTTCCTTGCTATTATTGTAAATTAACTCACACACTATTCTGTTTACTTCTATATATATATTTAAAACTCTTTTTTATTCTTCCTATTAGTTCATCTGTCCAATTCCCTATTTTTTTATTAGTGCTTCTATTCTTCCATCCCATTCTTTGCCACTATAATACTCAACAATCCTCCTAACACAATCATTCCATCTTTTGTACAAGTATATTGACCTAAAGTCTTTATCCAAATCTTTTGCCTATCGTATTATCTTCTTACACATCTTGTTGCCTGTCCTTTAATCGTAACCCAATTTGGCCTGTTTTTCTCTTACTATCCAAAAATTGCAATTTAACAAAAATTTTCATTTTGGATTTTGTATCTCTCATATAAAAATGTGATCATCCCATTTCTCCTTGAATTGCCTCCTTTACTGTCCCCATAACTGCATCTAATGCATGTCTTCCAACTTCTCTTTATACTTTTTCTATATAGTTTAACACTCTTTTACTAACACATAACACATCAATACCACAAGTAACTCTGCTATTGCTCTTCCATTCCATACAATTCTTGCTACATCATATTTATTATATATAAACACTGTTAATTTTTTTTATCAGTCTTTTTTTTTCCCTTGCTTCAATTTACATTACATACAAAGTGACATATATCATTTTTTATATAAAATTAATTAGAATCAATAATAAAATCATGATAAAGCAAACCAAATATTTACAAACATAAACAAAAGTAAAAATTATCAATTATATTACATATGACAATATTACAATATGTATAAAAAAATCCACTATATAAAGATATATAATTTTCTATTAATTAATAATTGGCCAATTAAAAATGAATGGAAAGTTATACATTTTTCTTTAGACAGTGAATTTTTTGAAAACATTTGTATAACTATTATATGTAGGATAATTGATAAATTTTATTTTTGTTTTATTACATTTATAAATACTTGGATTGCATTATTATAATTTTATTATTGGTTCTGATTAATAAAAAATGACCACTGTCTCTATGTATATAATATAAATTGAAGCTTCAAAATAGGTTACAATCACATTGAGAAAGGCATAAAATATCTGCTGTATTATACTTATAAACAAATAAATATATATGATTAACACTGTTATCTAATATTTTATATTATTTACTTAAATACATATATATATATCCTAGAAAATTTAATTTACAGTGATGAAAAAAAGGATGACAATAAATGCTATCAGCTAGACATGGAGAGAAAGAGATCTTAAACATTGTTCAAACAATTGAGGGACAGGACATAGAAACAAACATCAGCCAAAAGCATTTATAATTTTTAATAATTTATTACATACAAACAAAAAAAAATTAATCAAACAAAATATAAAAGTTTGACCTGAATTTTCCAACTTCTTTGACGGGAGTGCATGAAAGTATTGTGGCATTAAACAGTTCGGCAGGTAAGTTAGTTTTTCCACCTAAGAATTAAAGGGATTTATAATGTTTTCCTTCCAGTGATTTATCTAAAGAAATTCCACTTTCCTTTATTAAGAGATTTAAAAAAAACAATCTTGTATAGCAGTCAACAAATAGATGCGGTGAACTTTCCTTAATATCATGAAACAATGGTACAAAACAAGAATATCATATGCCCATTTTAAACGCTCATAAGAGATTATGTGACAGTACGATAATTAAGGTTAACTCCAACAAGCAAAGAGAAAAGATTATGATTTTATGTAATCTGAAATAGAAAACAAAGTCTTTACAGTTTTAAAAAAATAACTCTATAATCGATAAATTGCTAGACAAAAGGTTTATGGTCTGCATGAAATGACAGAACTCTATAATCGATAAATCACTAGACAAAAGGTTTATGGTCTGCCTGAAATGCAAACACACATTGAACTAATTAATTTTTAAATAAAAAGGTGATAGATGATCTAAAAAGAAAACTACTAATATTTGCCAAAGCTTTTAACAATAGTTACTAACAATAATAAAGAGAAAAAATGATTATAAAATATAACCTCGCAATACACTCTCTGACCAAGAAATTTAAAATAGAAATTTTTAATCTAATTCTCTGATACATATAATAAATAAATAAAAATAATTATAAAGTAATTAATAATATTTAAATGATTACAAAGAACTTATTATAGGTCCATATTTCTTTTTGTATTAAGTTGAGACTTAAGCAAAGAGATTTAAATAAAGAGAATGAAGACCTGGTTATGATATATGAAACATTTGTTTATCTTCAAGGTGTAATGTTCTGTCTAGCTGATTCCTTCCAGCAGTGTGCACACAGTTTATTTCTATGTAGAGTTCATCACAAAGATTTGGATCTCCTGTAATCTGGTCAGGAGAATGAAGGCAATATTGGTGATGCAATTTCGAGTTCCTGGATTCATCTTGGAAAGGTTTAGCACAGCATATTTTTAATGCAGTTCTTTAAGGTGGTTAGTTTTCCACATTCTAGATGGTTTTCACATATTCACTTTTATTTTCAATTAGCATGGCAGTTCTTCCTTAAGCATAGCAATCAGCAATTGTCAAAAAGCAAATATAAGATCAGTCATCCACAATTAACAAAAAATCTAAAAAGTTATCTTTAACAAAAACAGTGTTTTTATATGAAATTGTTATCTCCTGCCTAATCAATTATAAATTTAACAAAGACTATCTTTATCTCCTGTGTAATCTAGATTAAAAACAAAATCTAACCAAGTCTCTTATCTTTTTTCAAGCAATTAAATCTAAATAATTCAAAACAAAACAACACTCTCCATATAGTAGTGCCATCTTGTGCCAACAAGAGCAATCAATGGATGCCAGAAGGCTTGTGCCTAAAATCCCTATCTAATGCCTACTCATCCAATATCCCCAGACTAGTTACTGGCTTGTGGCCTTCATCAGTGAGGAGCCTTGGATCTGAGAGCACTGCACCTAGATCTTAGGATCTAATGCAACCCTCCAGCACCCACCTTTTAACTCTATTTAACTACAAAACTATGAGAATGAAATTGAAAACACTATTAATATTTTCAATCCAAGCTCAATAGCTTATATAGTCATATGGGTCTGAACTCAATTCAGCACCCATACATTTTGGTGTCTTTGGCTCTTTAACAACCATAGCCACCATTATCCTATTAGGCAGGATTGGTGTTAAACCACTAAACATCACATGATCACTATCTCATACTAGCACAATAATTGTTATTAAACAATTCAAAACAAAACAACACTCTCCATATAGTAGTGCCATCTTGTGCCAACAAGAGCAATCAATGGATGCCAGAAGGCTTGTGCATAAAATCCCTATCTAATGCCTACTCATCCAATATCCCCAGACTAGTTACTGGCTTGTGGCCTTCATCAGTGAGGAGCCTTGGATCTGAGAGCACTGCACCTAGATCTTAGGATCTAATGCAACCCTCCAGCATTTAACTACAAAACTATGAGAATGAAATTGAAAACACTATTAATATTTTCAATCCAAGCTCAATAGCTTATATAGTCATATGGGTCTGAACTCAATTCAGCACCCATACATTTTGGTGTCTTTGGCTCTTTAACAACCATAGCCACCATTATCCTATTAGGCAGGATTGGTGTTAAACCACTAAACATCACATGATCACTATCTCATACTACACAATAATTTTATTAAACAATTCAAAACAAAACACACTCTCCATATAGTAGTGCCATCTTTCCAACAAGAGCAATCAATGGATGCAGAAGGCTTGTCATAAAATCCCTATCTAATGCCTACTCATCCAATATCCCCAGACTAGTGCTTGTCCTTCATCAGTGAGGAGCCTTGGATCTGAGAGCACTGCACCTAGATCTTAGGATCTAATGCAACCCTCCACACCTACCTTTTAACTCTATTTAACTACAAAACTATGAGAATGAAATTGAAAACACTATTAATATTTTCAATCCATCCTTCTGGCATCCATTGATTGCTCTTGTTGGCACAAGATGGCACTACTATATGGAGAGTGTTGTTTTGTTTTGAATTGTTTAATAACAATTATTGTGCTAGTATGAGATAGTGATCATGTGATGTTTAGTGGTTTAACACCAATCCTGCCTAATAGGATAATGGTGGCTATGGTTGTTAAAGAGCCAAAGACACCAAAATGTATGGGTGCTGAATGAGTTCAGACCCTATGACTATATGCTTATTGAGCTTGGATTGAAAATATTAATAGTGTTTTCAATTTCATTCTCATGTTTTTAGTTAAACGAGGTCATTAGATCCTAAGATCTAGGCAGCTCTCGATCCAAGGCTCCTCACTGATGACACACCATAGCTGGATATAGAGGCATTGATGGTTTTATCACAAGCCTTCTCTCCTTTTTGTCCAAGATGCCTCTAAAGAGTGTTGTTTTGTTTTAATTGTTTAAAACAATTATTGTCTATAGATAGTGATCATGAGTTTGGTTTAAATCTAAAAAATGAGAAAATAAGTCTCAGCCTTTAAAATAGATTAAAACCAAAATGCAAAAGAAAATAATTATCTTAATTAAAAGTCTTTTCAAATTAAAATTATATAATTTGGAAAATATGATTAAGTATGTGAGCTGTAGCACATATTTTTAATAAAATAAAATAACAAAATACAAAATTTTTAAATACAGATTTTCTTTTAAAATCTGTATAATTATAGATTTTGTTTTTGACTTCTCAATGGTTGCCTTGGAAGTAGATAACATATCCGGTTCAATATATAACTTTGAATTATAAGTGTCAAACTTTTTGCAATAACAACATTGACCACTAACCCACTTCAAATTAATGCTAATCATATTTTTAAACTAGAGATTATTCCTAGCCCAGATATAAACTTTAAATCTCAGGTCAAGATTATTATACATATTCTTTTTTTAAATATTTATTGTGCAAAATATCTGTAATTTCTATTAGCATTAAAACTAATTATCCATAGATGATTAATAATATCAAAAATTCTAATAACATGTTTATATATTCAATACTGTAACTTCTCATCCAATAATATACACAGTGACCCAAAAGTAGGTATATACTCCTACTTTTATTTTTCATTACTTACTTATTAATTTACCAGGTACTGAGAAGGATTGCAGATAAACTGAATGAAGAATAAAGTAAATGGATTTTGAGGAATATTGGAAGATTCAAAATATTGATAAACTGTGCTGAGCCTAGCAAGAGGCTTTTGATATTTCTCCATCAATATTCTAAATTTGATTCAACAGGCCAGATTTAGTATCATAACTGCTTGAAATGTTCTCCAATAACATTGCAATATTCACAATCTATTCCTGACACTGTGATGCCGCAACACCCAATTTCCAATCAACAAATGCTTACGAGATGAAATTCAATTCATTTTCTGCATTAGGCCACCTCCCAAAAACCTTACACAATATATCAGTATAATTATTATCATCCATAGTTGTATTAAAAATTTAAAAACATAAAAACAGGCAACATGATATACCTGGACAGTCTATCCCTCACAATCGATTTAATTCAGTTATAGATACAATAGAATTTTCATTTGTCTAGTGCACAAAATTATATCTGGTCATGTAGCCTAATACCTTGAAATCAGTGAATGCTTAATATGGAATTTATTTCAGGTAAGATAAATTGTCAAGCAGATGGTGGATCAGAATCAAATGCCTCTTATCATAGTCTGCGCACCTTCTCAGCACATTGTTTTCCAATATTGCTTCAGAATTGACTTTGTTTTTCAATCAATTACCCTGACATTGACAATACTTGTCAAATAAAAAAATAATAATAATGAAAAATTAAATTAAATACTCTATATTTACTTTTGGCCCACTTCGTGCGGTGTGCATATATATATATATGAAATTCATTATAAAAAAAAAAACATATTTAATAGTAAATTCTACTGCTCCAAGAAACATTGCAAAAATAATTTTTATAAAGGTGAATTATATGTATAAAGTTCACGTAAATAATATATAATTAAATATAGAGATGCTGAAAAGTTTATTAATAATGTTCAATTAATTAACAAAACCGGAAATTATGTACATAATTTATAAATCTGTATGCAAATTTTCATACATATTTAATTAATACACATATAAGTTGAAAAATTAATATATAATACAGACATATATATATATACGTATTAATAAAACAACAATTCAAAAATTAAATTATCTTCGGCTAAAATCTACATAAAAATGTTAATAGTTGTTTATAATCATCTCCCAACAAAGGACTATCGAAGAATCTTAAAAATTCGGTTACAAACAAATTAATAATAATAATAAAAATGAATGAATTTTCTAAAACATTCAATGTGAAGCTTTCGTTTAATGTTGTGACGCCGTTAAGAGGTTAATGGCTAAAAAAAAAAAAACCTATCAAAGACAGTATTAACGCTACCAGTTTTTTACTGCTTTCAACGACAGCTGCTGCTTGAATCCATCTTTGGATACAAATATATCCTTCTTTTATGCTTGCGACAATCTTAGTTTAAAAACATTTATCAAAAAAAAAATCTAAAATTACAGAATAACTTATTAAAATAAATAGAATAAATGAAAAGATAGGTAGCAATTAGAAGTAGTCCAGGCAAAAATATATATATTTTTTTAATTATTAATAATAATCTAATAGTTTGCGTTCGCGGGATTATATGGCATTCGAGGACGGAAAATACAGTTGGAACTCGATAATTAGGATCTTCGCTTGAGTCTATCACAGAACTTCTAAGATATTTATATGAATACAATATCTTACAATTTTCAAATAGATTACAAAAAAAAAAAAAAGATTATAAATAGCTTATTGTGTGGTAAAAGAGATGTCATTCCCCACTATAAAGTTAATAAGAAAGCCAGTATGTGATTTTCCATTCTTCTTTTATCCTAAATACCATTTACTAACCAATAATTGAGAAGCTACCTGGATTGTCTGATAAATTGGTTTCCTGAAGAAAAAAAGTTCTATGCTGTTTGAAAACTGAAAAAAAAAAATCCAAGCTTCAACTAGCCTGGATTTAAATCCCAAGTTGTAGTCCCTGTCATTGTAACTGATCACCATTCCACATAATGCAATCAATTAGTATTATTATCATTTTAGAATAAAAGTGGAAACTGATGATGATGGTAATAATAATATAACATTTACATAACTTATTTTTACAGCTTTGATCCAAAAATAGTGGGCAACTTTCATTTTCATTGTAATCCCCATAATGCTGTGAAAAATCACTCATAGCAAGGTACACCATCACAACTATCTGATTTGGATTTTATTCTGATACTGTGAGTCTTCAAGAGAAATCACAACAATTACAATCCTACTAAGACTATCAAAAAAGTTTACAAAAACAAATATGGACAAAAAAAAAAACGAAGAACTAACCAGCCTCACTCAACCATCTGTGCCAAATAATTTTTTTTTCACAGTGCACTCAAAAATTGACCATGACTATTATAACCAGATAATGACAGCCAAGTTTTAACATATTTTACTTTGGCATAATGACATAAAAAATTATGTTGTACTTTTAATTATGATACCAATCTTCAATATCATAAGAGTGGATTAGAAATCATTTTTTTCCATAATTGACTAAAAATCTGACAAATTATAGAAGAGAGACAGTGTGAAGTAGACACTTTTTAAAGTTATTTTACATATTAAAACATTAACAGATAAGTAAAATTCATGTTGAATGATTCAGGATTTATATTTTTTTTAAAATCTGATCAGTTAAGAGGTTTCTTACATCAACACCATCATTTTCAAACATAGTCAATCCAATGCAGCATAAATTTCAAAATTTACCAGCTTCTCTGATCTATAATATACCATATACTCCTTAATAAACACTTTTATAATGCAGTTTTAATATATGATTTATTTCCTTTTGCTTACAGTTTCAACTGCCTTGCAGTCATCATCAGAGCTATTTTTAAACTTCACTACACCATTTCTTAACTGAAAAAAAAAAAAGAAATGGTGTGGTGAAGTTTAAAAAGAGTTCTGATGATGACTGCAGGGCAGTTGAAACTGTAAGCAAGAATAAATAAATCATATTAAAACTGCATTGTAAAAGTGTTTATTAAGTAGTATATGGTATATATATAGTTTATCAATGCAAATAAGAAGTGGAAAGAAATTTTAATACTTCTGTGAACTACAGTATCTTTTCTCTACATCACTTCAGAAAAATTCCCTATGCCATGCATTCATCTCATTTGTGGTGTCTTTCTATGACTTTTTCAATTACTAAAAATCTAATTTAAGATTTCAAATATGTTTTTCATTTAACATGGTTTCTTCTATTAGCATCCAGCTCTATGTCAGCTTGATAATTCTTTTAATACTTACCAATGATACTTATTCCCTCACCCTTATTTTTCACTTCCAATCCATTCTTAATACTTCTAACATACATTTCTCCATAATTTATTGTGGGTCTCAAGTTTCATTATTGTGTGTCCAAATACCACATCTAAATATAAGAAGCGATATAACACATCCATTAAAAGATTCTTTAAACAAGAATATATTTTATTTTAAGATGAAATTATTTTTACCAAAAATATTCCATTAGACTTTAATTCTATGATGAATTTCATCTATTGTGTAATAATAGTTTGATCATAACATTTGAAGTTGTTTATTTTAATTCTTATTTTCCAAATCTTTTATTTTCTCCTTATGTAAAAATATGAATATTATTTAGTTTTCTTAAAATATATATTTAGATCCACTTTCTTGCTTTCATCATTAACTAAGATTTCTTGAAGCTCTGAAACGTTATTTTAAAAACCAATCTGCAAAATCTAAGATGAATTAAATAATCTATATTTATTTTTATTCCCTTAGATTCCTATTTTAACCCACAAAATACTTCCCATAAAACAAGTATAAAATTTTTTGGAAATATTCTTAAAATCACCATGTAATTTATTCACAAATGTTGCATTTTATAAATGCTCTTTAGAATTGACAATATCTAGTCGTGCAACTTAATGTTTCAAAATTTCAATCACATCAGAAAAACTTATAGAATCAAATTATATTTTCATAATCTACAAATACAAAGCATAATGATAACTTATATTCGTTGGAACTTCTATAACTTTCTCGATACTGGAATGTTAAATCTCTATAACCGATTTTAAGTTCAGTTTGTTCTTTTGGTTAATTTGTGTCCAAAATTTTCTGCAGATGAGTTCTAATGATCGTAATAAAGATTTTGGGAAGAACTGAATATTTCAAACTTCAGCTATCATCAAATCCCTTTAATATTTTAATACAATTTGCAAATTCTAACTCAAATTCACAGAAATATTACTGAAGTCTTAAAATAACAATTGTTAATAATGAATTTCTTAATATCTTTTGGATCTTTAGTTTTGCGTTTACTCTTATTTTATATCTCATTGATCAATAATTACTCCAAATCTATTAAGCACATTACAATCTTGAAATACATATTCTTTTAGTTAACATATATCCAAGGTGCTTGTCTTATAGATAAAGATTCCATGGGATGGTGCCATTTTCACACTAAAACTATAAAATATGACCATTCTCGGGCCGTTGATTATAATAATTTTGCTGTGCTTTTTTGTAATGCGAAAATAAAAACAAAACAAAATCGTCTTTTTTAAATATTATTTTTTATTAATGTATACAATTTAAATGATAATAATAAATGTAAAATAAAATCAACAAATTACAATTTGATTCGTGTTTTTTATATCGTATACTTTTTAAATTGTGTTACAGCTTTTTTTTATCAATTTTCTATTGGATATTTTTTTACTTGTGTTACGGCTTTTTTTTTATCAATTTTCTATCGGATATTTTTTTACTTTTGTTATGACTTTTTTTGTTGTTGTTTAACTAAAAAATAATAATTGTAACAAAAGTAAAAGTTGTTACAGTTACATTTAGGGTTAGTTTTAGGGTTAGGTTTAGGGTTAGTTTTAGGGTTAGGTTTAGGATTAGTTTTAGGATTAGAGTTAGTTTTAGGATTAGTGTTCTGTTGTTTGTAATGCTAAAATAAAAAAATTCAAAATCGTAACCGTACTCGGACAAAATAAAGAAACTCAAAACTTTTTTAAACAACAACAAACACATATAAATGTCTTCTTTACTTATTAAACATGTTTATAATATTTGCTTTTTATGAAATTTACAAAAAACCCTGTATATTTGGACTTTTCTTACTGGATATTTTTTTTGTACTGCTCTTTTTTACTTCAAAAATATACAGAAGCTAGAATCTTCTTGGTCTCGTGGAATGTTACGAACAGTACGTTACTTGACACGTTACCTAATTGCAATTCAATAAAAACATAGATATTTAACATTTTCTCAAATAAAAGTTCAATACAGTACGTTGTAAAAAGTCTTAGAATTATTGCTTTAAAAAATATGAACATTTTAATACTTTAAAATAAAAAAAAAATCCAATGAAAACAACATTTCAATACAATTCAAATACAAACTCTCTCATCAAGCTGTACTTATTTTATAAATTGTGCAAATTCAGAAAATGTATTTGCTGCTATGTGACATACATGCTGTACTGCGATGCGACATAGTGGCCTGCATTCTGTAGCACAACAAAAAAGTTGTATTATAGAAAATGCGGGTTTGAACGTGTCGGCCGCGAAAACAGCATTTTTATGTGTTTTGGCATGAAAACCATGCCATAGAGTGGCATCTTTAGCTAAAAGATGAGTACCTAATCCAACTTTGCCATATCTTCACTTGGAAGTTTCTATGCTTTTCCAGAATTTTTTACAAAAAATAAATGCACAATATATGGATTTTCTTTATCGGTAAAACGATTTCATAAATCTGTCTTCTCTCTCATTTATCTTTCCATGTACAATTTCAACCACATCACTTTTGGTCAATTGTTTTCCAATTCTAGCATTAAAATCTCCAGTGACCATTTAAAATGTTGTTTGATTTGGTCAACAGTTTCCTGAAAATCTCTAACTTAATAAATGATTAGTAATAATCATTACTGCATTTACCAAAAGCAAATGGTATCAAAGGTGTTAGTGCAAAAAGTTTGACACCTTGTGGATCAAATGGTAAAACTAAAAATGTTTCTTCACAAAAAGTGAGAACTTGTTGGGAAATAAATCTAAATTATCTATATTTGGTATCTTTTATACAGATAAACAACTAATCTTACTTCATTATCTAATGTATGATCAACCTCCACAATGTCATTCTTTCATTTTTTATTTATAACGAATTCCATTTCATTTATGTTTCCAACATATAACTCACAATATAGTTTATTTATTTATTATAACTATCTTTTTCATTGTTCTGCAGATTTTATTGGGCATCACCTGTATTATTCGCTATTATACATTTTTATTATTATTATTTACTAATAGTATTACTAACAGTGATCAAACAGACAATGACCCCTGGAGATCATATAAAAATCATTTCTTTAGAGTGATCTCTCATCTATTTGGTTTATCAGATTTATTGTAATAATAAAAACCATCCACACCATTGATAGTCATCATTCTTTTTTTTTTTTTGCACTAACTTTTCCTATCTATTATACAATATGCTAGCAAGTCAGTTCATCTTTATGGTATTAACAAAAAGTACAATTTCAACCTGGTTATTTGTGATTCAAGCAAATTCTTATTAGTTTGTTCCAATAATATTTTATTATTTTGTTATATCTTTTATTATTTTGTTATATCTCTTCCTTACTGCTTATTTTTGGCCATAGTATTTTCTTTTTACCATTATTATATTTTATTTCTTTTTCTAATATTATTATTATTATTATTATATGTTTATTTATCTTTAATAACCATAATTTTTTTTGTGCTTCCTTTTATTATTATTGTTTTTTACTATACTTTCTGAATATTTTTCATTTTATTAACGACATTATATGACTTCTGACATGCTTACTCGTGTGTTTTCATGAGCAGTTACTCCACTCTAGAGCCATCTACTGTAAACTCGAGTAATTAGTGGATACAAGATGACATACATAGTCTTATAAAATCCTCATTTCCAACTTTAAATCTTAGTTTTCACCGGTGAAGGCAAAAGCCCAAAACCGATCAATATGGATGGATCTAGAGTAGAATGAAAACAATTGCTCTATTTTTGTTTTGTTACTTTTCTTTTACTTATTATTGTATTTTTATTTCTTTTGTTCAAGAGCTTTTTTTATACATATTATTACTTATATTCTTTATCATTTCTCTTCAAATACTGTTAAAATCTTAAGACAATTATTGCTCTTTTTATTATTAGTCTTTTTTGCTACTTCTATTTATCCTTTTGTTTATTATTATTCATAAAGAACCTTTTTAATTTATTCTTATTATTCTAATTACTATTCATATTCAACATCATTTTTCTGTTTAGTAATCTTTTCTTAATTAGTTATATTTTTGTTATTTCACCTATCATTATTCCAGTATTCAATATTATTTTTATTAGTAGTATTACTGTTATTATTTATCATTAATATAGATTAAATAAGATATTTGGTAGTTCAATAAAGTTAAAATGATTCTAAACTGATTCAGATAGTTGTAAATGACAAACTACTATAATAATGATGGAACATCTTCGCTTAAGTGAGTAATGAAAAAGACATAATAGACATATTCTACTAAATATTTGCTTCATGAACAATCTCTCAGGAGGTCATGTGATATTCAAGCATCAAAATAAAAATAGACAGTTTATTTTCATTAAGAGATAATCAACCAAGTACTTTTGGCTGTCAAGATTGCTACTCTTACCACTAGACTAACATATTAAAGGTAAATTAACTCTTAATAATCAGGCAGATATAATACAATTTTTAAAATTATAAATAAATTTTAGAATAACCAAATTATATTTTATCTAATAGCTAATTTATTTTTAAAAAAAAAATAAATAATAATTTGATAACAGAAAGATGGCTGACATTTTAAAAAATACAATGAGATATTATTAAAATACAGCAGTTCAATAATATCATATATATATATAAACAATTTGAATAAAAAATTGAAATGGGCAAACTGACACCATTTGGGATTAAAACATTCACAGATGAGTCAAATGGTATAATTGAAAAAGAATAAAATGTTTAAAGAGAATGGAAATGACATATTTAAGGATAAAATATTCAAATACAAGACAAAATATTACCACTTAAAGAGAAAAAAAAAGGCATTAAAAGAGGGGGGAAAACCTATTTTCTCCTCATGGGAAAGACAAAATGCCAGAATTTAAATAAAATAAAAAATACACAGCAAATAATTCACCTCAAACTAATTATTTAACAAAATGGCACACCAAATAAAAAATTATATACAATTTTTCAGAAAAAAGAAATACTATTTAGTGACTCAAATTTCAATATCAATATTTAATGAAGATCAATTATACATAACATGAGACATTAAATATTCGCAATCTTATATTGAAATTTATAATTTATCCCCTTCCATAATGGTTCATACATAGAATTTGTTTTTATTATTATTATACTTTCATTTTGCTTTATTCTACTTGTTTACTTTTTTATTAATATCTCATTATTTTTTCATATGAATAAGAAGGAAAACTAAAATTGTTTCATTCATGGGTGAAATTAAGGTAGTTTCATTGTGTTCATCATATATTTTTGAAATAATTCATTAATGGAGATACAATAAAATGATTAGCCAATCAGATAAAAGCTTGATTTTTATATATGGTAAAAACAAATTTACTCTTATATTCTTCAAATAAAGGCAGATAAATCACTTAAAACATTTTACATGCAATTTTGTATATTATCATTTAATACAAGCATATATATTATAAATTCTTCAAACAGATAATTTAAAAAGAATATTGACTTTTATTTGAAGTAAATATTTCTGAAATAAAAAAGAATATCTTCAGATCTTCAAAGAAAAATTAGATAAATATAGGAGAATGATACAAATAGATAGGGTTCAGTTTGTCATGAATAATGAGTCTTATAACCTTTGGCTTAGTGGTAAATGATGAATTTAAGAGCTAAAGTCTCTGAACAATTTCCTATTGCAAACTTGTGATTTGATGCAGCAAAAAAAAAAATATTCTTCCACCTAAATGTATAAATCTCCTAATCAGAAATGTACTAATCTTTTTAACCACACCCCCATCCCAGCCATTTTCTTTTACAGCTACTTCCCTCCACACATAACCAAAAAGAAAGAAAAAACATGCTTCAATGATTAATACAAAAACTCTGGCAGATAATGAAAATTATTCTTCATGTATACATTGTGATAAACAGAGTAGCTAAAATTCAGAAAACATTGATCACAAAAAACTATTTGCCAAGCGCTTTTGGAACCATGTACCAGAATCATGGTAGCATACTGTAACTAAATGGTTAATATTCCAATGCATGTTACCATGGTTAACATTCCAATGCATGTTACCATGGTTAATATTTCATTGCATGTTACCATGATTCTGGTACACGGTATCAAAAGTACTTTCCAAATAGTTTTTTGTGATTAAGGTTTTTTGAATTCTAGCTTCTCTGTTTATCACACTTTATACGTGAAGCATAAGCTCCAATGATTGTAGAAATATAACAAAAAACTTTTTTCTTTATTGTTTTACAAATAATCAAAAAGCTCTGAAAAACATTTTTAATGATTGGAAGCAGCAGAATCTCATGATAGAATGATAAAAAAAATTTAATAAAATATGACAAAAAAATAATAACTGATCGTATTCCAAATATTTTGCTAAAATTGAAAGCAAGTAAAGACTTAATAATGATTTTTAATTTCTTTTATCCTGTTTGTTTGTTTGCCTACTTGAGTCAAGTCTTGTAGCTGATTTTTAACTTATTTCTATCAAATGGATGTTATTCAAGTTTTGTATGTGTTAGATACCATTAACAATGCAATATTTCAAGATTGTTCAGCGAGTTATTCAGCCTTATAGTTTGCTGTTTTCTTTTTTAAAAAAAGCTTTCATTGAATTTCATGATATATAAATGAATACACTGAGCTTTTTTTTAAAACTTGATTTTTATATGACTATTATAAAAATACAACTTCACACCAACTTTTCAACTATTTTATAATATAGTCTTTTTCAAGGAAAACTGAAAAATACAAATATATAAATATAAATATCACATATTCCAAACAAATCCAAAAATTAAAAAATACAAGAAAGTACTCTTTACTTCAAATTCAGTTTTTAAGTTTACATCTGTTGTAAAGACAATCTCTGATTTAGTAATAATCATTATTGTATTTATCTAAAGTGGATGATGTTAAAGATGTGTGTTGAATTCATTTGACACTTGTAATTCAAAATGTAATTATTTAATATAGATAAATATTTTTCATATAATAGATATATATGACAGATAGATGGTGACCTGGACCAACTGATGAGCGCTGGTTCAGCACAAAATGCATGTCATTTGTCTTTTATGGTATCTTTATTTATATGAATTTAAAAGAATATATAGTAGTATTGAGATTATTTAATATATTTTATTTAAAAATGCTTTAATTTCATTTAAAGAGTAAAGCACTAAATACCAAAAAATATATTTTTTTTGTTCAACCACAATTTTGATTGTTATATTTAACATTAAATATGCACACTTTTATTTTAAGTTAAATATGACTACCAAAATTGATTTTTAATACATTATTCATCAAATTAAATAAAAGTGTTTTTATAAAATATTTTTATAAACTTTAAATTAAACACAGCTCAGTGTACATGTAAACAAAGAAAATAAGTTACTCTCCCCCAATCTAGTACTTAAAAAAGCATTAAGGATCAAGAATAAAATGAATCCACCTATTCTTGATAACTCTAATATTTATAAGTATACCTTTGTCAATATTGTTGGTAATTCAGAGAGAAATTAATTCATTAACCAGATAAAATATGGCATTTAAGAATTACTAAACTCATAATTAATTATACAAGGATGAAGACAGCATCTTATTTTTAACATCTTGATTGTAATAAAAAGTTTAATAAAAGATGTTAAAAGTAAGATGTTGCCTCCAGCCTTGTATAATTAATTAAGAGTTTAATAATTTTTAAGTACCATATTCCATCTGGTTGATAAATTAATCTCACTCTGAATTACCAACAATGTTGACAAAGGTATGCTTATAAACATCAGAGCTATCAAGAACAGAAGGATTCATTCTATTCTTGATCCTTTGTTCAACATTTGAAGTGCTTTTAAATATTTATATATCATTTACATATATATCTATAAGCTTATTTCCCACTTTTATTTTTTAAAAAAGACTAAGCTATTTTAATGACAGAATTAATGCTAAATCTTAGTATTAATAAAGCATGGGGGGGGGGGGCTTTTTACTTTCCATCAACATGTGTGATGTTTAAAAAGTGAAAAATTCAATGAACTAAGCAATGTCCACATACCATTATAGTTTGTCACAAAATAATGATTTAAAAATAAAATGCTTATTATTAAAAATAATTAAATAATAAGTTATTAGACATATCAAATGATATCTAAGCATTAATTGAAGAATCTTGAGCTCTGGAATTCATCAGTCTACCAATGAACTAAACTACTGTGGCAAATCCAATTTGCATTAATTTAAAATTATTACAAGATAAATAAAAACAATGAGTTGATTATAATTTATTCTAAAATTCTTGATAAATTATTATTGCAAAAAGTTATAAATGCATACTAGGGATTAATGTGAAGAATTTTTAATTACTTTAAGCTTATAAATAGTCCAGTTTTCTCTCTCAACTTCAAAACATTTAATTATTTAATATTTATAAGAAATTATGTGGTGTCCAAGGTCTCTGTAAAGCTGGCTATGTGTTGGTATATTATCAAGAGTTGAATTATTGAAATTATCTTCAACCTATAAGAAATAACTTTCATAAACTTAAAAGTGAATACAGATTTTTCAAATGGCATACACAATAGGTAAATAATGCTATCATTTAAATTTGTAAACTTAAATTAATTACTAATTAAACTTAGGGTGATAACAACTCATAAGCACATACGTAGAGTTGATGAAAGAAACTCTTGTAAAATAGAATAGCAAACTCTCCATACAGTAGTGCCACCCAGTGAAAGCCTTAGTAATCAATGGATGCAGGAATAGGAAATGTGATCATGTGATGTTTTGGTAAAATAGAATATAGATTAAGAGTTGTAAATATTAAAAATAAAACTTTAAATATCAGTTTATTTTTTTAGACAATCAATATTTACAAAGAAATAAATAAATCTATATATTTTTAATTCAAAAAATAAATACCTACAACATATACAAAGAAAAGCTTGTTTAATATTTTAATAATATAATATGCTGAACATGCTTTTGACTAACTGATGGTCAGTCATTCATAGCTAATAGTTATCCAAGAAAATTGTGAGATTTATAGAAGAATCACAAAAGTGGTGATTTACATAAAATTTGATTATAAAATGTAGATGAAGTGATTTAAATAAGCCACTTTTTTAATAGGGGGATGCAAAATTCTTTCTTGCTGATTGTGTGTATGTTGTTGGCAATGTCCTATGTCTCTTCAACTTTGCACTTAGCAACATTTCTTCCCAAGCAGAAAATACTGGCAGATATGGGTTCAAAGCTATGACTATGTTTAGATTTGTGTTAGAGGAAAATAGATTTAATACCTGAATTAATCTTAGCTTGGTTGTATTGGTATCTGTACTGTATGATTTTTGTAGAGAAATAGGCATGATATTCTTCATAATAAACAGCATTGCAGTTTGTGTTGTTACATATAATTTTATATACAACTTGGGAAACTTGCTCTGGAGGCAGCTTATCTTTCATATTGTTAATTGGGCAACTGAATATGACTATCAATTAGTCAAACACATAGCTTTTCTTAATATATATGTTGTATGTATTTATTTTTTGAAATACATTTTCCCAAAAAAAGTTGCAAAAGACTAGAGTTATTATATATATTTATTAAAAAAAAAATTCTGACTTAAAATGGCTTCAAATATACTAGTTTACATATCTGATTCTACATTTAGAAAAAAATTATATAAAAATATTTTATTTCATTTGATGAGTAATGCCCTTGAATCCAATTTCATTTGTAATGTGTAACTTTAAATAAGTATAAGGAATCCATAAATTAATTAATTTGATCACTATTGAGTAAAAATAATGATTGAATTAATAAATTTATGGATGACTACACTTTTATTTAAATTTACATATAACAACCAAAATTGTGATTTAAAAAAAATGTTTTGCTTTTTAGTGTATTACTCATGAAATTAAATAAAAGCATTTTTTATCAAATATTTTTATAGGTGTTATTTTTAGTAATCAGATATTTTGCAATGGGCTTTTTGTATTCAAATTTAAAAACTGGCAATCATAGCAATGTTGCCGTATTTTCAGTATTTGAAATGAAGTTTGTGCATATTAAAATCAGTTGCAAAATTTTTGTATTAATAAAGGCAGCATTTTAAAAAAGCAAGCTTGAGTTCAACAATCAAGAGAAATTAAAATTTCATTCTTTGATTCTATTATAATTAAATATAACTGCTCTTTAACAAATTAATCGTGAAATTCAATGAAAGTATATTTTTCAAAAATAACTGTCATCTATTGTCACTAAAAACTTACTGAACCAATAGCAAGACAGCTTAAAATTGGACCCACTAACACTTGAATGGGACAATTCTGAAATATCATATTGTTATACTACTTTTTCAACATATGATAAGAGACATTTCATCCTTTGGGAAATTGAAAATCTTCACTTTATCATAAGAGTTTCTAATTAATAATAATTACTACTATTAAAAATAATTAATTCCAGCTATCCATCTATCTATTTCTTTAATGTTTGCAGAACATTTTAAGCATTTGGATACAATTTTAATCCATTATGTTTAAAATTAATATTTTATAATCATACAATTCAATCTCATAATGTTAGACTACTTTATATTAATCATAAATGCTGATAATTTTCACAAATTCTCAGATATGTAGAATAGCTAAAGATAATTGTACTGTTTATTAATGATTGGTCCCTAGAATCTCTATCAAAAGATTTGTTGCAGTCACAAAACTTGCTCTCTAATGGATAATTTACAGTACATCCATAAATGGGAAGTTTAATAGCAAATGTTTTTTTAATACTATGAAAGTAATACTATTAATGTGGCTTGATGCAAATTGATATTTCCCCCCTTCTTTTCTTTTCTTTTTTTATATATTGAAATTGAAATGCAAAAATAATTTTATATCAACAAATCAATTTTATCTGAAATAAACAATTGATTTTTAAATTTTCTTTTATTTCAACATATGTATATAAAATAAATATTATAAAGAATAAATGAAATGAATTAAATTTATTATAATAATACTAATTTATAAATAAATAGTAAGAGAAAAAATATTTATATAATTAGTAAATTTTATATCCCTTTTTTTCTCCCCTTATATACATGTGTGTGTGTGCGCGCGCGCAATTGGAAACTCTTAATCAAGACATCACACTTCGAATAAACAAATTAAATCCTGACAGTGTGTGGGTGTGACCATGTAGTATAATGTTTTAAAAAAAAAAAACAAATTATCAAATTTTCTGAAATGGTTGCAGCATTTAATTTGATAAAAATTTTATGATTATTAATCATACTATTTTGCTATTAATTGTATGATTACATGACATAACTTTACTAATAAATATGACACCCAACAAGCATGAAATAAAGACATTTATTTTCATATGTTTATCTTTCCTATTAAACCTGGATATTTGTTTGTGGGATAAGCTGTAGGCCCTTTCCGAGGTTTGTGTGTGATGTTGTTGATTCTGCTTCAATAAAAAGAAGAATCATATATCCATTGTATTAATTTTCTATGATATTTTAATAAAAGATTCTACTCAACATTTGAAACCATAATTTTATTTAATAAGGTTAAAACTTACTTAAAACAGTTATTAAAATGGAAAACTAATCAAAATAAATACTTTAAAAAGCCACACTGAAGAGGAATATTCCAAGTAGAACAGATACATGCAGTTCAAGTTCCATTAAGTTTTGTAATAATGCTAGAAAAGCAACTGTGCAGACTGCAGTCTATAAACATTTACGAAATTTCCAAAGTGTCATGTTAAAATAATTCTGAAAACAAAATTGTTTGATCTTAAAACGTATACTCTTATTACCAAAACTGTCTTAGAATCTTAAAACTTATATAAATACAATTTATCCAAACCACTTTGAACACTTTTTAGCAAAACCCTTTATTTGTAGATAAATACATACACTTACATTTCAATTGTTTTGACTGTCCTGCAGTCTTCTTCAGAGCCAATTTACTGTAATTTTTTAAAAAACAAAAAAATTGTATTTATATAAGATATTGCAGAAAAATAAAGAAAAAAGATACTGGTATTTTGTTTTCTAACAAATAAAAAAAAAATATCAACAAAACATCACATGATCACCATTTCCTATGCTTTTTGTTGGTTTTATACCATTCATGCCTATGAGATGATGGTGATTGTGGTTTTTTGATAAACCAAGGCCACCAAATGGTTCAGATCTATGTGATTAAGCAGGTGAATGAGCTTGGATTAAAAACATTAATATGTTTTCATCTTGAGTTTACCAAATAGATAAAAAAAGTTGCTGCTGAAAGATTGCATTAGATTTAAGTGCAGTGCTCTCAGATCTAAAGCTCCTCACTGATGAAAGCCACAAGCTAGAAACTAATCTGTGGATATTGGATGGGTAGACATTAGATGGGAATTTTATGCACAACCTTTTTGCATCCATTGATTACTAAGGCTTGCACTGGGTGGTCTACTGTCTAGAGAGTTTGCTATGCTAATAATATTATCAATATAATTAACTACAGAGTTGTAAAATATTCAAAACTTTTCAAAAATTAATAACTTTTGCTGTTTCTTTATTTTAACATACATATAAGAAGAGAAAATATAACTGAGATGAATTTTATAAAAGTTTTTACAAAACAATATTCCAGTAGACAATCTAAAAAACATAAAGAATAATCAGTAACTATGAATACCACTAAACATCACATGGGCACCATTCTTTATGCTTACCCAAGCTGTTTAGACAAAGGCTAAACTTTCCATACAGTAATGCCACTCAGGGCAAGCTAGAGTAATCAATGGATGGAAGAAAGTTTGTGCATAAAATCTCTATCTAGTGCTGACTCATCCAATATCCCCAGACTAGTTTCTAGCTTGTGGCTTTCATCAGTGATCCTTGGATCTGAGAGCACTCTACCTAGATATTAGGATCTAATACAACCCTCCAGCAGCTACCTTTTATCTTATTAGCTAACTATAAAACTTTGAGTCCAAAATAAAAACACAATAATTCGTTGATTACTCTGGCTTGCACTGAGTGGCATTACTATATGGAGAGTTTAGCCTCTGTGTAACTATGAATATTGTTGCCGTTACAAATCTTTTTATTACTAAGACTATTAACATCATATATAATAATCTGGAATTGTAGAAATATAAAGAAGAGAGTTAATGTTGAGAATTAGAAGAGAACAAGAGTCTCAAAAATACAAAGTAACATCTTGATATTGGGGAAATGTTGTTTCAGCAATAACAGTAAGAATATTTTTTAAAAAATGCTTTTATTCACATAAAAAGAAAACAGTAAATTTTATCCAGCCTTCATAATTAAAAAAAAGATAAGGAAATCATGTTTACAAATTATATCAGTGCCAATCTATTTTCCAGATCACTTGCAGATTTTGGTACTGATACAAAAGTTGCATTAGTTGTAAAAGATCTGATGAATAGACTGTCATTAATACAATTTCTAAACACAATTGCCCATGCTTTTACAGTATTTGTGAAATATATAGGGTATATGAGCACAGACTTTCACATGACCCATCACTCTCCACACTATCTCATAACACTGATACACTTGAACACATATATGTTGAAAAGATAAATAATCACCAATATACGTATTTCATGCTAAACCAGCAATCATCAGTTGGTCCAGATTATCATCTCTACACATTTATGCTATAACTGCTCAGATATATATATTAAGATAGCCAAACCTCATACTTTAATGGACAGGTTTCAACCTATTCCACCCTCCAACTTTTCTACCATCCATCCAATTGAAAATCTGATGATGGAATGCTCAAAGTCACCCTGGTCAAGATTCTTGTCACACCCAAAGTTGAAGAAAATTTATTTTCTTTTATTTAGTGCATTTTTTTTTACCTCTTAGTGCATTTACATTAATTAAAGCATCTCTTTAAGAGGTTTTATTTTCTATTTTTAGCTTTATATGGTTCCAAAAATTTATAAAGAAAAAAAAATTTAGATCACTAAATGGCAGTAAATTGTTACATTTTTATTTACCATTGCCAAACTCACTCCATTCATAACTTTGACACCATTCACCTCGGATAAATACAATAATGGCAATACTAAAAACAAAGCTGAATAATTGAATGTAAATGCCTGCAAGCAGCAAGAGTACAAATAATGGAAATTGTGGGAGAATAAATATAAAAAAAGTGATTATACAGAAAGTGGGTTCTTGGTCTTCATGCTAGTTTTGGGAAAAGATAAGGGGAATTTACATATAAAGGCCATGAAGTTAACAATGATAATGTTGTGGAAATGGGATGGAGCAAGATAGAGAATATGGAAAAAACTTATGCGGAATGAAAAAGAAAGGTAAGATGGTTAACAGGTTTCTCTGAGCATAGTGGCTGAGATTCCTGACTCCAAAAAAGGAAAAGTCATAGTGCATCACATCCAATATAAAATTAAAAAGTTAATTTTTTCACTAATTGTTTTTTTTGCTAAAATTGTTTGCAATTTCTAAAAAAAAAAAAAAGTAATTATCATTGGGAATACACATGTATTCAAAATGTTAACTAGAATGAAAATTGGAAAATGAATAAAAATTAAGTTACAAGACTTCACAGACTGACAGCAAAAAGAAAATTAAATAAAAGTATACAAAAAGAAAAAATGACACTAATACTGAAAACAGAAATTACTTCATTAAGTACATAGAAAAATTCTGCAAAGAACGATGTAATAACAAAGCTATTTGGGGGAAATCCAAGTATGAATAAATAAGTATATCAAATATCTAAATGATGAAGACATACTAGATGGTTGGAAAAATGCAGTAATGCTAATAATATTTGAAAAAGATAAAAAGGAAGATATTAAAAATTACAGAGCTATCTGTCTAAATTAAGATCATCATCTGCAAAAAAATGTGGACTAAAATCAAGTGATGTTGAAAATGGTTTTGATCCCAAAGGATTACATCCAACTATTGAGAGAAATTATAGAAAAAAAATATGCTCCAGATTATAAAAAGGCATTTGATTTTATATGTATTTCCATGAGATTAAAGCTTAAAAACATTAAAACTAAGACTCAGAATACTGTAAAATTATGAAAATACATCAAACAGTGGTTTTATTATACGAGTACTTTAAAAGATTAATGTTTCCAAGAGTGAATAGCTGAGTGATTCCTATCTCTTTTAAAACTTTTTACAACAGTTTTATAAGAAATATTTTAATTAAAAGACTTTCAAGCTCCCTCCAGCTATCTACCCTATCTTCTTGTAAATAAAAACAAGAAGTTAAAAAAATAAATAGATATTACTTAAATCATCTAGATTTTGCAAATGATGAGGCTGTTTTCACAAATACTGTTTCAGAAAATATTAGGACTATTAATTAGATTTCAGCAAAAAAGTAGCACTAAAGATAAATATGAAAAAAACCGAACTAATGCTGGATGACTTCTTAAAAATATAAAATAAAGACTAATAATAATGAATTTTAAAAGATGATACTTATGTATTACTTCATTATTTATTTATGATTGTTAAATATTTGATAGTACTCTGCATTATTCATTTTTGTAGCTATGAACATAAGGCAATATGTCTGGAAAGCACTCAGCTTTTACTTATTTATTGATTTATAAGAGTACTTTATATATCTTCTACTACCAGCGCCACAACACGCTTGTAATAAGTAAATTTAACTTTCCAAGATTTAAAGAATCATTTTAAACAAAATTGTAAATAACTCCACTTTCTGTATTAATGTCAATTTATTTACATGACAAAAGATGTCTATATTTAAAGCATAAGTTAGTGGTAGCTAGAAGTTAATAAAGTAGGTGTAAGAGATATAAAAATATTCTAGAGAGCTTCAACAACTTATCTTTTGAAAGTTAAATTTACTTAATTACATACTATCAAATATTTAGCAATCATAGATAATCATAATTTTAATGAAGACTAAAATTTCACCTCTGAACTAATACGTAAGTACCAAAAAGGCTAATATAATTTAGAATAACAATAATAGTGTAGATAAAAATATAGAATTAAACTAAGACAAAGTGTTTTCAGTAGAAGTAACATTAAAAAGAATATGTCTTTGTACTAGAAAGAGGAAAATTTTAATAAATGTGCTTTACCATTGCTTACTTGAATTGAGATACTTAGTAAAAGAATAAGACAGAAATTTCATATCATACAATAAAGGTTGGATAAATGCATACTGAGATTAACAATATGAGAGTGCAATACTTGTATGGGAAAAAAAGATATTACTGGCATTAATGAAAAAATAAAACTGCTAATATGAAGTTGAATTGAAAGTGCCAATAGAAACTATGATAGCAGATACCCCACCATGAAGTCTTAAACTAGTTCCCAAAAGACTTTAAAAAAAAATCCTAGAAAGACACTAAGATAGATGAATGGATAGATAACTGGAAAACCTGTGTATTAGAGAAACTGGTTTGAACTTGGAGGAATATTCACATTACAATATATTCATAACGATTGAAAATGCTTTTATAATTTCAAAGATTATGTATGAGTGCAGGTAAGAGCACTGATACTATCAATCTAATCATAGGCATAAATTCATATTAATAATATAATTGAAATTTGTTTCATTATCTACATATAAAAATTATTGCTTCTAAATCAAATTGCTGCGAGTAAAAACTCAAATGAAATTTTACTATCAATATCGTTAAAATTAAATTATAACATACTGAATACACTAATTCATAAAAATAATCAATTGACAATTTGTATTTTAATGCTGTTTTTTAATTGTTGTTGTTTCTTTTTTTAAGATATTGGTAATTTGAAACATCAAAATGTCTTAGTCCATATTAATCTAAGCAGAGGAGATTTCAGTATACCGTATTATATAGTTACAGCTTAGTGCCTATTCAAAAAAAAAAGCTATGGTTGTCTGAATGAAAACATGTAATGTGGTCACATGACATTCAAATAAAAACCCTGGTGACAGATGTAGAATTTAACAATTCCATTCTGTTATTATGAACTGAGTATTTCTCCCTAATTGGCTGGGAATCAATCCTGAAACTTTTTAGCCATAAATCTACCAGAACAATAACTATTTCCTATGATGTATTAATGTTTGCATTGTCCTCCTACTATAGCGATCAAATATATATTAAAGACTGCAATTCTAACTTTTATATCCTTTCAATGTTCACTAATGCAATATTCATAGTGAAGTTTAAACAAATAATACACCATAAAAAGTGTCAAATATCTAATATTAGAACTATTGACTCTTACAGATTCACAACTAATGAGTATTAGTTGGTGCATCTAAGATGTCATAGCTGACACGTTTTCATCTTATACAAACATTTATTCTGAATTTTTACCTTCTTTCTAACAAAAATTTAACAAATCAATTATAATGAAGTTCAATACTTTTTTATCTTTGTCTACATTTTTGTATTTGCTTTGCTTTTTTTTATTTGTTCTCTTTTTTTATTTTTTCTTTAATATTAGCTATCTTACCAGAAGAAATGACAGTTGATCACAGATATGACAAGAGCAGATTGTGACTTCTAACTGTATCAGAAAAAGCAACCATAAACTTCTCCTGTATAATGAACTAAAAAAATGTGATGAAACGGCAAAGTGCCAGAGTACCATCTAATAATACTATTAAAAGTGGTAATCCATATTATTATTCTACTTCAAAGGACACACTAAATAACAATGTCAACCAAATTGCAGGATTGGCTTCTGGCCTTCATCTGTGATAAGCCCTTGATGTACCCACACAAATATTAACTAATCCTACTTTCAAACTCAATCAAAAAACTCAAAAGTTTTCTAATATTTTTAAGATTTTGAACTCAACTAGGTAGTATCCCATGCTATATATTTTAATGATTTTAGTTATATGCTAATTATATGCACCCCTTTTGACTTTTTGATTAAAAGATAGTATATATTAATTAATCATGTAAGCAACAGTTGATCCTAACGTAGAGTGCTAGAAATAATTACCACTCCTAAAGCAATGTTAAATGTGATATTGTGCATAAAGTAAATATAATCATAATATTTATAAAATTCATATATAGCAAATCTATTTCTTTTATTTCAAGTCCACTGCCTAATTTTAGCTTGACTAATCCACAGATGATAGGTGGTAATGCTTAACAAATTCTTATCCAATGCTGTCTTATCCTTTATCCCCAGTCTAGTTTCTAGCTTATGGCATTGTCAATGAGAAATTATGTATTTACATTTTGTGCTCTTGAAATTTTTTGATTTAATATACTTTTCTTTTAGCATTTAGCATTTACTTCTTTTTTATTATTAAACTATCAATCTGAAATTCAAAAATATCTTAATGTTTTGAATCTAAGCCACCTTTCTTGCATAGTTATACAGATCTAGCACCAATTCATTATGTATATATTTTAATGCCCTTAGTGTTTTAATAACTGTAGACACCTTTATTCCCTAATCAGGATTATTATAATACTGATAAATCATCACATGATTTTGGCTGAGATTATTTTTAAGTTAGAATACCTATTTCTTTTACTCCAGTTCTACCATCTTGTATAACCTGGAGAAATCAATAGATGTCATGACAGTACTCCTTAAGAAATCCGTAATCATTATGATCTTATCCACTTTACCACACTAGTTTTTAACTGATATCACTCATTATAAAGTGTTTTAAATTATATCTAAGTACACTTGTATTGTTTCAGTACAAATGCGACTTTCTTTGAGCGATTATTATAAAAGTATGCAATAAATAGTAACCAATCAAAAAAAGAGAAGTGCTTTGGCTTGGATATAATATTTCATATTAGAAGTAGCTAAAATAAAATTTATTAGATACACACCAAATTTAAAGCAAAAAAAAAAAGGTATCAAATTTTAAATACTTTATAATCAATTATATATAAATACATTACGTAAATAAGTTGAGAAACTAAAATTAATTAAGAATAAGTGGTGTTAATCTTTTAAAATATAAAATCAAAACAAATGACAAAATGTCAAAAAAAAAAAAAAATCCCTTATTACTTTCTTTTAATAAAGCACTTACAAATTTTTAATTTGAGTTTTTCCACACTTGATATATACATACATCTAAGCCTAAGAAACTCCCTTTTGTTTGTTATACTTCTCTGGCGTTGTGATTGATCTGTTATATGTTTAATTAGAAACCTATTTTTAACTGCTTCAATTATTTATTTTTAACATTTTCCTTATTATTATTATTTTTGTAATTTGAAGATTTATGTCTCCCTGACATTCATTCAAGAAGTCTGTAAGTGTGAGCTGACTTCAAGAGATGTTGGAATGTTTCAGCCCTTAGATAGAAGGCATTAACCTTCCTTACAGTGTATATTTAAAACAGCGAATTGTTGTGAGATTTGTATTTTTTTTAATTCCTTTATTGGCACAACATCAACACAGCTGAGATCATTTATCATCTAAATATGTTTTTAATATCTTAGTATATTATAAATTTTTTTCTCCTAAGATATTAGAATCCTTTTTTTTTCAAACTTTTACTTATATATATATAGTATCCAACATTATAAGTCTACTTGTAAAATTGATAATGAACAGATTGTTTTCTTTAATCCATCAATTAATCTGGGTTTTCATTAAGCACGACAATATTAATAATCAGTTGAGATGTTGCTTGGGAGGTTATGTAACATTTTATAAACAAAATAATAGTTCTGATCCAGGTGATCATATTGATATTTTTTTATACCTTCTTTTTTTTCTCAAAAGTAACCTTTATTAGTCAAAATATTACAAAAAATTATTGGGTACACTTACCCATGGAGGATTACAAATGCAAAACAATTATTGACCAGGTTTACAAGGTACATATGCTCGATAACAAATATGTCCATAAAAGGGTTGTTTAATTTTGCTTAATGTGTATCTATACATGGACGAGCACAGATCTGCAGTGCCCAAAAACAATCCATCAAGGGGGCACAGCAGCCCATCAGAGTGGAAAAGGTGCTGAAGCAGGTTTTCCGGGTAGCGGCAATAATTGTCACCAGCCCACATCCATAAACCAGACCCCCAATGACTGCCATCATCAACCCCTGTGGAAGAAATGAGTGCAGACCTATGCCCACAAATATTACACCAAAACTCTATTACTGTTACAAAGATAGTATTTCTAGCTGGAGTGTCTAGAATCCAGTGATATCATCTTGCACAGTGAGGTTAATGGAGCTGAACATCTGCCCTTAATCATTATCAAACTCCTGTATCTGCAATTGTTCACAATAGCTGTTCAACTCACCAACCCAAGTTCTTCAGGATTCACAGTGATTTTTATTTGTCGATACTAATTGGATACTGCTTCTTTTGATTGAATTTCAGGTCCTGATTAGTAATCAATGATTCAAGTATAATCTGAAAGTTTGTTGTTAAACCTTGGGAAAATTTCTCAATAATTATTGCTTAAAAGAGTATGAATAATTTGCAGCTTCAATGTCTGTTTAGGTCTAAAACATCATTTGTACTCATTTTTGTCTTAGAGTTATTATTTTTTAGCTCAGAAATCACTTCATTGTAATTCTGTGTTGATTTGAATTTTTTTTTTGTGGTCCCCAATCCACGAAAGGGTGGTAATAACTTCTGTTCTGATCATCTGAGAAACCTGATTTTTGTGCAGGGAGATAGCTTAGGTTATTTTCTATAATGTTCAATTCTAAAATTAAGATTGAATTAACATTTAAATCTTGTTTAACACTGCTAAAATCTGATGCAAAGATAAATTTTCTAAAACCATCATTGTTAACATTATATTCCATGTTTTCTATTAGATTTGATATTCAAATGAATTTACTATTTATTCTATCAATAAAATTAGGATTTCTAGTGGCTATTCTTTTTAGAATTATTTGGTTTCATTTAAAATTATTTTTAAAAGGTTTATAAAATTCTAACGATTCTAAGAGTTACTTAAGCTAGCTTTTGTCTATTTCTAATGGCATCCATTTGCATAAAACGGAATGATAGATAATTTCAATTATCATTGAATGAAAACTGTTCCAAAACTTCTTCTAAAGATGAAAAAACACTGAAACAGATATTCACTTACATTTTGGTAAACTTTTCTTCTATGAATCCAACAATGGACTATGACTTTGGTGAACAAAACAGGGAGCCTGAAACAGTGAAAACTGGAGTCCTAGGCTCCCTTAAGTTCATCACTTGGTCATTAGGATAAATTATGCAGAAGGTCATGTGACATTTGAGCACAGTATACCAATTCAAATACAAAATGATCACATTGGATTTTTATTTTTACTTTCCTCACCTAGTTTAGGTCTTCTGCCTGCCATTCTATTATCTTGTCAAATTTCCCAGGGTGCTAAACATAATTTTTAAAAAAACTCTCACTAAAAAATATCTATTGTGGTTAAACTCACTTTTGGTAAAAGTAAATTACTATTAGGATCTATTATAACTGAAGTTAAAAAAGAACTTGCTTTCTAAATGTTTTATTTGGAATGTGTCTTATATAGAGCAGAGATTTAGACAATTAAAAAAATGTGTAAAAAAATTGAAATCGTTTCAAGATTACCAAGCAATACAACACATATCTTTTCTACATGTTTTAACATTAATAAATCATTCCATATCACTCAAGTCATCTATATAATCAATAGATACCCAAAGATAGTAGTCCCACCAAATTCCAGATTAATTTTTGACTGTTGATCTTCATCAATAAAAAACAATGTATTGCATATATCCATTGAACAATCACTATTACTTCTGTGATACAACTCAAGGTAATGACTGAAAACACTTCTAAGCTAAATTGCTCTATAATTACATAGATCTGACACTAGGATCAACAATTATATAAATTAATAACCTCAGTGTACTCTGGCTAGAGACTGTTAAAAGTTAAACAAAAAAATATGTTATATACCAAAATAAGTTTTGCATGACTAACTTGCATTTAACATCAGCATTAATAATAATTTTTAGAGCTATTTTGTTAAGCATAAGTCAAGGATAGGCATCAAATAGTAGTGTGAAACAGATTCCTAGACTACTTTCTTATGTCACTGCACTACTTACTACTTTGAATAACATGAAACAAACAGTAAGATAACTAATGAATTTCCACATTTCAGAACACCTCATTGACAAAAATCAATACCTATAAATTACTCTAAGCATCTCTTTTGCTCTACAATTAGGTTCATTGATTACTTATGCTTATATATATGGGTCTAAATAGGATGATATAGAGTGAATTACAGTTGTGAAGGCTAGCTTTTGAGTTCAAATTTGGAGAAGAATGGAAAGCATAGACTAGAATGACATAAGTCAAAATATAAACATAAAAATGTCTAAGAGAAAATAAAAAAAAGGTAAGCAGAAATTATGTAGTTGAAAAGAAATCAAATTGAACATTAAGACAAAAGAACAATAATTTAAAAAAAAAAAACTAATTGAATGCTATAAAATGTGAAAACCTGGACTACAATCTGTGGACTTGAATTCCAAAGCCTCCCATAACTACCACTACACTAAACCACCCAGGGCAAGACATAGAAATCATGAAAGAGATATTAGAATATCTGTAGAAGATAAGTAGGAAAAAAATAATGAAAGTGATGGCAGAAATAAAATAATAATAATGTTATGAATATCTAATGATTAGAGCAATTGATAAAAATTTTGAAGGTTGTGGAAATAATATAAAAAACCTACTTTCCCCCCCCCCCCCCCCCCTTCTCCCCCCCCCCCCCACCCCCCCCCCCCCCCCCGTTAAAAAAAATCAAAAAAAAAAAAACCCCAATTAAAAAAAAAAAACATGTTTTTTTTGTTAAACAAAGGAATATATAGGGGGAGAAGGGATTTGGGGGAGGGAAAAAGAGGGGAAAAAAAGAAAAATATGATTCAAAGCTGATACAAATCTTGTGATGAAAACAAATGTTAAACCAAACTAAGCAATAAAAATAGAAAAAAAAATAACAGTAAGCCTTGAGCAATAAGCTTTTTAAGGTAGATTAGTGCTTTTTAAACATTTGAAAATTGGTACAAGTGATTACGAAAGTGATACTAATGAAATGAGAATAGGTATAACTATCAATATCATACGACTCTCATATGGTTACTCATGCATTTCCAATGACTGCATTAAGTCCAGTTTTGAATTCTAGTGGTGATGAAGGTAAAAATCAGAAACAATCTGGCAACAGAATATTATATCACTATACCTTCTGGTATTAATTGATTATTCAAGTTTACAATAAATGGCCTGAAATGAAGAATTCTGCTTTTAGAACAAAAATTTCAATGAATTAACAAATTTTCAATAAAAATAGAAAGCTATAAAAAAAATTTCAGTTGATATTTCATTTAAGAAAGACTGCAGTGTTTCTTGATCTTAAAACTCAGAAGTACCAGTAAACTACAATGTTGGCTGACATATTGGTGAGCATCCCATTCTTGGTTGATTATTACATAATTAATAACATAGCAATAATAGCTGCAATGACAAAAAGTATGGTGTGGATATTACTAAATTTGCCCTGCTCAGTTCTTTTAAGGCCTCTGAGAGAAATCAAAGAGTCTTTTTTTCAATTAACAGCAACTTCTCACTTAAAATCTGAGACTTGGATACTTATCAGAAAAGTAGTACAGAGACTTCATACCATTCAATGAAATATGGAGAGATATATGTTAGGAGTAATAAGAAGAAGAAAAATCAAAAATGAAATACGAGTAAGGGAACAAACAGGCATCACTGACAACACTGAAGGAATTAAGAGACTAAAATTGAGTTGTGATTGACATATTGCTAAAAGAGATGATAAAATATGGGTAGTTGAAATTTTAAATGAGATCTCAAGAGAATATAAAAAAACCTGGAAAGAGACCTCATGTGAGACAAATAAATGAGGTAAGAAAGTTTACTGGCATGTTGTGGAGAAGAGAGGTTATTGATAAGAGAAACTGGATTAAAGTTGAAGAGAACTTCATCCTGTAAAGAAATGATAATGGTTGAAAATGAAGAAACTATCCTGTGGATTATTAAAATTATATCCCCCCCCCCAAAAAAAAAAAAAGTTTGTTAAATGTTTAGTATGAAGCATTGCTTTATATAGAGTAGAAACATGGGCAATTTTTGAAGAATGAGGCAAAAAAAGGAGGCTTTGAAGATGTGATTGGATAATAAAAAAGAAAATTTGGAAAAAGTTTATTTTTTGAGAAAATTATAAAAAGAAATATGCTAGATATATTTTTAGACATAGAGAAATTGTGAAAAATGTGTTGGGATTGCAGAAAATATCAGGAAAAGAGACAGGCAAAGAAAGAAGTTGAAAGACTACCTTAAATATATATATAAGTAATTTAAAAAATAGAGAAAGCAATAGTTAGAAAAATATACTCTGGTTTGGTATATTGGGTCTGTATTTTGATGGTGACTGATGATGATGATGATGGTTGTGCAAGGGAAGATTAAAGATTTATGATATAGATCTAAATATTAAGGTACTTGAAATAAAAATGTGATGGAAAAATGGCAGCGATAAGCAAATATTATTGGTGCGCGTGACAGTATTCTATTGGCTGTTTAATTCACTCTACCTTTGGCAGACAATATACAAAAAATTGTCTTTGTTAATTCGTAATAAAAATCTATAAACAAAACTGCTTGAATGAAATATTTGTTTAAATAAAGTTTATGGTAAAACAGACCTTATTGTAAATTTCTTGTTTCATTGATAAGGTTATTGACATAACTCCTGATGTATCATGTGTACCTAATCTATCATTGTCAGTCAACTAACTCTCCTGTTGATAGTTAATATGTCAGCAATTATAAAAGAATCACCAAGATTATTTTTTTAAAGTGAAATCTTTCAAAATGTAAACAAAGAAATACTACTACACCTGTTTCTGCTTGTAAAATACTGTTAAGACATGTAAATATTTATTACCTTATTTGAAAAACCAATATATTTACCTTATATTTACAATTCTGAGTCTATACTGAGAGTTGTTTTATTAGCTCTGATATAATTTGCAGGTAATGAAAACAGAAAATTAAAAAATTAAGGAGGGAGGGGGGAGTATTTAACAAGAATAAAATTAAAAATAATGAGATATTTATTTATATTATGATTAGTTAGTGTCACAACCAATATCAACTTCTGTTGAATATATATGTTTGTAGTTACAACTTTATACATATATTAATAATAAAAGTATATATCTATTACAAAATTAATCGCAGGCATCACAACAGTTAACAAACTTTGATATATATATATAGCTACATAAACATATATATATAACATTTTCATATACAATAGGTTCTGCTATAATGAATTAAATTGGTTTCAGAAGGTTTTTTGTTAATGTCATCCACTTACTGTGGTTTATACTGAAATGCGTGCATTTACAGGCAATACATTCCACAACCACAGCTTAAAATAAAGTTACCATCCAAATTAATTATTTAAACAGGAAAAATATAATACACAAGCAAATACATACATATATAATTTAAATAATAAAGCTAATAATGCTCGGGGCTAGATAGATATTGAATAAAAATACATGAAAGCAGTTAAACAATACCAATATCATTAACAATCAACAATCTCAAGAGATTCCATGTTTATTGGTTAAAGGAGTCGTCTTGACAACAGATTGAGATTGTTAATTGTTAATGTTATGGTATTGTTTAAGTGTTGCTTTCATACGTTTGATTTTAATAAAAATTAAAATACAACTTTTAAAACATAAAAATGTAAACAAACTTATCCTAATAAAATTCAGGACATTGGTTTAGCTATGTTATTTCCAGAACTTTTGTCACATAAAAATTATTTTTTTCTTGATACTATGTTGAAAATATAATTTTTACCTCCCGATGAACATTAAAATCAATTTTTTAAAAGCAAAAACAAACTCACACTTATTAAAATTGTGCTGTTTCAGCTTTTCATTAGGAATTTTTTTTAGATATATTAATCAGCTTTTCAAAAAGGCCCTGAAACATCTTAGAAACATGCATCTATCAACCAACCAATGATATTCATTATAGCAATTGTTACAGTTTTAAAACATTTTTGTTTGGATTTTTTTTTTCTTTGATACTAGTGAAAATTTAAACCATTTTCTAAAGGCAAAAACAAATTTATATTAATTTTTAAAAATCATTTTATTTTTCTCACTAGGATTTTTTTTGTTTGTTTATGGAACTTGATATTTCAAAAAGACCTAAAATACGTAGTAAATGCATAGTTTTACAGCTTTTTTGTTTGAAATACACACACATATATATGTAATGATATTCTTATTCGATATCAGTATATATATATTGATGCTATGTTCTGTTTTCTACTTCAGAATGAAAATTAAAGCCAATTTTTTAAAAGTAAAAATAAATTTACACTAATAAAAAATCATTTTATTTTTACTTTCTAGTATTTTTTTTCATTCCAATAGTAAAATTTCTAACTCAATTTTTCAGCAAAGCCCTGAAACATCTTGTGAATGCAAGTACTATATCAATCTATGAAATTCATTGTAACATTTTCATTTTGTTGATAATTTTTTCTTAGAAATTTTTTGTTTGAATTTTTTTTTCATCATAGTATTAATCAATTTTTCTATTTTAGGTTTTCAGGTTTATGGCCAAACATATTATACATATACAGCAGAATAATTAAAAAATAGTAAAAGGTGCAGTATATTTTCATAATTAAAGATAAAAATAAACAAATAAGTGAATTAAATTTGTAATTTAGGCTTATGCCACAAAGATATCTGCTATTCTAATATTTACTGCATATATTTGCATTTGATGTATAAATCTTAATTTAGTGAGAAAAGTGTCGTACAATTTGATTATTCAATAAGCCTTCATCGTAGCAGACTTCATTATATATTAATAATGAAATAACTGTGAAATTCAAAGTATTTTATAATCCACAGTTTAAGAAATAGCTTTTATTTCTCAATTATTTATTTAATGCATTCTGGTTTAAAAGAAAATAGATGTATAATAGATCTTTATTAATCTTCAGAATTTCTTTAATTAGACAATGATGATCTCTCTCTTTCCACTCTAGAAACGGATATGAGTAAAGTCAATGGACACCAGATGGCAGTGAAACAGATTCCCATGACAACTTTCTAGTTGTTTAGTCTCTTGGGAGAAAATCCTTATTTGCAATATAGCAATCCAATGACCAACTTTTAATCATACCCTGTTCCTCAAGTTCAACCAATTTGGTATATAGATCTAATATTCACTCAGCAACTATATATTTCAATGATCAGTTATAAATTAATTATAAGAATCCATGAACTGTTGTTGAAAAAAGATGGTAAATCTCAATTCTAATTCCTTGTTTTAACCCCACCCACCCTCCTTTTTTTAAGGATGTAATTTTTTTTACATAATAATAATAAACCTTACTCCTCCTTCATACTAAACAAAAATTATACTGATATTAATTTTATTTTTTATAGTTATACTGTATATATAAATTCTAATTATATACTGCATAAATTTATTTTATCAATATAACACTTTAAAACACAGTATATGCTTCTATTTATATCAGCACAAAATGTTTATATAGCCGTAATTAAAAAGTAAAAAAAACGTCTGTAATTTTATCTGGATAAAAGAAATTTTCAAATTAGAGATGCTTGGATCAATGGTAGTTTACCTGTGCCATGGTACTTTTTCTTTGTCATGTAAGTGCTGAGAAACCTTAATGCATCTTTTAACACAAGTTGATGATTGATATAAATTAAAATAATTGTATTTCTTTAGTTAAATATTCCGTATAGACACTTTCTTTAAATTCCTCTTAAAATGCTATTTACATGTAGAGTAATAGTTTCCCTTTTATAAACTATATTTAAAAGATTAAAAACAATTTAGCTAAAATCACACCATTATTTTCATACAAATGGCTATCTTCCCAATAGTCATTCTTCTACATCATTAGAAAGGCCATAAATCACACAATTCTAATGTAGGATCTTAGTAATTCTTTACAAATGTAAAAAATCCTAGAGTGGTGATGTTTATATATATAGTATGCCCTAATGAAAAGATGACTAATGATTGGTTCTCTCTCCAAGCTGCCTGCAGTGCCATCTCTGAATCAATACATATACTACATAGCAACAGTTTAGTTATACACCATAAAAATTTCAGGGTACTAGTATGTCTGAATCATGTGATATTACATAAAATGAGATGATGCATTTGGTGCCTTATCATGCAATGGAGCAACATAACAAATCATTTTCAAATATTTTGTAAGATTACATGGGAGCAGTGAGAGGCATTGAAGATGATATTTTCACATTTCATATCATGACTTATGATCCAGATGTGTTGGTGCTTTAAAAAAAATTATAACTAAACCATGCTGCTATGTAATGTTTTTATTCAGAAATGATACTTCAGAGAGATTGGAGAAAAAGCCAATCATCTTTCCACTTGGTTACATTGTCTATTAAAAATGATAATTATCTATATATTAAATCAAAACTTTCATCACAGCAGCTAATTTTTCACCTGGAAACACACAATTTCCAATCTACTTTCATTTTCTATTCCTTCTACATTTTAAATAATATTAATCCTTTGGGATTTAATACAGTAGTACAGTAACTAATTCATGAACTAAGATTACCTAGTCCAATCTCAGCTGAGTAAAATATTCAATAAATCCATTTAGTCAAATAAATGTGATTGTCTGACCACCAGCCTTGTGTCACAAATATTAACTGATCCCCCAACAGTTAACCATATTATTATTTTATTTTTTTAATGAGGCTATTACTGAGTTGAGACATGAAATCATTTATGTTTACACTCCTTTTCAATTTTAATGTTTTTTCTGTCATATGCAATTCTCAACATTTCAAAATAATTTTTGACTGTCTTGAGAAATTTCCTGGGGCTTTTTTTTTTGTCTTGGTTATTATATTGGTTTCATCATTTGTGTTTAACTCCTTGCAATATAAATATTCAATCATAATTTAGCTTCATTGTGTTATTTTTAATCTCAACATGTTTGTTTCCCTCTAACAAACGCTGCGCATACGATACAACAAGCAAATTGTATTCACTTACTGCATTAACAATACTTGAATCTTCAATAGGCAGATGAAATCTAGAGTTTCTTGTTTCTAAGAAACAGCATAAAGAAAAGTATACAAATACATCATTTTCAGTTATGTAATATAGGGAGCAAACCAATAGCTCAAACAAGCTCTTATTGATAAGTATGTTAAGAGAAAAATATGTAAAATTTCTATCTAGAATATTCCTTTCCCAGACCAATTGGTTTTGAGCTTTTGGCTCTCTCTATTATATATTTGTAAATATAAGCTTATAAAAGCAATATCACGCAATATATGACTTGCTAATTTATTATCATTTTCAGTTATCAGAGGTAAAAAAAAATGAATTTTTATATTTTTATGCTAGAAGATGTGATCTGTATTACACTTGGCTACTTCTATTGAACATTCTTATTTGGAATTGTACTACCAATAAGATAAATATCCAGTTATACTTTATTTGAATCCACTTTTCCTCCATAATTAATTATTACCACAATTGTTTTAAGTGAACAGGTGTTCATGATTAAAGGATGATGCTTACCTTATTTCATCTTTTCTTACATATAAAGTTTGAGATGGGCAATTGAAAACTTGACTTTTTTAAAAACAATTGCACGCTAACTAAGGCTCAACTTGCCAACAACTGGGGACATTTTACAAATGCTATTTCTTTTTCTAATACTTATAAACATTAACAATTATATTTTGATTCTCAGTCATTATTTAGCATCAGTTATTAGAAATTTCATTTGATCAGCACATAGTGCAACTTATATTTAAAAAAACTGTTATTTCTTCAAAATGATTAATAGTAACTGTTGGTTTAACACTCTTTAATTATTGTGGCTCCATTTATGGCCCACATTTAAAACCACTTTATATTACCAACCAAAGTCTGCCCAACAATTTGAAGGGAAAAAAGATAATTTTTCCTTCAAATGAAAGGATTCTTAATAACCAACTCTGAATCACCATTCATTCATGCTAAATGCAATATCTTGGAGATTGGATTTCTTTAGATTTTTGCGCTCTACATTGATCCAGAAAAATTAATCCTATGATATATTTCTACACTCTATACATGAAATTGACTAGTTCAGCATGGTTTGATAGAGTGGTAGAATGGCAGACTCTAAGGTTTACCAATTGGGGTTAGTTCTACCATTTCCGGTGCTTGAACATCTTATTAATTCCTAAGCAATACACCCATTTGATTAGTTATTTATTTATTTACTTATAGATTATCCTTACTCAGATTTATTACATCTTTTTTAGAATAAGTATTCTTTTTATTCTTGCAATAAGTTTAATTTATAATGCTGCAATTATTTACTTTGGCCATACTTTTATGCTCATTATCAAAGTTTTATTTAAAACAAATAAATGAACATTACATATAAGAAATGCATATCCATAAAATATATTCATACTTACAAAATACAAATTCATATTTAAACAAGACATTTATTTTTTTATATAGCGCGATATTTTTTATAATCTATAATATTAATAAGCCAATAAGCTAATACATATGTGCTTTGCAGATGTCACTATATAAATGAATACTCCCACTTTTTCAAACACAAGATAAAGTCTTTAAGAAAATATAGAATGAATCTACCTATATTTTCGACCCAACCGTATATGTATGGGCAAATCTGAAGTGTTTGAAATGAAGAGTGTGAAGTTATTAATTGATCACTTTAAATTACTTTTTACTACGAAAATATAGGTGGATTCATTCTATATTTTCTTAAAGACTTTATCTTGTCTTTGAAAAAGTGGGAGTATTCATTTATATAGTGACATCTGCAAAGCGCATGTGTATTAGCTTATTGGCTTATTAATATTATACAAATTCATATTATAATATAAATACAGATGAAATACCATAAATCAGAATAATTATTATTCAAACATTTCTATTATCCAAATAAAATTTCAAAAGTAATCTTGAATTTTTTTTAACAAAAAAAAAATTTAATTAGTTTGTACACAAATTTGCAAACAAAATTAAAGGGAGGAGGGGGGAAATATTTAAATACTTTTAAATTAATAAGCCTAATTGCAAATATGTGCTTGTTTTTTTTTTTCTAAATACTTTTAAATTAATAAGCCTAATTGCAAATATGTGCTTGTTTTTTTTTCTATCTTAACAGAATTGACTTTAAAATGAAGGAGTTTTAATTTTAAAATTAAAAAAATTGACAAATTCTAAAAAAGCCCTGAAACTAAAGATTTTCGATTATATGCATACATGTACATAAATGTAGTAATTTTTTAAAAAAATCATTATAAATTGAATATTAAAATACTCTTATGTAGTCAATATCACTATCAACCATTATCAATACACTGCAGAACAAAGGTCTCTCCAAGTTCAATCCATCTTCTCCGATCTCTAGCTTCTCTTCTACACATTACCCTTGTACAGTTTCTTATTTCAACCATTCATCTCACATGTAGTCTTTTTCTGGATCTTTTATCTCTTGAAATACAGTTTAAGATTTCAATTGTACATCTACTATCATTTCTTTTAGAAATATGTCCAGCCCAACTCCACTTCAGTCTTTAAATTCTTCAACAATATCAGTAATACCTACTTGTTCTCTTATCTATATAGTATGTTCTCAATCTTTTCTTGTTATTCCTAACGTGCAACTCTCCATATTTTTTGAGTGGTCTGAAGTCTCTGTATTGCTCTTCTATTAAGTGTCCAAGTCTCAGATCCATAAGTAAGCACTGGTAAAACACATTTATTACAAATATGACTTTTCAAGCACATAGGTGTATTTCATTTTAATGCTATGTTATATCTACCAAAAGCACTTCAATCAAGTTTAATTCTATGACTAATTTCATCTATTATATTTCCATTTGTAGTAATAATCTGACCAAGGCATTTGTAGTTGTTAACTTCTTCTAACTCATCATAATCAATTTTTATTTTCATCTTTTGAAAAAATCCATTGAACAATACTTTAATCTTTTTAACATTAACTTTAGTCCTACTTTCTTACTTTCATCTGATAATTCTTGCAATAATTCCTGAAGCTCTGGTGCATTATTTGCTAAAACTACATCAACTGCAAAACTTAAATGATTTAAATAATCTTCATTCACTTTTACTCCTTTAGTTTCTCATTTTAACCCATAAAATACTTCTTGCAGCACTGCTGTAAAATGTTTTTGAGATATGGAGTCAACCTGTCTTATACTCTTCTCAATGTTAACCTTTATAGTATCATTATATAATCTAATTGTTGCTGTTGCATTTTTACATTCTTCCGAATATGATAATATCCTGGGTCTATATCTTGATGATCCAATGTTTTAATCACTGAAGACATGCTTATAGAACCAAATGTCTTTTCATAATGTATAAATCCAAAGCAAAATGGCAACACAACTTCTCTCAATATTTGGATATGAAGTACTGTACTAAAACCACTTTTAAATCATTTGTTCTTTTGGCTGGTTGAAGTCCAATGTTCTCTGTAGATGAGTTATAATTATCTTGATGAAAATTTTGTGTAAAATTGATAAAAAATTGATAGGTCTGTAGTTTCTAATATCTTCTTTGTCATTTTTTTAAAATATTGCATTCTTTCAATCATCTGGGACATTTGGTATATAACTTTGCCGATTGTTTTTCTATTTCTTCACCTGCTTCTTTTTATATATCGATTATAATTCTATCATTACCTGGAGCTTTTCCCTTCTTCATAAATTTAATTGCATGTCACACTACTTCATGTAAAATCCTGGGCAATTCAGAAGATAAATTTTTTCTTTATTACTATAGAATTCTTGATAGAACTCTTCCACCCATTTTGTGATATGGTTTTTCTTTTTAGTAATAATTCCATCTTTTTTGCTTATTGCAGATATAAGTTTCTTACCACTTTTGAGAATTTTATTCTCTTCTATAGCTTTCCTAGCTACTTCACAATTATACTTTCTTACATCATTATCAACTCTTTTTCACACCATTTTACAAAATTAGAGATATTCAATCCTTCTTAAAATGCATCATTTTTTATATATATTCTTTTTTTTTCTTCTTTTCTCTATAAATTCTCTAGTCTCAGTAGAATTTTTATTGGTCAATTGTTGCTTTTTTTTATCAGCTATATTTGTTGCAATTTTTTAAAGTGTATCGGTTATTTTCCTATTAATTTCATTTAAATCTGAATCATGTTCAAAATCTACTAATATTTGAAAATGATTTTCCAATATACTAAAACATTTTTAAGAAATTAAACTGCAGAAATATATACCTAATGTAATGAGTCAATTAGTTTATTAATGAAAATTTTCCCAAATTGCTATATTTATGTGCATATATATTTGAAACATATATAACTAGATTAAGACATGTTAAATATTTATATTAATTATAAATCAATTAATGTAAATATTAATAGGGCATTTCATCACAATGAAATAACTACTACAATTAAATTAGCTGTATAAAGAATTCATATTTAACCTAAATTATTGTATGGACGTAAAACTTGAACTTTCTATCAGCATAATATAAATGCATTAGAAAAATTGGATCCAAAAATGTTCCATAAAATTCTAAAAATGTGATGGTAAGGGTTAAAAAAGTAAAGAATATGTTCTTCAACTTGCTGGATGTGATATCATAAAGTCCACTATTGTAAAATAATCACACCTTTGTTGGATTGGATATACAAAACAGTTGAAAAATGCAAGGGTTACTAATATGGCATTTTATGATCAACTTAAGCATGGTTATTGGGAGAGGGCAAAAGTGCAACGTTAAATGAATATATGGCTGAAGATAGAATACTATGAAATCCCCAATTAGACATGGTGTTAAAATCTTTCAGATAAAAAAGTTTGCTGCAGTCTAAGGTAAAGAACATTTATTATTAAATATCTCATAATTTCATATATATTACTTGTAATAACTCCTCTCATATACACTTTAATACAACAAAAAAATTTAAGAAAACTTTATTTCCCTGACAGTTTCGACTGTCCAGCAGTCTTCATCAGAGCATTCCCAATTGATGAAGATTGCTGGACAGTCGAAACTGTCAGGAAAATAAATGTTTGCATTAAAGTGTATATCAGAGGAGTTATTATAAGCAATATATATGAATATATGAAGAAATGCAAAGAAAGTAAAGGAGAAGAATAAGAATATAAATATCTCATAACAGAATAATGGATCAACTTGTTCTATGAGGATGTATTTGTGGTTCATTGATTCATTTATATCATCATAGCAAAACTCATTATGTATTTTTTTTCTCTTGGAGTTGGAATGATTATGCCCACTTCTGAGTACCTACTGCTGCTGATTTATATTAGATTATGAATCTTTATTTTGTCTGTAGGTATATATTTTATGGCTATGTATCTGTTTCATGTAATGTTTATATATTTGATTTAGATAAAATCTTGATAATGAGCATAAAAATATGGTCAAAACCCAGAAATAAGCACCAAGTATGTGATACATATTAATAAATAAAATTTCAAGGAAAATTGTATCTTATGTTTGAATTAATAAAATTAAAAAAACAGCAGTGGATTAATATACTGTCTACCCATCAGATGGAGACACATAGTACATATCAGTACTTAAAGAAAAGTATAGCTCATCACTGCGCCATATATTGGTTGCTTTTTGAAACTTCATTTGGTAGTACTCTACATTAGAACTTCATACCTGCATTTCATTTGTTAAGGATTGCTTTTGTGTAAAACAATTTTTGACATGGATTAGTGTTAATTCTTGCTTGATAAAATATAAATCATTTTATTGCTTTTATTTAATAAAGTTATTGCCATATGTGTATATTTTTATTTAATCAAGTTATTGCCATATATGTACATTTTATTTGTTATGTACTGTTTTCATTTAACATGGATTAGTTCATGCTTAGTAAAATATAAATCATATTATAGTTTACATTTAATTAATATTCTTCCTGTACAACAATTAATTGCTTTTTGGAAATTCATAAATATGCATAAATGTTTACTTTCATTAACATAATATTTTCTTTTTTGTTAAATTATTTTCAAAGTCTGTGTTCTTCTTCTTTTTTTTTTTTTGATTAATTGTTGCTTTTATGATCAACGCTATTCACTGTGTGGCCCATCTGATGAGTAGATTTTATGCTAAAACAGGATCAAAAAAGCTTTATAATGTTGATATTAATTCATAATATTAAAGGCTTTATTGCATTCTAAGCAATACAGAAGCAAATCTGGTGGTCGAGTGGTCAGCCCAGCGGCCTTATAAGCAGTTGTCCCGGATTAGTGGGTTCGCTTCCTGGCCATGCTATGACACATGAGAGAAAAAATTCGATTAATTTAGCAAACTCAGTTGAGTCTTCCAACATTAGGAATTGGTGCCAGAATTAAAAGTCTTTAATAATACCTTTCTTATCCCCTTATCTCTCTCGTTTCTATTATAAACCTCCTACTTGTTAGTTCCATTGTCCTTTTAATTTTAAAAACTTATATGTGTTGCAAATGTCACTAATAAAACATGGTATCCACCAATAAAGACGGCGCTCTCAGATCGTTCAGGCTTAAGTTGAAAATATTGATATAAATGTGTGATTTTATTTTAAATATAAATTAGTTGTTTTATTTGCTGTGTTTTGTTTACTGGTTTTTAATGTGTATGAGCACTGAAGAAAAAAAAATTAAATTGAGAACCAAATTACCTGTATCATAAATATATAATTATGTTAGGTTTGATAGAACTTTCAATCAATGTCATGTTTTGTTACATATTTTAAATAATAATAAACATGCTTTACTTTTTGATTAGTTTAAGAGAAATGATTTAGAATTTGGCCAAATAGACCTTTTATCACATATTTTTAATTATGAGTATTTGTATACACACACAATTAACATTATGCGTTATAAAATTTTAAAAATACACAATAAAAGATAAACTTTCCGGATACAAAGAAATAGGTCATTTGTTTAGGGCCCATTCAAATTTTATTATAATACAGAGTATTGAAATTTCAAATTTATTATTATTAAAACTGATCACAAAATGTGAATAATTTCCTCTTTTTTTTTTTTTTTGACCTCCTTTATTTGTCCTTTTTTTTTTTTTGTTTGTATTATACTCTCTCTTTCTGACAACTCTTGGAATTTAAAAATTGCAGATACATTATTAAATGCAGACAATAAATTTAATTGAGTTTTAAAAGAAAACAAATGGCAACTCGGGATATATTTTTGACCTAGTGTAGAGTTTAAAGTTGTTAAACTTTCAAGAGTAATTTAAAATTAACCTATAAATATTTACTAATCTGCCAGCAGACAATAATTTGCAAAATATGCTACATATCATATTAATATGATCAAACAAAGTCAACATACAGACCTGAATTCTCGTCAGATATGTACACACACAAGCATATGACAACATTTATATCATCCATAAATTATCAACTTCCATTTCTAAAACAGAAATGGTGAAGAAGACAATATTCTCCACCAGACTACTAAGTCATTGAGTGGTGTGAGAAGTTTTTTCTTTGTTTTACCTCCACTCATAATAGCTAAATACTCATTTACCAAACAGTAATTGAAATTTTAGCTAATTTAAATATGGCTACTCTCTGTAAAACAAAATGCCTAAGATTACATGAAAATCCTCACAGCAAGTTCTGTTATAATGAACACAATTAGTTACAGAAAAATATACATTCATTATAGAGAACACTGAAATACATATAGGTAGAAGTAAACAATTTAGATCCATACATAAAGCAATGTTGCCAGACAAAACAATTTAAATAGAAAAGTATAATACAAAATTCAAAAATATAAATACAAAAATATGTATAGAATTGCTGCACATAGTGAAAACTTTAAAAAGCATAAAATAAAAATGTAAACAAATTTCTCTAATAAAAATTCACAGATCACTAATTTAACCATATTATATTCAGAACATTCACTTTCTTGCTTGGCAATATTTTTTTGTTTTGCTGCTACATTCTAATTCTCCTTTCTGCTTTATAGTAAAAAATAAACAAACTGACTCTAATAAAAATTATGTCTGCTTTGATTATTATTATTATTTTATTTATTTTTTATGACAAAAAAAAAAAAACAGCTTTCTTACTCTCTTTCCAGAAAAGTTTTGCAACATCTTTGCTATATATTTCATATATCAGCCAATAGGGTTTGTTGTAACATTTGCATTTGTTAACAGTTTTAGAGCTTTTTTGTAACCACCTATTTACAAGTACCCTCATCGCTAACTTAATTTTTTAGAGAATGCTTGTACTGATCATTGACTGTATTTGTTGTTTTTTTAATTTCCACATTTTAAACATGTATTATTACTTATATATATATTGAGACTTATCAATTAGGTTATCTTTGCTGTATGAACAAGTAGACAATGTCTCTAGTCTATGATAGAATACTGGTTCAACTAGCATCAAGTTGATTGTACTTATATTTATTTGACTGTACTTACATTTAATAAAACAAGTGAAAAAAACATCAAATGGTATAGTACCGAGATTTTATACCCATATAAAAATATATACATATTTTAAAGATTTTTATATTATTATTAGAAAATTATTTAATATACATAATTTATAAATATATATTCAAACTGTGTTTGAAAATTGATACCTGTTTAAAATGTTCAGCAACATACAGGTCCTTTAAAAACTCCAATCCATATAATGAGACTAAGTTTTATTTTTGGATCATTATTGCATATCCCTAATTCAGAAAATTATTAATCTTAGCAATATTTTATTTGTACTGCAGAATAAAAACTTCATTACTTTGAAGATGCTGCATGTTTATGACTTCAAAAAGTCTAGTTGGATTACTTTTAGCACAAATATATTTATTTTTCCAAATTAATTTCCTCTTATTTATGACTATGGTAAATTAATCTGACATGTTTGATTACCAAATTTTTATTGAATTAATGATTTTGTTGGATTAATTCAACAATACCCCTTACCCTATTATTAACCCTCCCCCACCTCATGTCTTTCATTGGATTTTTTCCAATATGACATCGTCACTAAATTTGGACATCATGATGGTACTGCTATCACTTCATTTTTTCTTCACTCTTTTGCAGTTATTTAAAATGTTTGTTTGCCACTTGGCGTTTTTTTTTTGGTAGAAATTGAAACTAAAAAAAGAAATCTTAACATGATAATATTGTAAAGATCTCATACAAATATCACTCAAATTTCAAACTCAAAGGTAAATGATAATACTCTGATTAGTTATATCATAATACAAACTAACAGCGCCACTGCTTGCAAGATTATATCACCTCTGAAAAATTGTAATTTTCAGCAATTTATTTCCATATTTAAATTTATTTATACAACATATTTAATTTAAAACAAAAAAAAAATATGTGATTACAATTCGATTTTATTTGAAAATGTTTGCTTTTAAGAAGACAAATTGTAAAAACTATAATTATGATAAAATGGAAGGTGCTATTACTGGCTAAAAAAAAATTATTTTCTTAAATGCCGGTGAAAAAAAATTTTTGTGACAATAAGTATCATTTTGAATTTTAAAATATATTTTCATTCTTTTATGAGATTTCAACAAAAATTCATTTCCACTGAATTCAAATAAGAAATATTTCATTTAATAATTTTTATGAATAGGCAACGTTGCAAACCAGTATGAAAAAAGCCATTGTTACCACTATGTATTCAGTTTAATATTTTATTCTTCTATTTTGCAAAGTTCAAATATTAACTTTTAAAACGTCTTTCATTTGCATGTTTATATTTTCTTAATTGTAAAAAAAAAAAAAATATTGCAAATATGATTAAAACGATCACTACGTTTTTTTATTAAAAGAGTGGGAGTTGATAGTGAATGAGTTAAATCACCCACATGGCAATATGAAATATACAAATTATACAATATTTTATCCATTCTTACATTAGTGCAAAATCTATAAACTCCGAGGACATGTTATAGACTCAAATTCAATTTGCATTGTTAATTGCAACTCAGATTAATCCCACACTAAGCATAACCATATATTTTACATATATTATACATTCATTTTGTATATTTATTTTTACGTTTTTAAAAAAAAATGATAAAAAATTATTAATTAATTTCAACATTTTTTTTTTTTTTATCAAAATCTATTTTTAAAATCTGTTATAACTTCATGCCAGCTGATTTAAAAATGTTTTCTCAATAGTCAATTTTTTTTTTTCAGGAAAAAATTAATACAGATCAAAATAAAAACACAGAACACATACTAAATTATTTAGTGTACTGTCTTTATTTTTTTTCAATGTGTATATATTAAAGAATATATGAAAAATACTATTTAAGTAAAGTCTAACTCTTTTTAAAATAATAGTCTAATAAGGCATTTAAATTAAAGTGATATTTCATAATTTTGACCAGATTGCTAAACTATAAGAAGCAGAAATATATATATATACAATAAAGAAAATTGAATTAGACAAAAAAAAAAAACATTTACAAATACTTAAGTTCAACTATTAATACAGATAAATATTTTAGTGGATGAATTAACCATTGAATGAAACTTATATAAAGAAATGATTGATAATAAAAGAAAATATGACTATATGTATTAAAAAAAGATTTTAATGTGTTTACTAATGCTTTCCCCATGGATCAAACACTAGGAATATTTTAGAAGAGCAATACAAAAAGAGTATATTATATTATGAGGTATGGAAAAATGAATGCTAAGATTAACAAGAAAGGATGAAATATGAAACACTTGGATGTGAGAAAAATATCTCTATCAATATGTTGCTACAAGAGAAGTGGATAAATTTTTAATTGAAGCATAAATTTGATTTCAAAACAATTGTAAGACCTCGAAGGAGATTTCATATGAGATAGTTGAAAGATGTAAATAAATTTACTGGGACAGATGTGTAAAGAAACTATATAACAGAAAAATTAAAGAGGATTGACAACTGTTAAAAATGATGATGATAGAAACACATCTTTAGAAATATAAATAGATTTTAAATAAACACAGAAAAAGCAAATGCATAGAAAAAAAACATTAAATTTTAAAAGAATACGTAAATATAAAAATTATAATAGACACCATAAATTAAATGAAAATTTGTAGGAATGCAAGAATTAGGGGAGGTCATCTGTTAAAAATAAAATATTTTTTTTACAAAAAAATTTTAAACTCTCAGCCTCTCCTGACATTTCATAATATGTATAATGACAAGAGGAAAAAAACAGGAAAATCTGGAAAATAACCCTAAGGGATGGATAATAATGGTAATTTAGTGATTTAAATCTTTCACGACCAAAGAATCTTTCTTCTTAAGCAAAGCTAAATTACAAAGATACATAATGTAGAAACTTAGTCTAACTCTTATATTTTAAATATATATAAATAGCGATGCCTGAAAGAAAATAAAAATCAAGGTGGTGATATTTTATATAGTATTTAATTAAAAGATGAAAAATGTTTGCTTATTCTGTTGTTCAACTATGTAGAGAAATAAAAATTTGACCAACTTTTCAATATATGAAACTTATCTGAGATTGCAAAATAAAATATTTAAGTCAACAAACAAAATGTTTTAATAAGCAATATATTTCTCCAATTACATATCTGAAACAAATGCTTCAGACAGATAAACTGAGGATTGATTTAAAATCTTATTTCAATAATAGGAAGTTACTCTTTTTTTTTTTTCAAGAATTAATGTAACCTCTTGCTCTCCTCCAACCTGAACATAGTTTAAATTTTCTCTCAAAAATAAATCATATGATCAATTGCTCAGGAGATTATGTGGCAACAGAGAACCCATGAAGCAGGTGAAACACTATGGATAGCTGCATTCAGATATGTTTAACTTTTGAATCCATTTCGCTGTCACTTCTCTAAAGGATCTCTCTAATATATATGTTTTTAATTTTAAATAATACCATTTATATAATTATTATTAAATGCTTTTAAATCAAAACAAAATTCCTGATGAAACAACAAATAGCATTTTGCTTAGTTATAAAATTTTCATTTTAGTATACAAGTATCATGTCCATTCTCTTCTGCGAAGTTTAGAATGTCTTTTTTCCGCTGCCATAATTATAATACCAATGAATCACATGACATTCTCAACTTACTTTTAACACCACATTAGAAATAGTAATTCACTCTATTTGCTCTACTACAAAGCCATCTATAGTAAGCTTGAGAAATTAATAAATATGAGATGGTAGCAGCCATCCATATCGCAGATTAGGTTTTGACTATATAAACTTTCATGTAATCCGGTCATCAAGAAAGTCTAATTCCCAAAACTAGCCTCGAAATATAGTGTCCATTAATTTCTAAACAGAATGAATTTTTTTTCTCCTAAAATGCAATTATAATTAAATATTACCATCACTATTCTATATTGCTATGGTCGTCATTAGCACTACGACATTAAAAAAAAATAAACAGAAAAAAAAAAACAAAGATAAAATAAAAGGTAATAAAAAAAAAGATACAAAATCTCATTCTAAAAATTTGCTAGAGAAGGAGAGATGAAACTTAATACAGACTTCAGTAAGTGACAAAAAATGTAATCAAATAAATGCAAACAGATGATAGAAATAATTTAATAAAATAATAAAGATTATTCATGACAAATATAAACATAACTAATAAACAATTATAAACCACAGTAGACTAATATACAATGAATAAACTGGATTTCATACTAGAACATACAGAAAATAAAATTAGATGAAGAATAATTACATAAGAATTGGATTGAAGGTATAAGCTATATGATGTTCATGTTTATGTGTTCTATTATATTGCAGATAATGTCTGCACTGAAAAAAAATCCTCTTATGGCATGGTACTTTATACACAATTCTTATGCATATAACGGAGTTTGTCTGTAATAAAATCTTTCAGAAGAGAATTAAACAAAATATCATTTAGTTGTTTTTTTTTTCTGCATCATGTAAAACTGAATTAGGCAATAGAAGCAAATTGGCAAAATTTTACCACTTGGCAGGTTTAATTCTTTTTAAAAAAAAAACAACACACACAACATAGTAGTAAAAATATGCATAATATTACAAATTTTGAATACAGTTTTCAATAAATAAAAAAACATATGAATAAAGAAAGTAAATTTAGATAAGTAAATAGAAATGAAATTGGTTATAAACCTATGGAATTTATAGAGAAAGAAAAAACAGATTACAAAAATCCAAAGAGAAAATAAACATTAATGTTCTAAATTAGTGAGTGAATCTGTCTTTTATTTTAATTTATATAGAATAAAATCACTATTTAACTATTTTGAGAATCAAGGTAGTACCTTAGTTTTAATAATCTTCAAATATCAAATGAAATATCAGTTATAATCAATTGTAACTACAATAATCATAATTTAATGATAAGTAATAGTATATAAATTAAAATAATAGTCAATTTCACTATGTGATTTAGAACAATGTCAATAAAATAAACTGGAATATTAAGAAAGCTAAAATAAAAGATGGTATCCTTTCTATCTTTCAATGATGATCAACATTTACATAGTCACTGAGTATTTCAATTACCTCTATTTCAATTATAAAGTGTTAACTTGTGATTATTTAAAGTTACAATGATTAAAACTGACATTGCATTTGATATTTGGAAAGTGATCTTTTAAATAATTAAATACTGATTTCAGATTATTTGCTCTGTGTGTAAATTTAGATAGATTTCATTCTCTGATTTACAACATCAATGACTTAAGCTTAAATATCAATAAAGCTAAAAGAATAGGTGATATTATTCTATCTTTTTCATTGCTGATTGACATTTAGGTAGATCACTGGGGTTTGTAGTTACTTCAGTTTAAATTTCATACCATTAAGCTATGATCATTTAATTTCATCAAAAATAAAATGAATGAAATCCATTATCCTGTTTTTTTTTCATATAAATTATAACAATTAACAACAATATCATTTATAAATAAAAAATATACCTTATACAACTTTATAGATGCTGTCTTATTGTTTAATTTTCCTTTCATTTTTAATAGACTAGTTATTAACTAAATTTATTGAAGTTTTATAAATATTCATATAATTATTTAAGTTATGCTTAATATAATATTTCATATATTTATCTTCTTTTTAGATCTTTAATGTAATTAAAGTAAAGATTTAATATTTTTGTAGCATCTATTTTATGTCCATATGTTAAATAGAAAATGTATAAAGCAGATTTATCATCTAGCCTATTAAATGCATAATTATGTTATTTGGATCTTACATTTGTTTCTCTGTATGACTATAGTAAATCCTATTGCAATGGTTATAATAAATATCTAGTGATATATAAGAATCCAATCAATTTAAAGTACAATTTTTTGCAATAAAATGTTCTATCATTTTAAAATACATATACATCAAGGCTTTAATAATAATAAAAAATAACTATGATATTCCATTAATGAAATATAATAAATTAAAGATAATGTATTATCTCATATATGGAGACATAAATATTGGATTATATTTAACAATCTTAATTGTATATCCTTGATAAAAGGCAACCATTATATTCAAAATAAAACTAGAAATACAAAATTACACATTTAAGTGCATGTGTTTTCAGCTGAACACTATTGGATTTCCAATTTTATTTTGAATACAATGGTTGGTTGGTTGCCTTTTGACAAAATGTTCAACAATGAAAATACATTAAAGGTTATATTTACTTTTTTTCCAAGATATATAATAGTATGAGTGATTCACTTTAATTATATATATATAACTTGATACTAAAAGGAAATATGCCTATGTGTTTGAAAAGGGTTTTTAATAAATGTGTTTTGCCAGTTCTTACTTATCGATCTGAGACTTGGACACTTAATAGAAGAGCAATACAGAGACTTCAAACCACTCAAAGAAGTATGGAGAGATGCATGTTGGGAGTAACAAGAAGAGATCGAAAATGCAATGTATGGGTAAGAGAACAAACAGGTGTTACTGATCTCCTTGAAAAAATTAAAAGACTGAAGTGGAGTGGGGCTGGACATATTGCTAGAAGAGATGATCATAGATGGACAATTGAAATTTTAAACTGGATTCCAAGAGATTGTAAAAGACTCAGAAAGAGACCACATGTGAGATGGATGGATGAAATAAGAAAGTTTGCAGGGATGATGTGGAGAAGAGAAGCTAAAGATCGGAAAAGATGGATTGAACTTGGAGAGACTTTCATCCTGCAGTGGATTGATAATGTTTGATGATGATGATGATGATGATGACATAAAAATAGCCCTCCTGTAAACATTTAGCCTAGTGATAGACTGGTAGACTTAAGAGCTAAAGGTCCCTGGATCAACTTTAAGCTAATAAAATATTAGATTATTGAATCACCATCTTGATTTCTCAAATATCATGGTCTCTCAAGCAACTAACCATAATATTATTATCACTATATTACTTTTTTCAGAATCCATCAAGTGAATATATATATACACACATTAAAAAAACACTACACTTCTCTGTTAACTTATTTTTATTATGCCTCTACCATGCAATTTCTGTTCAAACTTTATTACATATTATGTAAAACCATATATATTTAATAAAAATATGCACTGCATGTAAGAATTCGTTTTCTAACTCTCAGAGTTTTCAACAGCAGCTCATATTACGCATAGTGTTTGTTTACCATTATGACTATCTTCGAATGCCTTGCATAATTTAGTGCAGTGGTATAGTGGTGAACTCAAAAGTTTAAGGACGTTAAATCACAGCTCAACATTGTCATTTATGGTACTCAAACATCACATGATCTGAGTAATAATTTATTTACTACTATCGAATGATGATTTGGTTGTTATTGTTGCTACTATGATCACTATGGATTGTTTTTGCTAACACTATAACGAATTATACTTACTGCTGATAGCCAATCTATAAAAGATAAGTTATCGATTACAGAGCATCACAATCGATAGTCAGAAGTATCGATAGTGATACTACGGTTAATAAAAACGATTATAATAATCACTCATAAATTGAATAACGCACATGCGTGTATATGTATTATAAATACAAACAAATGCTTTCATGACCACCGCCATCTCCTATGCTTTTATATAATGAAGTAAATAATCAGATAAAATATTACATCTTGGAGGTAATAATTAACATTGATAAAATAAAAAAAAGACGATTAACCATTTATCTTGCCTAAAACTTCAAGTGAAAGGATAAAATTTAAAATCTTTTAAATTGACGGAAGTAAAGACTAACGCAAGTTTTTCCTCTTGGATGCCACCAATTAAAAACAGGTGCATTTAAGCCAAAAATTGTGCCCGGCTTCACATAACTTCAAAATAAGACATTTTAACAAAATTCAAAAAAGGAAATTAAGTGAACCTTTTAATATGTTATAACCGATATATATACTACCGATATTTCTAAATTAAAAAATCTATTAAATAAATGAAATTTTCGACCATTGTGTATCACCAAAAATTTGATCCAGTTTTAAGGACTAAATTGATTACAATTATGCTTTCTTAAACGTCATAAAACTTGACGTATAATTTTGAAATAAATCAACAACGACGAAAACTATTTCTTAAATGCCGGTTAAATAATATGTAATAAAATCCATTTAATTAATTAGACTGATTAGAATTAAATCAGATACAGTTATAAAGCTACTATTTTATTTTTCCACCAAAAATATTTCCAAAATAGTATTTCACAACCGTGAAATACTGTATATGTGTAAGCATATATTGTGTATATAAGTGAATACGTTGTAAGGTAAAAGAAACCAAGATAGAGCTCATAAAAGAATATCTCTTCCATAAGCAGTGAAAGTTATGTTTTTATTACAATGATATTGTTTTACAACAAGTGCAACAACATTCGTCTGATGAACTCAGATTAATCTTCGACCTTTACTATAAGGCAAAGAATAACTAGATATCTAGCTACCAACCACTATTAGATGACTAACTGAACTGGCTAAAGTATTGATATATATACATTACCAAACCTCAGAGAGAAACTGGTACTTATGTGTTAATAAATGCAAAGAATAGTGTGCTACCACATATTCCTTGAGCTGTAATATATATAAGAGGAATTATTTGCATCGTAATTAAATCAGGCTAATATTACACAAATTTCAAACTCTGCTTTTCAACAATGTCAACAAATGAATAGCTTATAAATATCAGAGCTTAAGGAATAATATCATACTATTCTTAACATATACTAATGTATGAGTGTTAATTTATATATAACTTCTGGAGATTTTGTTCACTTCAGTTTAAATTCCATATACATTAAGCTATGTGTTTTTATATTTATATATAGAGTAGAAAGTCTTATGATTCGATATAATGTCATCAGAATATCTATGATCTGGATTTAAATTCAGACTGGATATTACAATCTCTTCAGAATCAAATCAAACAGAATTTTTCTTTCAAATAATTAGTCCATATTCAACCCAGCTAACCACCCAATGTTGGTCAGTAAATGGGTATCTAGTTATTTTTATTAAGCTGGGAGAATAACACCTTCTCCTTCACTGACTTTCTATGAGATGCTGTTGGATTTCTGTGCCCTACAATTTACCATTCAATGGCTGTCTTGTTTTTGTGTATATATACAATAAAATTTATTTGAACTGAAGCAAAGCAAAAAAAAAAACAGTAATCAAGATATTCAAAAACATATTTAAATTCAACTATATATATATATAACTTTATGAAAGAGGGATTAAATAAAAAAAAAATGATAATAATAATGTTCAGCTCAATGTTTGAGATTAATACTTTTAAAAATATATACCTGCAAATCTATACTTATATAAATAACTACACAGCACATTAGCTTCATTATCAACCCAAAGATTACATTTAACAAAATATTTTGAGTTTAATTCTTTTTTTGGTTCAATCCATAACTTCACATCATTCAAAAAAAAAAAATGTGTTATTTGATCCATCTCACACATGATCTTTTTCTAGACCTTTTACTATCTCATTGGGATTAAGTTTTATATTTCATATTTCATAGATGATTATAATCATAAATTATTATGCCGTATTCTATAATTGAATATTTTATGAATAGGCCGAATGCTATTCTCTTAACTGTTAGAAAGAAGTCAATTTTTCTTGATAGCATTTAATAATGACTGATAAAGAAAATAAACAATTTATTTGGCAGGATTGTACACCAGTACCTTTTTACTTTTTAAAACAAATTATAATTAATGTATCTTGTTACTTTTTAAATTATAATTTGAATTCAAAAATGTGGAAACAAATATAATGGAAATGACAGAGTTCAAACTAACATTAATCTTCTTCATCATTAAAGATCATAAAAATACAATGGATGATTAACTACTAGAGATCACATGACATTCAAGCGCCAGAACTGATTGATGGATTGAGATTTGATGCAAAGCCTTTAGTTCTCAAGTCTGCATTAAATCACATGAAGTTAATTGAACAAAAAATAATTATAATTAAAAAACCTAATATGATATTGAATATTAATGTTATAAAATTTTTCACATCATTATAGACAAATGCAACCAATGTAGAAAATTATTATATGGCAAAGTTGAGATTTGACAGTTACATGTAATATTTTTCTTCTATTAATAAAGGTCTTCATCTTATATTGACATCTATACTGGATACCAGTTTCTCTCCTTTAACAATATTTCATAAAAAGAATTCCTTCTGTTTATTATCATTATCTTGCTTCTATTTTTCTTTGCTTTATTCTATTTGTTTAATATATATTATTACTAATATTGTCTTACCTGGTTTTAAACAATGTTAGTGTGACAGACTCAATATTTTAACTTTTGATTCTCGAATATCACAATTTCCTGAGCAAGTAATCATTCAATTATTATTACTATTACTAGTGATAAAGACTTTTGTTTTTGTTTTTTCAAAATAGGATTAGACTTTATTGGTATAAAATGTTTTACAAGGTAAGCATTGATTTACATACTATAATATGGAGATCTTAGATGATACACTGTATTTTGTCCATAGTGTTTCCAAAAATTGATCAACCTGTAATAACTCAGAGCATTAGTCCATGAGATGATTAATTATTAAAAGTAAACCTAGGTTACAATTAGGAATTATTTGTAAAGTCTAGAGTTCAAATATGAATAGCGTTTTAGGAGTACAATATTAAAAAATCCAATTTGCAGCAGATAAGTTGAGGAATAGGAAAAATTTGAGATAATTAAAATATGGGCTAAGTCGATCTACTGTTCAGTTCTCTGGAATGGCCTCGAATTTCCCCAGAAGAGAACAATTCAGCATACTTTGGAAGACTTATGGAGAACTAGGAAAAAAACTAAGCTTTGAAATGTCTCTTCTGAAAACCATTCTAATCCATCATGAAGAGCCACATGAACAGCAAAGGGCCAACCCTATCAATAATCACATTGAAAATAATAGTAATAAATAAGGCGAAGAACTAATTAAAACCATTAGACCAAACTGCAGCTTATTTTGCAATAATACATGGATAAAATCATTTATAAGAATAACACTAAAAAACCCGCTAAAAAATAACGTTATTTCTCCTTTCCTATGAATGAGAAAATCAACATCGGAAATGATCCCCATAGTATACTCATCCCAGCTCCATATTCAACAGAACTAGGATTTAGGCTCCTGGGGCCCCTCCTGACCACCAGACCCTCTTATCCATTAAAAGGCACAATCATTGTATTAGTCTTTTGAAATTTCATTTGCTGTCATATAATTTGCACAGCATTCTTATAAATATTGAAATTATTTTTACTTGTGATAATGTGTTGATATAACTTGTATATAAAAAGAGAGTTAAGAAACCCTCTTTTAAATAGGGATAGTTTTAGAGAAAATTAATTCCCTAAACTAAAAAAAAGTAACTAAAACGGGGAGCCAGTAACAGAGTTAACGGGAGTCCTTAGCTTCCTCTAGTGGACTAGAGACTGGTTTTTGATTACAGAAATGTCAATGCAAAATGCATATTTGAAAGTAGAAGAAATTATTCATTTGATAGAAGAAGTCAATATTGATTTTTCAAGACTTAATTAATAGTAAATAATATTGGAAAGATTGCAGTGGGTGAATTTATACATAAGCTATTAATAATAATATAAAAAAATTATTCCATTATTAACTAATGGCTTGTTTAGCTAATATGTTAACAAATATATAGGTTTGAAATTGTTTGGCCAACATGTCAATGAAATATATTTTTTCACATCTTGTTTTTCAGCAGCGCATCTCTTCTCCTTAACTTTGACATATTACAACTATCCATCCATCATCACAGAAGTCATTCAATCCTGAGACTTGGACACTTAATAGAAGAGCAATACAGAGACTTCAGATCACTCAAAGAAGTATGGAGAGATGCGTGTTGGGAATAACAAGAAGGGATCGAAAACGCAATGTATGGGTAAGAGAGCAAACAGGTGATACTGACCTCATTGAAAAAATTAAAAGACTGAAGTGGAGTTGGGCTGGACATATTGCTAGAAGAGATGATAACAGATGGACAATTGGAATTTTAAACTGGATTCCAATAGATTGTAAAAGACCCAGAAAGAGACCACATGTGAGATGGGTGGATGAAATAAGAAAGTGTGCAGGGGTGATGTGGAGAAAAGAAGCTAAAGATAGGAAAAGATGGACTGAACTTGGAGAGACCTTCATCCTGCAGTGGATTGATAATGGTTGATGATGATGATGAATTTAACTTCACATACACATTTTTATATACACTTAAACTTAACTTTATATATATTAGATGTATTTCAAATTTCTATTCTATCACACATTCCTGGAACATCTGAGCAGAGACGTGAAAAAGTCAAACGAAAAAAATAGGTTTAAATTGATTAGTTAACACATTAGCGAAATATATGTTTAAATTTTTATCACCTCAAAGTTAAAAATGAAAACCCGTTTTGGTAAATATAGATTAGTTTTGGCTATTTTTGTCTTTACCATTTTAGCATAATGTATCAGATGCAAAATCATTACAATTGTCTTTTGTTCCGTTTTTTGATTGAAAGATATGGCAGACAACCAAACAGCTTCATTAATACTAATCTCTCAGTAATTAAAAGGAAATAAAAGTTAATAGGTTTAATTGCTTTCAATTGTTTCACAAATGTTTTTAATTAACAAAACTAGTCTGATTTACTTACTTAACAGTTTTGAATTTTACTGTTTTAGTATTTCAGCTATAATAAAGTTATATTATGTCAATTATGTTTATAGCTAATAGAATATATATGTGTGTGTCACTGATAAGTCCTTTAATACGTGTAAATTGAAATATTAAGAATAAATATTTTTAAAAATTTAAATTATTTTATAATTGAAATATATTGTTATTTGAACATATTTTTATTTTCAAAAGATGAAAATAATATTACAAAAATAAAGATATATTCTTTCACTATTTTTTTTTATTTAAAAAAAAAAAAAACACCCATTTTTCAATATACGTATACTGTATTTACTTAAAATAATTGAATAAATGGTTGCCGGGAGATCATGTGATTTTTGAGCGCCAAAGTAATTGAGTTTCGATTAACAAACTGATCCATCACTATCAGTACAATATTCTACATAGAACTGCACATATTATTAAAACAAAATAAATATTGAAAAACTAATGTCATGCAAAATGAAAACATTATAGTTATATATAATAGTAATAATCAAAAGGTTTTATTGCTTCGGAGATCATAAGCTGTATCGAGCACCGGAAGTGACAGCTAACGCTACATACTGAGCTTCAGAGTCCACAGTACTCTATTGTTGAATTATGCCACTCTAGGCATTAAAAAGTGAGAGAGAAATTATTTGAAGACTTAAAAAAAAAAAAATCAACTAGGACTGGATTATCTTATTTTTTACTATTTCAAAATCTGAAACATTTTTCTTTTTGAGGAAGCTTTTAAAAATTTCATAAAAATACAAAATGAGTTGCAGTTGTTTTCCGGTTAAAGCAATTGCACACCTGTTATAAGCAATACTTAAATTAGTTGTTGTTTTTTGTGACTTTAAATCGTTTTTAAAACAATTAGGAAATAAAAATTCCATGATGATTAATAAATCCATTTTTAAAAATACTTTTCTATGTTTCATTTTCATATAAAATACGATTTTCTAATGATAAACTTTTTAAACTTTCATATAATTAATGAAAAACATTAGCTAAAATGTCTTTACTTTTAATAACATCTTTGCTAAGAAATGATACACTATTGTGATTAAATTTTATACTTTTTTTTTTTTTAAATAGTCACAAAATTAAAATTTTAACAACTGATTAAAACATTTAAATTACATTTTTCATTATTTTAATTTTCCTGTATAGTTTAGTGCAGTGATAAAATAATAAACTTAAAAAGCTGAATGAAAGTTTCTTCAAGTAATCTGATATTATATGATCATTTCAAACAACTATATATATATATTTAGTCAACTCTTCTATTTATAACAAACCAAATGTTTAATGAAAAACATATACATTCAACACCCTGCATTATTTGGTGTAAGGATAGAGTGGTAGAATCTGGAGATCAAAATCCATGAATCATGGCCCAGCTCTATCACCTCAGGTGCTTAAAACTTCTTACGAATTCACATACACTAAATCATTAGATTATTAGGTACTTATGTATTATCCTGTCTGCCAAGGTTGTTGGCCATTTTTTTTAATTATATAGTTTCAGGAGTTATAGTTTCGGGAGTCCTGTAAGTATTTGGGGTTTTTTTTTTTCAATTTTATTTTAATGATTATGTGTTGGTTGTTAAGTTAAAAAAATTAATAAATCAATTATGAATTCCATTCAGAAGGTTTATTTCAATTTGTTTTTATTTATATTATAAAGTGTAAACACCAACATGCTCTGAACATCGTTTACTTTTGTCACTACCATTTTGGCAAAATGATAAAAGTTTGGGATCTTCCTTTGGTAGTGTAGCATGCAATGAAGTATTTCCAAAGGTATGGATCTTGCCAACATGAAAAGTCAGCGTTAATGGGCATGATATGATACTTTAAGTTACTTATATTTTTTATATTGTTAAGTTGATTTAATAAAAATAATAATAATAATAAATAAAGTGGAAATATTATAATTAATTTTTGCAGAATTTTTTTCTTTTTTATAAAAAAAAAAAAAAAAAGTAAATATCAAATACAAATGCTTCTTGTCAGCCATTTTGTTTTAAACATTTATTGTATACCCCTGAAACTGTATATATTTTTAAAAATGGCTGCCAAGTTTGGTAGACAAGTTTTTGTTGGAAAATTAATTTCATTTAGAACAATTGTAAAATAATTTTTTTACATACAATTAAAACATTTTTAAAATATTGTTCATTGTTTTAATATGAATTTAAAACGTCTTTTCAAATATTTAATCAAAAATGTTACATTTGGCATTATATTTTACAGAAATATCTTTCAGAACTGATTAAAAGTTTTTGTAACAAAATTTGAACTTATTAATCAAAACAAATATGAAATAATGCCCCACATGTTTTAGTGCCATGTTAAGAGTAGTGGATTCTGGGGCTCAAAATCCGCAGATAACATCTCCAGTCTCTAAATTCTCCAACAATATAAATCATTTGATTAATTTTATATTACAAAATAAATAATTACGGTTAATTAAAACAATTTTAAATATTTTAAATCTTCCAGTTTAATTAAAAAATCATTTTTCCCATGAAAAAGAAAAACAATACCTTCTCAAAGGTTACACTAGTTTCTAAATTTAAATTAAATTATAAATAACCCCACCAAAAGTGGTTTGCTTTTTAAAAAAATTAAATTGTGCTAATAAAGCTGTTTTAGAAAATAAGATGTAATTATGCTAGGCAATAAGTTTTCAGTGAAAGCACTTTATTTTAAATTTTTGATGTAGTTCAAGATTGAACAAACCATCTCCCACCCCCCACCCCCACCCCCAATGATCCAGGCTATCAAAGTTTTTTCTATTGATAATTACCACCATCACAAACGGTTTCAAACTTAAGCTATATTGTTATCAAAAATAGTTTAATCTGCTGTATTTATTTTTGTTTATTTTAAAATTCGTATTGGTCTCAGTAAGAAAAAAAAACATTGGCAAATAAACTACTTCATTAACTATTCTCTTAGTAATTAAAATGAATTTTTAAAGGCTTTCAATTATTTCACTAATGTTTTTAATTTAATACTTACTCAAAATTTTATCAGATTTAAATTAATGATTCTAAAAAATAAAACTCTAACAAGTTGAGACCATTTTCAAGTTGGGGGGAGGGGGTTATCAGTGGCATCCCTCATATCACAATTATCCATTAACGCAGAAATTCAAAACCATTCTTTCTTCCGTGCACGTATTTCATAAACAACCCTTACTCATCAGATGAACTAGATGCACCCATATGTTTATCAACAAATTATGCAGCAGTCTACTTTAAATTACACAGTCATATTATTAAAACACTACTAAGAATCAAACTCAATAAATGAGTAGAGTAAAACTAAATCCTAGTGCAGCCAGCTATCTTTTCCTGATTATCTAAGTACGTTCTTATACAGATTGTAAATTAAACACAGTGATAATTATAAGAATGAAATTTAAATACAACCGAGATATTATTTATATTTAAAATAAAAATTATATGTATCTAAATATAAGTATTCATCCTGAATTTACAATTTCCAAATCTGCAGCTTATTCCCGATTCAGAAAAATATTAAATTTAAAAAAAAAAAAAAAATTAATACGTAATATTACCAAATATCACTTCCTTTATTTTGCTGTAATATCTTATATAAATGCAATTTTTCCACTCTACTTTGAACACGTGTTCAAAATAGAGTGGATAAATTGAAATTAATATGTAATAATAATGATATTTTAATTTTATAGTTCACATTGCACATACAATATACACACCCTTATATTTGCGCATATGTTTACAAGTTTTCAATATGTATGTATAATGCATGCATATAAACGTATGTACATTGTATTACAAAAGCATATAATATAATTAATTTATATCTGCGAATTTCAGCATCCATGCTACTTCTTGGGAAGAAATGTTGTAAATATATATGGGGGAGGGGGACTACACATTTAGTTCCATTTTTTGTGTGGTGATTAACACATTCGTTTCTTTGCTCATAACTGGGGTGAAATCATAAGATCTTTTTTCATGTAACTTGTAGCCAAATTGAAATTATAATAGCAAATAATCACTGATGATGATGTATTATTGCCCAATTGCTCAATCTGCCTTTAGATGGAAAACTATAAATATTTATATAAGTTCTAACTCGTGCTAAATTAATAATGTCTAATAGTTGCGGAAATCACAAGTTTATCCATATGACTTAAATTGATAATTATAAAAATAATTATAGTAATAATTTTTAATATTAAAAGAGGAGAAAACTTCCTTTTGACAAATAAAAACTGTATTTTTTTTTTCTCATCAACCTTTTCAAAGGTTAAAATGATCTCTATATAAAAAATTATAAACTGTTTATGTTGTTTATACTTTTTTTTTTTAAATAAAATTTAAATTTATAAAATGAATCAAAGAGCAAGAATATTTTTTTTAAAAAAATTTCTATTTTTATAATGATTTTAACTAGAAAAGAAGAACGAATTTAGAAGAATATTACTTATTTAAACATCCAAAGATGCTCTTCTATATATGACATTTTACTCACCAATGGCAAATGTTATGCTGTTTTGTTTCATGGTTATCGCAAGAATAGTCATTGATCAGCTTAGATTAGCTTGGCATTTTAATTTTCTAGCTAAAAATAATTTTACCTAAACAGCTTAAATAGATTATTGTTTTTGTTTTGAAACAAAAAAATAAAAATTATAAAGCATTTAATCTTATAAATTATGCTGAAACAGTAATATTCATTTAATTTTTTCTCTCTCTCATATGTCAAAGCGATGACTGGGAAGCGAACCTGGGCCAGCTGCTTGAAAGGCACTTATGCTAACCGCTAGACCACCAACGCTTGAGATTAATTTTATTATTTTCTTAGTCAAAATTAAGTAAATATATATATAAATTAATGTTTGTAATGCAAACATATCTACATACATTCAAACAAATTATTTCAAGAGATTCCTATGTAAAAATTTAAGTTCTATCATTTATCCATCACAGAAACATGAATTATAGATAAAATTACCATGCACATTTTTTAAACTCTTTTGCTGATTTTCTTTCTCCATTTTCAGCTCTAAAAAATCTTTTTTTAATTCTATTTTGCTCAAAAATTCATGTCCACTACTAGTTTTTGCAATTAACACTATCAAAATGCAAACAATTTACATAAGAGAAAATAATTTTGTATTAAGTACAGCTAGATTGCCATTAATTTGAAATTCTTGATTCCAAAGCTATTTTGAATTTGTAAATTTTTCAGATTTCAACAATAAATCTTTTTCACCTTTTATAAAAATTCAAACCACTGCTGAAAAACTCAAGTAAAGAATAATTTATCTATCTATAGCTTGAATCTATTGAAATATTCTTTTGTAACGGTACAAATTTATTTTATTAGCAACAAGATAATACTTCAACATATAGAATGTTTCTATTATCAGTACAAAATTTTTACGTAACTAAAACAAAATATTTTTTTAATTTTGTCTGGATAATAGAAGTTATTGAATTTGTAGTGTTTGGAATAATTATAATCTGCCTAGATAATTATTTGCTAATTTTTTTTATTCAAATTAATGATAAAATTATATTTATATAAACTTTGAATTAAAATATAGAATTTTTTTCCTATTAAAAAGACATCTTTCATCTTCACATCTATTGCAAATTTGATGAAGTTTTGTTCACAAACATACTGGTAAATAAAATAACCAATAGGTTTTTAATTTATTTTGTAAAAGGATGTTAAATTTTCACTTTTATTATGATTGAATTGTATCCAATTTAATATTTTCTTTGCATTTAAGCTACCAGTTTTTTTTTAAAAAAGTTCATTTCAAAAACAGAATTATGTTTTGAGCAGCTAAAATTCATCCCTAATGTCTGTAGAAAAACATAGCAAAAAATTTGATTAGTAAAAAAAAGAAAAAATTGCTCTAAACACACAAAAAACAGCAAATTAACAATCAATGAAAAAAGTTTCCAAAAACTGATTAATTAAATAGAAGTTTTCAAGATTAAAATTTACTTCATCTACTTTTTAATCAAATAAAACTTGATTTAAAATAGAATGCAAATAACGTTCATAATACTAAATATAACTAGAAAACAGAATTCCCACAGACTTGGAACAAATCCGGCAATACAAAAAATATGTGGTATGCATAAACATACATTTCTCAACCTTATTATTTTGACTTTCAAAATCTCAAACATTTGCTTTCTTGAAATGTTTGTGATTAAATATTAGTAACTTCTGGATTAATTTGCATATATGCATAATAATGTTTTTGCCAGATTACAACATTATTTTTAAATAATTGAATTCATTTTATTTAGCTGCCAGTGATTGTTTAAAATATTTAATCACAATATCATCAGATACACATTTTTAAATTACTTGTTAAAATCCATGAATTCTTCTAACAACTAACTAAATGAAAAGAAAAAAGTCAATGGAATTATTACACAGCCTCCCATTCTGCACAGTATCACACGCAAAATTCTAGAGTGTTGCCATGGTTATTATTTAGAGAAAATTTTCAACACGTATCATCATCATCATCAACCATTATCAATCCACTGCAGGATGAAGGTCTCTCCAAATTTAATCCATCTCTGATCTTTAGCTTTTCTTCTCCACATCACCCCTGCACACTTTCTTATTTCATCCATCCATCTCACATGTGGTCTCTTTCTGGGTCTTTTACAATCTCTTGGAATCCATATAAATACAATGTGATATTTTATTAGATATTGTAGCAATAACTTTTAATAAATGAAAGAAAATTATTTAAGATATAGGCCATGATGATGATGATAATGGTGGTGGTAATGATGGGTTTATCGTTTGGTAGTTTACAAGAAGTTTGAGTGCCAGAACTGGTATCAATTCAAGGGCCTTATATGCCAGAGTCTGACACTTCGACACTTATTTTTAGAGAACAAATAGTAGAATGGCTTTATAACTCTGTAGTTCATAAGAAATAGTTTAAAAATATTAAAAGTATGTTCAAACCTATTAAATATTTTATACTATTTTAATTGGTTGCAACGGTGGACTTCTAACTTTTTTTTTCAAATTTTATAATATGCTTCCAAAATATTACTGAACTCTGTATGTAGATTTAAAAAAATATTTTACTTCAAAGCCTGAATGATAAATGTTAATAAAATAATAATATATCATACCGAGAAATCTTAGCTAAGACTTTTTTTTTTTTTTAGAAATAATTATTGATTACAAAAAAAAAAAAAACATTTATTCTTAATTGATTAAAAAATGTTAGCAACAAAGTTCCAGAAAAACAATTTAATTATCAAATTACTTAAAATAAATATAAAATTTGAAAAAGAATATTTTTTTAAACAAATTTTATCTTTCTAATAGGTAAATTTTGTGTTAGGAAAAAAAAATTATTTCTCATGCATTTTTTTAACTTACAAAAAATACTTTTTACGTAATGTTAATAGGGTCATAAGTTATTTAACTATTATAAGGGGAGGGTAAATAAACACTGAATTACTAGAATAAGTTTTAATATTAAAAAGTGTTTCACCAACATCAACTTCTTAGAAAAAAAATGTAAATATCCATTTTGTTGACTCTTAATTTACTGATATATTTTTCAACTTATGATAGGATTATATTCCATCATTTTAGTCATAAATTAAAGAGAGTATTATAAATACGTTTAAAGTATATACTATAAAGCAGGGGTGGGCAATTGTTTTGGCTCGGGGGCCGCAGAGGTTGCCGGAGGGCCGCATCGGGGGCCACTTTGTGGGAGAAAAGGTTAGCGGAGGGCCGCACCTTTTTTTCATGACACAATAAACACATTGCTTTATTCCCCATATTACCAAAGAAATATTTGTTTGTCCATTCTTCATTAAACATACGACATTCATCACTGATTTTACATTTTGTCGGAGGGTTCATGGTTTCACTAAAGTTGGAAATATATATATTTGCTAATGCAAAGACAAAATTAAAATTAACTAGATCAACTGGAAAAGCACTGCACATCATTTCTACACTGTGCATCTGTATTGATATGGCCATCTTATTGGAAAATATGATATGAATCTTCGGTTGTGCATGGGAAGGAAATCTCAGTTCAAGGCGGATTTTTCTGATTGTCTTGGTGGCCACATAAAAACTCTTAGTGCACCTGGGCCACTATTTGCCCACCCCTGCTATACAGTTCAATCACTCAATTTTGTTTTGATAGTTTCTGTGTTTACCATATATTATTAATCATAATTTTGAATGCATATGTATAGAATGGAAATAAACTGATACGTATCTGTAATCATAATTTTATAAATTACAAGAAAAAAAAAACTGTTAACAGCCATTTTCAAACTCTCATAATTTATCAGCAGATAAATAAATTAATATTAACTTCTTTGATGATCCATGAAGTTACCATGTTTGATCTTTTATTTCCAAAAGTTTTTTCTTGATTGTATTGTTGAAATTAATAAATTTTTGTTTTCTACTTTCATTTTCCAATTTTGATATTTTTCATTCTTGACATGAATTCCATAAATAAAATTAATCTAAAAAAATTAATGTATTAGTTTGAAAATGACTAATAAACACAAGTGTCAAAAACAAAAGATTTCGTTTTAGCCTGCGAGCTACAAAAATATTTTGGAATGAATAATGATTCTTTTAAAATTTAATATTTTCATATCTATTTTACTCAAAGAAGTATGGAGAGATGCATGTTAAGAGTAACAAGAAGAGATTGAAAATGCAATATATGGAACAAACTGGTATTACTGACCTCATTGAAAAAATTAAAAGACTGAAATAGAGTTGGGATGGACATATTTCTAGAAGAGATGATAATAGATGGACAATTGAAATCTTAAACTGGATTCCAAGAGAATAAAAAAAAATCCAGAAAGAGACCACATGTAAGATGGATGGATGAAATAAGAAAGTGTACAGGGGTGATGTGGAGAAGAAAAGCTAAAGATTGGAGATGGATTGAACTTGGAGATATCTTCATTCTGCAATGGATAGATAATGGTTGATGATGATAATCTATTTTACTAAAGCATAGCTTCAAATAATAAAAATTTTAAAAACATTAAATCAAAATATTGGAAGAATGGTTTTAATAGCTTTCAGCAAGAGGGTTTTTTTCTATTTACTTTAATCTCTGACATTGACAAAGTTCACTTGACTAATTTGTTCCAAAAAAACCTACAAATATTTAATAAAATCAAAATGTAAGTTTCACCTATGTATTTTAGTTATGAAAATTTAATGTTATAAAAGATAAATAATAAATAGATTTTATATAAACTTATTATTTTGATTTCATATTATAAATAAAAGACTATACTGTATAACTATTTTTGTGTCTTTTCAACTCTGTGCAATATGATTTGCCCCTATCTTTTTATTTTCCATTAGTTAGTAACTTTCTTTCATTAGAATTTCTTATCCCCAATACCTCCTCATATCTAGCAATTATAGGTCGAACTAATAATTCACAAAACCTCATTTTTTAATGAAATTTCTTATCACTTAAAATTGAACATGGGTCCTGGTTGCTAATAGAAGACATTGTAGATTTAGTACTATGGACAACAAATAGGAGTATCATACAAAAAATTAAATGCATCCAAAGAGTACAAGTTTCCTAGGGTATGATTTTTCCAACTTTCAAATCATCTAATTCTATATATGGTTAATTTGTTTTGAAATTAATATTGTTTTAAAAATAAACCATATTGGCATAGGATAAATGGCTGTTTTTTCCTCTCATAAAAAAAATAATAATAATTGAGTATTTATAGTATTGAATGTTTACTTTTAAATGACATAGAAAAGAATGTAACCTACAGAAATATTATTTATTACGTGAATAATCTCTAGTCTAATGAATGACTGTCAAGGTTGTGATGGCAGTAAGTTTGGCACATTAATTAAACTGTAGTAATTGACTATCTATATATAGTGAACAATGCTGGGACAATCGGTCAGTGCTGGTTCAGCACAAAATGTGTATTTTGGCATCATACATCTTTTTCATATGTCTTTGGTCATATGTTTATGATTATAGCCCTCTACAAAGTCTTAAAAGTGTATAGAAACCAGTCCCTACCATACATGAGAGAAGGGTAGTGTAATTCCAGTGAAAATTACATTACAAAAATATTATTCATTGAGTGGATAACCTCTAGTCTAATAAATGATTAATAAAATTATTAATATACTTCCATCACATATTTGGCTGATGATATCCATAAATATATGGTCATAATGTTAAAGTGCATTACACTTACAGATCTGTATAATTTAAATTAATTAAATATTAGGTTCATGTTTTATGTTTCATTTAAGCATCCATGTGGTGTCTCAAACTACCCTGTTAGAAATAACTCAATTTAAAATGTTAGTATAAGATCTCGGTTTTTAAAAATAAAGACACAAGTAATTTACTTTATCTCATGTTTTTAGATTTTTAATTAAAGATTACATTCTTTTATTATTTATTCACTCTGGTAAAGATTAATATATAAAACTAAGCAAATACCAACATGAAAAGTGGTAGCATTCATTCTAACTTAAGAGCAACATTTTCCAAAATATAAAAATTTGTATATGTAAAATACACTTTAAAAATGATATTATTTACTGGTCTTATAATGGCCATCTAAACAAAATTAACTACTAATATATACTATGTTTAAATAGACACATATATAAATATTCTTAAATTTATTATTTATTGCTGAGGAGTTCATAAACAAAATTTGAGAACTCGAAGTGACAAAGCCAGACCAAAATTCCTGGACCTTGCTACACAGTGTTTATAGATAGAATGAAAGAGCTGCACCCACATAAGAGTATAACAATTGTACTCTCATAACAAAATCTAGCCAGATGACAAATAGAACATTATACAATCATATTATTGTACAATTTATTCATTTATCTATCCTTTATTAGTATGTAATCACTATTTATTGTTAATAAAAAAATTTTGTTGAAATGAACTATTAAATCATATTTAAAAAAAACTTCAATTCAAGTAGCAAATATATCTTATTTTGGCAATCAATGCTAAAATACCATTAAGATTTTCTCTTTTCTTTGGCTTTTAGTATAGAAAAAAATAAAAAATCCATCATTAGCAAAAACAACAAATTTTAAATGACTTCTGGATGCAATTTTTTTCTCAAAAAAAAAATATATATACTATATATAGCAAAAGTTGGACAGATTTAATAGATCAGTTTTTCTAGAAATGAAAAATACAGCAAATCATATATAAATTACTTTAATTCTCTATGTGATTTTGGTGCAGTGGTAATGGTAAACTCTCGAGTTCAGGATCCATGGATCATGGCCAGCTTGGTCACCCTCCGGTGCCAGAATTTCTTATGAATTCCCATACAATAAATAAATCACTTGATTATTTAATCCTTTAATCATAGAAATGATCAATGGTAATTTTTACCCTTTTTTTTTTTAAAGTTCCAAAGCAAAGTTTTATAATTCAGTGGTAGTTAGTATAACAGCCTCGTTTATGCCCAAGATTGGTGTTTAAAATCAGGCCTGTAAAATATCAATTTTTTTTATTCCAATTATCTTTGGGATTTTCGATGATGCAAATCAGTTCAAATCTTTATAATCCAGTGACTGGAAGGCCTAGAGTAATAATTCTCTATCAGGATGTGTTGGAAAGATTTTGTTACAGTGAGCTATTTAAAAACTGCTTTTAGCATTACATAGTTTAGTTGTTTTTCATTCTTCAATTCTTTTATAATCTATACATTATCCTATGTCTGTATCCTACCAATTCTTTCAATTTATTCTAATTCCTTAACTAACTTTCTGAAATTGAGACAATGGAAAACCACCATCAACAATAATCAAGTGATATAACCTATTCATCATTAATTTCCTACCTTCAAAAATAAAACATGCATACACATAGTATGCCATACATAAAAAAACATATATACATTCTTAATTAAACCGCAACTTTATGCATATTGTTTTTTTTTTAATGAAATCATCGTCAAATATAATTTAATAATAAATAAAATTATATTAATTTAATCCAATTTGCTCCAACTGAAATGAAAAGGATGGAGATGCATTTCCATTCATTCATTTAATCATTCTTCCTATTTTTTAACTATAAAAGCTTATAATAGTTATTCAGGCTTTTGTAGATCCTTCCAGGGGTCTCTGCCGCTTCCTGGGGATATACAGACCACAGTTTATAAATAACTGTTGTACATATATCTGTTCAAAAGGCAATTAGTTAAAATAATTTTGGTATGAATAAATGGTCTATAAAGGCTACCAGGGCTAACAGAGTGAGAAGGGAGATTAGATTTATAAATCTAATGTTGTATCAAATATTTATTTAAAATTGTACATCAAAGAATTTCACATTTAGTGAGGGTGGGAAAGTTAAGTAGTAAATGCAAACATTCCTATAATACTTTTATTTATAATGATTCTGTAGAACTTTTACATAATAACATCTGAACTCCAAATCATGGAATAATATTTTATATAAATTTAATTAATTAATAAGAAGGCTGGTGCTACATTTCCATTCATTCTTTCACTTAATCTCTATTTTAACAATAAAAGCTCATAATATTTCTTCACATTTTTGTAGACCCTTCTGAGATCTCTGCAACTCCTTGAAAATACATGAGATACTGTTTATAAACAATGACTTTACAAGATATCTGTAAGAAGCCAATAAGCCTTAAAACAATTCTGGGCATGGGCAGATTATCTTGGGCCCATGATGCTTATTATCTTAGAGGCTTCTATAATTTATTGGGGATCTACAAACACCAGTTTATAAACGACTGCTCTATAAAGACAAAGCAATTCTGGCATGGGTAGGTTGTAGTACTGGTTCCAGAGTTCATATCTTAGTATAAACAACATAGTTGTAGTACTGGTTCCAGAGTTCATATCTTAGTATAAACAACATGGTTGTAATACTGGTTCCAGAGTTCATATCTTAGTATAAACAACATATAAAATATGTGTGCTTAATTTAACTTGATTCCCCATATTGTTTTTACGTGTCTTTATTTTTGTAAAATATTTCTTAGAAATGTTTTGAAACTTTAAAAATAATCACACGACTATAATAAGAATAATTTTAAAATATTCCAACTTTTTTTATTATCATTCTTTCTTTTTTTTTTTTTGTATGAATTCCAAAAAACAAATTACTTCTCTTTTAAAAGGGATTATTATTAAATGTAATTATTTCATAGGTTCTAAAAAAAAAAAATTAAAAATGATACATCAATTTTCGTAGAAATCCTCAGCATAAAAAAAATTGCTACATTACTAAACAATAATAAAGATTATAATGTATATATACACAATATTTACTTAAACCTCTGTTAAGTTTATAGAAAAGTCCCTCGTTTATAACATGCTAAACATGATTGTAATGTAAATGCATAAATGTGCATACATTTAAAATGAAAATTATTTTAAAAAACCGGTAATTAACACAGAAACAATTAAATTTTATAGGAAACCAGTTCAGTAATACTAAGCAGAAGTATTATGGGACCAAAAGATCATAATATATGTCATGCAAGTATGAAACAGTAGAATAACTATAAAAAAATAGGTATTTTTGATGATGAGTACACACCCAAATTTGAACCCTTTCAATGTGAACCTTATTTTCTATTTTCAAACAAAATACATTTAAAATGTACTATTTTTTTTAAGTTTTTTTATTTAAAAACTTTTTTTTTTCAGAATGTTTAAACATACTGAATAAAATTTACAGAAGAAATTCAAATGTTTTGAAGTATTTAATTATAAAAAGTTGAAAAGTATATAAGCAAACTCATAAAATCTTTAAAAAATTCTATATATGAAATAAAAATATATAATATCTAAATTAAACTAGTGGAAAATCAATATTAAACAATATACATAAAATTGAAATCCTTATGCTTTGAAATATTTCAACTTATGAAATAAAAAATATAGAATTGAAATCCTAAAATTTTTAAGTATTTCTACATGTAAAATAAAAATACAATATCCAAAGCATAAATTATTGCAATATTTCAATATATGAAATGAAAAGCATAAAATTGAGATAATAAAATATTTGATATCAAATTTATAAAACCATATATGAAATAGATTATTATGTAAATAGAGGGATTTGAACTTAGGGTTTTCAGACTATATTCATCCTACATTCCATCTCACATAACAAACACCCATGACCACATACATACTATAAACATAGACAATCCCCAATATATGTATTCCATGTAGAACCAGCACTCGCCAATTGGGTCAGATTATAATCCCCCACACATGTATACAATCAGTGCTTGCCTTACATTAAGATAGCAATTCCTTAAACTTTAATGGACAGGCTTCAATATTCTCACCCTTCCAACTATTCTACCATCCATTTTATATAAAAAACAATGATGAAATGCTCAAAGCCCTTGGTGGATTTGATATTGTAGTCAATCATACTCGTAGACATTATATATAAATATATATATTTAGTAATTGACCTGTTATTTAAATAAAGATGAATTTGATTTTTTTTTTTAAATTGGAGAAAAATAAATACTTGAAAATAATGCAATCTTTTTGCCTTTTAAAGCTAAAAAAAAAATGGATTTTCTTTAATTATGTTCATATATGCTAAGAAGAAAGAATGTAAACTGCAACATTTCTCCCTAATTGTGCTTGCAAATTATTGAATATTATTAAATCTACAAAGAAGAATTAATGTATTAACTAATAAATCACAGAACAGAAAATAATTGTGTCAATCAACAAACAGAAACAAAGACAAGTATTTCATAAAGTTTACTTGAGCAAACTAACAAGTAAACAGCAATGCAATTAGTATATGGTGAAGTACAAAAAAGGGTTCACATTGTTAATTGCTATCTAACATAATATAAACAGACGGATCTATCACACTACTTATATTTCAACTACAATCTAGTCTTATCAAATAGAAGTCAAACACTTATTGATTAAGTCAGAATAGTAGCCAAGGCTTCTTATATAAACATATTCATGTAATGTTTTATTCTAACCCTCTAATTACATTTTAAAAAGAACAATAAAATCACATTGTTGTATTCCCTCACTATTACTAAACCATATCTCAAATATTTTCATATAATAAAAAAAAAACTTTACTTATAGTTTTGATTCATAATAAAGGCTTTTATATTTAATAAAAAGTTTATCTTGCATAGTAAAAAATAAAATTATGTGAAAAATAAAAAATAGAAACAGTGAATGCTACTACGTATCTAAGATGTAAAGAATGCTAAATATTTGATTATTTTTTTTAAATATTATATATATAATATGTATGATTTTGGATTAATTTTAAATTATTTTTATATGGAATTTGAGATCATATGCAGACAAAACAGGTAGTGCTACTGTAGTGGTAAAGCTGTTGGATTATTTATCCTTTTTTATTATAATTATTTTTAACATTTATTTATTTTTCTTTCTAGATGTTTATAAACTCTTTCTAATGGTATAGATATATAAATAGCTATAAAAACATTTTTTTTTCACAAACATATATAAATAAAATGTTGCGAAATTTCTTGACATTCAAGAAAAACATCAAACATAAAGAAAGTGATTTTTATGTTACGTGATTGCACTTAATTGGTTGTATTCAAGCTTATCTAATATTAAACACAAGCTTTGCAAAAATGTGTTTAGTACAAAATTCGTGTATGTAATCTAAAATTAATATATTTACATAATAGTAGATTGTAATAAATTGGCCAAAACATTTCTAAGGTTAGCTAAAGAAAAGTTTTATTATATGTATTTATTTTTTATTAAGCATAGCTGAACGCATGCCTTCCAAAGTGATAATGCACTCAATTATGTTCAATAAAAATAAATTCATATAATAAACCTTTTATTTAGCCAATGTTAAAAATGTTTCAGCCAATTTATTACAAATAAGAACAAAGAGGACAACAATGACTTTTATATTATAGTAATAGATTGATAAAATGTCACATGACTAAAGGAGTGAAAGGATACCTAGACTTAGTACAGAAGCAATTAGTTTAGATTCAAATTTCTAGATTGTGTTTTTGAATTTCAGCCTATTAGCTTCAATAGTTTAAAATATGTAAAGGTAATAGTTATATTACAAGTCAAATTCTGGAGAATATCTGGAATTGCATATATATAATACTTTCATCTACTAAACCACTGATTTCTTATGCTTACAATAGAGGGAGCTCTTAAAAGAAACTATCAAATTGTTTGATTCATAAAAATGCAAACTGTCTCTGAAAGATAATCTTTTTTGTCCCAATATTTCTATTCAGTATGTCCAAATAATACCCAGAGTCACAAAGAAGGAATCATTATATTTCCTATATGTGATCAGAAATGCTTATATACAATCATTTATATTAACACTAATAATGTAAATACAAAGTACATTATATTATTTAAATTTGAACACACTAATAATAAATATCTGAACATTTTTGAAAATTAATTAGGACTTTACAAAAAAATGAAATAAGCAAAATCTAAATATTTCCTAAGTATTGAAAATGTATTTTATTTTATGGCTGCCAACATAAAAAAAAAAAACCAGTAGCAGCATTTTATAGTTTTAAAATATATGCAACACACAAGTAAGTTGTATAAATAAATGACCATTACTAAATGTACTAAATTATTTTATTAATAAACATACAAACAGTTAAGAAACTCTAGATGACTGAAGCATTTAATGCATTTATATTAGTTTTTGGTCATGATGTAGTGTGGGATTAATTTTATGCTTCCTTATATTAATTATTAAAGATTTAATCCCATGCAGATTAAAATGCACAGAAAAATGCTATATTATCTGTCAATTTTGATGAACCATCTATTTACCTCTATTTCACCCCTTTTATCCACATGAACTTCAAACAATTTCAGAAATATGTTCTATTTACAAACAACAGAACTGTTTTTTTTAGCTCACTTATACTTTAAAACTGTCTTTTTATGAGGGTTTCATTTATATAAGTGAGTGTATATTGTACAACCATATATAAAAGTGTAATAATGCTCAAGGCTAAAGGGATTCCACCTTTATCATTAAAAGGAGGTTACCTTGACAACCGTTTGAGATTGTTGATTGTTATCTATATTGGGATTGTCTAAATGTTGACTGGTTTCTAATGATTAATAATATATATTATACAGGGCCAAATTTCAACCTAAAGATCTCAGACTCGCAGTTCTTGAATGTCAAAAAAATACCAGATATCATCTCCCTGTGACTGACTCTGAGAATTGTTTTGCTGTAGATGTTTTAAAAAAGTATTTTTAAACAATATAAAAAGAATAATAATGAGAACCTGACTGACATTATTACGACCAATTGCCTCCTAAAAAGCATATAATTAGAATTTGTCCAGAATAATCTATCAACTGTATGTTTTTCCAACTTCAGCATTGGGAGTACTTGTCTTCATCCATTTCTAACTTTTGTAAGTATTACATACATTTTTCTAATGAAATGAATCATCTCATGGTAGGATCAAAATAGAACAAGTTTCAACCACATTTAAACTGATCAAATATCCACTGGTGTAATTTCCTTGCTGTCTATTTGCTGTATAGTTTGGTCAGAAGTAAAGGTGTAGAATCTGGTCTTATAAAATTTTACGAATCGTGGATTAGTTCTGTCACTTCTAGTACACAAATTTCTTATGAAATCCTGAACAACAAACCATTTTTCCCTGTATGGTTAGATACAGTGGCAAACCCTGAAGCTTAGGATTCATAGATTACAGCTCAGCTTCCAGTATTCCACTTCTTATGAACTCCTAAACAGTGAACAATTTAATTTTCATCTTCTTGCTAATTATTGTATTTTAAATACCATTGTTCAAAAGCATCAATGCATTTCTTCATTAAAGATTTTCAACTTTCATATTTTTAAAGAACAACAGAATATCCCAAAGCTCTGATTTCCATTTTTGATAACATGTTCCAACATTTTAAAAAGGTTCTCCAGAATTTTTTGTTGCAGATATACCCACGGCTAGTCAGTAAATAAATAAACAATCAAATGGCCTTATTGTTCAAAAGTTCATAAGAAATTTGAGCTTTGGAGTATCTGGAACTCTACCCCTGCATTAAATCATGGATGACAGCTACTAGTTAGTGATAAATCTTAAGACTGAAATATTACATATATTATTTTTTCTTTCACATACACACACAAAAAAGTAATATCTGAACACTGAAGTGATGGGTTGAACTTTAATAGTTCCATAACTTTTTTATTTTATTTTAAATGGAATCAATTTGAAAATCTCTATCTCTAGAGTCTATCACTAACATATATGTCTCCCTTCACTGGACCAAAATATCATCATCACTAAAATAAGTTTTTGCATCTAACATATGATAAATGTGGATGCATTTGCTGTTCATAAATTGTTTTCTGTACATCATCATGAAAGCTATCTATAACATTTACCACTTTCTTTTTCAAAAGCTAAGATAACTATAATAGTTTAACAAGTGGGTTCCAATATAAATGAATCTAAATAAATCAAACAATTTTTTTTTTCTAAAACTACTAGTAGTTAATAATTACGATTAATGAAAAATTGTCTATACTGAACTTAATGTAATTAGAAGAGATTTGAACTCAGACTTTCAAGCTCTATACAGCTGTTCACTCCATCTTATATAAGTGATACACATGACCACATATATGTGAAAAAGATAAACTGATCTCCAATATATGTATTTCATGCTGAACTAGCACTCATCAATTGATTATATATATATGGGGGGGGGAGATGATGATCTGGACCAACTGTTGAGTGCTGGTTCAGCACAAAATACGAGTATTAGAAATCATTTATCTTTGTTACATGTATGTGGTCATGTGTATCGGTTGTATAAGATGGAATGAATGGTTAGCTGTAGGGAGCTTGCAAGTCTGAGTTCAAATCTCTTCTAATTATTATAAAAAACTATTTAAATAATAATTTAGCAAGAACACCGTAAAATAACAAATTACTTGAATTTTTTTAAAAATGATTATTTTGTTCTCACGAATTTATTTGAACTTTATGTACACAAAAATCAAAAAGTAGAGGGGGGGGGGCAAGAGTATTCATAATAGTATAAAGCAAAATAAAACTACATAAATTTTACAAGCAGAATGTAAATCAATAGATAATAAAGATCCTTTCAATATTTTAACTATTAATTAAAGTTTTTATTCAGCAGTGAAAAAAATTACAGTTAAATTCATACAAGCACACATACATATATATATTACTATCAATATTTCAATCATTACTTAAATGTCCAATTTTTTCTCTCCGTGAGAAACTTTTTATTCAGGAGTCAAAAAAAATTAAAATCACGCAAACACACGTTCACATATATTTCTTCCAGCATTTCGGTCATTAAATATTCAATCTCTCTTTATTCACCAGTGAAAAAACAATTTAAAGCTAAACCTACGGAATCACACACAGCTAAACCTACGAAATCACACACACACCTAATTGATGGATCGTATTAAGATTAGAAAAAATATTTTCTTTTTTGCTTAAATACTATAATAATCTCCCTCTGTAAAAACAGACATGCACACACTCACACCTACTGTTCCTGTTAAAGAATATATCAGAATTCCAAGTTTCTTGTGGCAGTGACTATAATTTGAAAAAATATTACTCACGAGTGACTCAATTGTTCTCTAGAATCTATAAAATTACTCCTACGTTTTAACAGAGTCAAATTTGTTAAAATATAAATCATAAAAGTAACGGAATAAAAAAACTTCCTACGAAAAGGTCAAGTATTTTTTTCGGTCTTCAGACAATAAAAAAAAAAAAGCAATATACTGTAAAATATGTGATATTTCTTTTTTGTTTTTAATAATCTATCAATAATCATTTTTATATACATGGTGTGACTATCAACCCTTCTTACACACCGGTCAATTTTTTCATTAAGTAATAGTTAAGTAAATAATTATATTGATTCGAAAGTATATTCTATGAATTATGTTCGAACTCTTTTTTGAGAGATTAATTTATAATTTTAATCTATTTAAATTGTATGTATTTATATGAAACAACTGAGTGCACACTAATTACTAAACATATTTTAAGTACTTATTTATATATAAAAAACATTCCAATAACATTATAAATAGATATAGTGTTACATACAATCATCCTTATTTTCAATCATTGTCAATCCACTTTGGAATGAAGATCTCAACTTTAATCGAGTTTCTTTGACCTCTACCTTCTCTTCTCCATAATACACCAGTAATCTTTATTTCATTCATCCATCTCATCTCCTCTTTTTAGGTCTTTTACAATATCTTGGAACCCAGTTTAAGACTTTGACTGCTGATCTATCATCATTTCTTCTAGCAATATATCCAATTCGGTTCCATTTCAGTCTTAATTATTTCAATGTCTCAATGATACCTGTTTGTTTTCTCACCCATGTATTTCATTTTTGATTCCTTTTTGTTACTCCAACATATCTTTCTCCATATTTCATTGTTGATTGATTCTCAATTTTTTTTATTATAAGCTGGTGGGGGGAAAAAATCTGATAATTTTACATGTTCTAATAATATAAGAATAAACATTACCATTAAATTGAACTTATATTAATATAAATTGTTTTCTATTTATTTTATATAATATGTCATACCTTTAAACTTATTGAGTATAAACAGTAATCTTTCTTTTTAACATTGCATTTCATTCAAAATTACATTCCTTTAACGTTTATTTAAATTTTGTCATGTAAAGTCTATGTTTCGATTAATTAACAATCTTCTTCAAAGGCTTTAAGTCTTTGAAGAAAACTGTTGGATAACTGAAGCATTGTTAAAACTATGTATAAAGATTTTTGCTCCTTATTAGGTATAAATAAACTTTAGTGAAATTTAATAAGATCTTTATTTATGGTGCTCCCATTTAATAACTAAATCAATATTTGTTTGCCAATTTGTTAATGGTACATAAAAAAAAAAATCTAAATTTAAAAAAAAAAAAATTTGTATTTTTTTTATATCCAGGTCAACATTGGCCAGTATGAGAAATGTGGATATAAATCTGGGCATTCTCATATTTAACACACATTCCACATTTTCACAATATTAATATTAAAACTTGATGGCAAAACTAATGAAAAAAATTTAAAGCGACAACAATAATAAAAAATTATTAATACAAGCATTTAAAAAAAATTATGCCACATTCATTAAAAAAAAAGTTCAATCAAAAACTGTAACTGAATACTTAATTACATCATTTCAAATTCCATTACATAACCTGTAGTAATTTGATTGGATTACATATATATATAAAGAAATCAATGATATAATATAAAATATCTTTATATAACAGCAATAATATATATAATAATAATCATACACAAAAAAGCTCTTTTTGGCAAATATTAATTTTTGCCTATTTCAATGTGCTTTAACTAATTTTCAATTATGATCTACATTGCATTCTTAGCGACATCTATCTTTTTTATATATATAAAATTAATATAACCTATTAAAACCATACAATAATTTTAAGACATACAAAAAAAAAACCCTGTGTAAATGTATATTACATAACCTTCCCTTCATTTATCATTAGCCAATTATTAATCAAATTAATTGATGTTTTATATATGTTCATATACTTATTTTTGTTATAATTAATGTAATTGATTATATATATCTTTCTTCTATTAGTTTCTTTAATATAATTTAAAGGACATATTTTTGACAATCTATTTTAGGTCTATATTCTAAATAATGAATATATAAGACAGATCTATCATCTCTTCTATTAATACCATTATTGTGTTATTTTGTTCTTTCTTACAGCAACTTACACAAATTCCCTTTTTATATTTCATATCATTTCTTATTTTATAATTACCTATTTAATTTGTCAAGATTTTTATTATTTGACCATCCTATGTTAATGCTTTTATGTCTATAATTTTTATTTCTTAGGAATGCATGATAAATTTTTGGGAAGTATGAATGTTTTATCTGCTTTTTATTATTCTTACATACACTATTATTATTAATACTTGAATTAGGGGGTTTTATAATTTAAAAATATTTTTTCAATGCTCTTAGGGTTATATCCATAATTAGTATATAATTTAATAAATTGTTCCTTTTTTCAAGTAGCTTTATTTCTGTGTTATATCTACCATTTTTATGTTTAAAATTTTTAATAACTGCCATTTTTTATATCCGTGCCTGTTGTGAATCTACACAAATTATCTTTCTTAATTTATCTTTTTTAAAAAAATGTTTTAATATAATTTTGTTATCATTATCTATATTAATCTTTATATCTAAATACTTTATCTTAACATCAAATTCCATTATTATATATGGTGTATCTAAACTTAGTTCAGTCCCATGTGACTATTTAAGTTAGATAGCTGGATTGAAAGACATATGGATGTCTGAAAATTTCAGATTTTCTACTTAATAGTTATACATTAGATAAAATGCTGGGTTTGTCCTGGTATTTTTAATTTAATGATTGAATATCCTAGCACCTACTGAGAACACCAGTAGCAGAAACCAGTCTGAGGTTGGGGATATTCTACAAAGCTTAAGAACTTGTTTTGCATGCTCTATATATAACATCTTATATTATTATTAAATTCTTTATAAATATTATTTATAGATCTTTTGTTACCAATTATAAAAAAATATTCAAAACATCATAAGATTATAAACAATGAGGATTGCCAATTCCTCTACAAGCTTTGTAGATAACTTTTAGATAAGTGCTTGGCTTTGGGTTGGTATTTTTAGATCTAGTGTCTGAACCTACCCTGACACCTCTCTGACGAGTGCCAAAGCACAAAACCATGGTCAGGGATTTGGGGAGGGGTTCCTGACAGAGATATTTTAAGTGCTGGCTCTGGCTAAGCATTTATCACAAAGCTAGTAGAGGAAGTGGCAATCCTCATTGTTTATAACTTACAAGCTTAAGAGATAGGATCATGTGATCTGTGACTCTTATTTTGACTATCATAAGATTATATTTCTATTTAAAACTTTATTGCACTCAAAATGAAAGATCTTGCCACTAATAACCAATCAAATAGCTAGTTGCTCAGGGGATAGCATTATTTCTGAGCACCAGAGTGACAGAATAAGCTTTGGCTCAAGAACTTTTCACTTTCAAGTTCCATCACCCTCCTATTATGCTAAACCTCACAGAATTAATTGAGATAGATATGGCCCTGAATTCATACCAGGTTTTAAATACAATCACATTGAAAAAGAAGTTACAACCATTCCTAACTTGTTTTTACTTTTTAACTATGAATCACTTTTTAATCATTGCTCACACTTAACTTAAAATTCATGAATCATCCCCTACAAGATGCACCAACTGCATGTCATTACTGAAGAAACATGCACTCATATAAACTAATTCACTTACTATAGCAAAACCAGGTAAATATTAACAAGCATATATAAAACCACATACATTTTGCATCTTAAAAACATTGCCAAAAAAACTCAAGTATAACAAAACATCTGGATCAGATATGATTTCCAAATATATCCTAAAATGTAATCCATACTAGAACCAAAAATAATAATAATACATCATTAACTTTAAATACACACATTTGGTTTTTTTTAAAAAAAAAACAGCAGTTAGAGTAAAATCACTGACTGCTTATTACAATTAAATTGTAAATTATCATTTAATTTTATTTATTTTCTAATTATACTATTACTAGCAGCTGATAAACTATTTCTTATCATTTCAAACTGCGATAAATTTATAGCCTTAAAAAATATTTCAAAAACACTATTTCTCTATCTTGCATCTGGAAGTAATATATTTATAATATTAAAAACATATTTCTTCATTTTTTTAAAAAAATGGACTTCCACTCTTTTATGTATTCTTTAATGCCAAGTTTTAAACATGCATTTAATTAACTCTCTTAACAATAATAATAATAAAATAATACAGTTTTAAATATAAATAATAACAACAACAATATCAATCACTTTTCTTATCCATTTACTATAAGTAAATATTTGAAAACCAGGCACGCTTCCCAAAACTGGAGCTCAATTGTAAATGTAGGGGATTTGAACTCAGACTTTCAAGCATCCACCAACTATCCACACTATCTCATACAACTGATATACATGACCACACACATGTAGAAAAAATAAATAATCACCAATAAACATATTTCATGCTAAACCAGCACTCATCAGTTAGTTAGTTCAGATTATCATCTCCCACACATATATATAATCAGTACTCAGTTTTATATTAAGATAGCAAATCTTCACACTTTAATGGACAGGTTTCAGTCTACTCCAATCTCCAATTTTTCAGCCATCCATATCATTGAAAATCTGATGATGGAAAGCCCAAATCCCATGCTGATGCCAACATTATAGCCATGTTGACCTGAAGTCAATCTGAACCCCTCATGTATAGGACCTTATCCATTTAAGTACATAGAAGAGGGATGGGCAGGAACTTGTTTAGGTACTTACATGTTAGAATTGCTTTATTGGAAGTCAAAGGCACAAACAAATGTCTAAATAAAGACAGAATTAAACACATTTACAATGTTGTAAAAAAGGAAAATAATTATTTTTTTACATGAATATTAGATAATATTCCAATCAGGAGACAGCTGTTACTCAAAATGTTGTTTCTGCTGCTAATTTAAATATTTAAACTATGCTGTGATGTCATGAAAGAGTAGTAAAATGACTGATTGATTATTTAGCAAAAGTAAGATATACACATGATTTACTGTCCAACTTTAATTCCCATCGACTAAATTTTTTGAGTTACTTTTTTATCCAACAAAATGATTAAAATTTTGGAACTATATGCTACTGAGAACAATGTAGTCCACTACTTTCAAAAGATGGTCATAGATATGCTATCTATGAGAAATTTGTGTGTATAGCAAGTTATCATGAGAACATTTTCATGTAAATCATAGCTATGTTTGTATTTGTATTTTGCTCTAGTGATTGTAAGAAACAATCTTTTTCTTTTCTTTCTTATTAGAATAAATGTATATTGCTAAAGGCTAAGTTGTTGCAATATCATTTCTCCCAAAAAATAGTAAATATGTGTTTATTTATTTCCAGTAAATAAAGTCACAGATTACCCATTTTGTACGAAATAAGGTTAGTTCTCGTCTCTTTCCTAAATAACTCAATTCACTTCAAAACATGAATATGTTTGTTTATTTCCACTAAATAAAGTTACTTGTTATTATTTAACAAAATTTATGGATTAAATTAGTCAGAACATCCCTTGCAAATGTTATTTTACAAGATAGCAAGACTATAAAGCTATCACCAGACAAATATGTATGGTGATATTTCACAGCAGTTTTAATACCTAAGTACCTTTTATTTACTATTTTCAAATGTAAACTGACAGTTTCAAGGATTCAACAGTCTTCATCAGAGCTTGTATTGTGATTTGCACATGTTTAAGGTTTTTTATTAAACATAATATAAACTCTGAAAAAGACTATTAAATAGTCAAAACTGTGACCATACATTTGAAAATAATTAATTTCCTATTAAGTGCAAATGTATAGTGATCTTTGTTGTTATTATTCATAAGAAAGTAATGCTTGTGCTATAAAAAGCTAATATCAACTGAATGCAAATTTCAAACACTGGAAAATGGAGAACATTGTTCGAAGTTACAATTTTTATTGATCAAATACAGTAATATAATATCACATCAAATTTAACAGCAATAGTTTATTAAGTGAAGTTACACAAATTTGTTTAAATTTGTGTAACAAAATTATTTTTGAATAGTGAGTGAAGGAACTTTGATATTTTCAAACATCGATAGAAGAAGAGAACACAAATATTTCTAGTAAGTAAAAGAAATTATGGAGTAGTTTACCTAATGTCAAAAGAAAAGTATTCAATATTCTAGTCTATGAAGGAGATGAGTATGATAGAGAAATTGATAGGATAAAGAAGGATTTTAAGGAAAGTGAGTAACCAGAAGAGGTAATAAAAAAGAATATAAAAAAGTGGAAGAGAGATATAAAAAAGAGGGAGAAGGAAAGAAGAAATCAAAGAATAGGGAGAGGAAGGATTATATAGGGATACAGGTTAATGATGGTAGTATAGTGAAGGGAATTAATAATATTATTAGAAAAATTAGTAATGTTTTTAAGAAGAATATTAATTATAAAGTGGTAAATAAAAGAAAGAAAAATGTAATGGATATATTAGATGGTAGGTATATAGGTGGGGAAAAGAAATATATTAATGGAGTTTATGAAATAAATTGTAGGAAATGTAAAGATAAAGGAATTGTAAGTAAGTATGTAGGTGAGATGAAGAATTCAATATATACAAGGTTAAAGCAATATAGATATGATAGAGGATCACCAGTACATTTGCATTCTTTGGAGACAGGTCATGAGTTAAAGAGAGAGGATGTTAGAATAAGTTTTGCAAATAGTGGAAGAGATAGAAAGATAAGGGAGGCAATTTTAATAAAAGAGATAAAGCCAAATATTAATAGAGAAAATGGTTTAAGGACAATTTTAGTATAAAGATGAGAAATAGTAAAGTATAAAGTTATGGATAGTTAGTGTGGTTGATGTATAATAGAGGGAGCTATATTCTTTTAAAAAAGAGTAAGGAAGTAGAAAGCATTATGGGATAGAAAAATGGAGGAAGTAAAGGAGTGAGAAATAAGGTAAGAATTAAAATTAAAATTATAAATAGGTAGGGTTAGATAAAAAATAGGATAAAAATAGAATTAAAAGATATATAAATAAGGAGTGAATGAGAAGGTAGAGATAAAATTAGATAAAAAATAAGATATTATAATTGGGTAAAAGTTAATGAAGGTTGGAGATATTTATAATAATATAAAAATTTAAAAGTAAAATAAGAAATGGAAGAATTGAAATAAATTATGATATAAAGAGATTTGATAGTAATATGAAAGTAATTATATATTTAATTATGTTTTGATTTATAAAAGTTAAAAAATGTTACAGTAAGATTATGTAGAAAAGAAAAATTTAATGGGTTGGGTAAGGTAAAATAATTAGTGGATTAAATTGTAAGATTATAAAATAAAAATATATATTGGATAGGAATTAATATAATAGTAATGGGTGAAAAGTGATTTATTAATATAATAAAATATAATAGAAAGGGTATAAAAATAAATATACTAGTAATAATAATAATAAATAATAAGAAGTAAAAATAATGGTAAAATAGAATAATATTAAGGTTAAAAGGATTAAATTATTGAATATAATATAATGTAAAAATAGTTAAATTGTAAAATTATATGTATAAATTTATAAAATATGATTGTATTTATGTAATGTTTAAATTTGTAGATCTGATGAAGACTGCTGGGAACAGTCGAAACTGTTATCAAATTAATAAATATATTTTGCTAAAAGTGTAAAAGAGTGGAGGTTTGATGTTAAGATACTGTAAAATGTGTATGGAGTAAAACAGTCATGCTGTAGTGTTTGATCACTTTCGTCCCTAACATGATTGCATGAAACTTCCATTGTCTACTTCAATAATACACTTAAGAATATGCCTATTGATCAACCCAAGACATACACAAGAGAATCAAAGGATAAACTAGCTAAGGATCGATGCGCTTGTATCCTAAACAATATAAGAAGGCATTGCTATGTGAACAATCCTTCATCATAGAAAGATGATATGGAAAATTGAACTGTGTTATCAAAGACTTGGATTTAACCATTGAATTTATCATATGATTATTATTGTAAATTTTTCTTTATTTTTATTTTTTTGAAATCATTATTTTATTTTCATACTTAGGGGTGTGAACTTCACAGTTTGTGCCTTGGGAGATTCCATCATTCATGTTGAGATAAAAGAGGAAGAGATGGTTAAGTTTAGTTATAATTTTTATTATTTTTGTAAATAAAGTTTAGGTCTACTCTTCCCTTATAGTGACTTAACATCTGATCAGCCATATGAATGGACGTAAGATCTTCATTTATTATCTCAAATTAAATACAGACATTCATTACAGGACAGAGTTCAAGTTATTTCTTTTTTGTTGATTAACAATTGTTATATGTTACTTATTGGTATGAATGAGTAACTATCTTGTATATATATGTTTTTATCTCTGACAATATTGATTTATACCTTAGTTTGGGGAGGGGGACCTAATACAAGTGATGTGTCTTCAACCAAGGATAAACAACTATGGTACTGTAAATATAAAAATGGATATTGAATTTAGATAGTCAGCATCACAGTTATTTTGAAGTATTAATTTATTTATTTTTTATCATTTTTTTATTTTCAATAATCTTGTGAATGGCTAGTGTCATAATGGATTTCTACCATCGGGTAAAAGGGTTGGAACTATAAGATTACTTAATTGATGATGTGGTAGAGGTTCAGGCTTGACACATCCAATTACATTTTTTGTTGTTGTAATTAAAATATTTTATTTTAATTCATTCTCTCATGTTTAATAAATGTTAAACGATTTGTTTGCATTATTCTGGTCTCTGTTTTATTGCTTCAATTTTGCATTCAACAGCCAACTATTAGCCTTAATACACACACAGACAAATTGCACTTTCATATAATAGTTCTACAATAAATTGAATACTAATGATTCTAGTTGTAACCTATATAAAGGTGCAGAAGTTGCTATGTGTATAAGTTCATCCCTGTTAAGAGAGTCAAAGGCAAATTCTCCCTGGGTTTAAATACTGGGATATAACAGAGCTAAAGAAAGGGGTGTGAGATGGAAGAACTAACCTAAATTGTATCTAGATTTAATAAATAGGTTTAGAGCTAGTCAATTAAAAAATGATGCAATCATTGGTTATATACTTCATCATTACACCTCTAGATCCTACCTGAAGACCCTGGATCCTACCATAGATGGGTGTGGATCCTGGTAGTGTATGATCATTACATTACATATTGCTTTTTATTCATTTAATATGTATTATATATAAAATATCAAATTGTTTCCTTTTTATCTGAATGATTGCAAAGACTTTAATTTATTTAATTACTCTTATAATAATTATCTGCATAATATGTTAATATACAGAGACAATAAAAATTAAATTAAAAATTCTTTTTTAGCAAAGTGTAAATAGAATGAACTCTTTTGTAATTAGATGTGACATGTTGGACTATTTCCATCATCTATGAGTGAATGTTGAATGTACAGAAAATTTTAAACTTTATTTAAACTTTTCAAATACAAACAACTTGTTAGTAATAACACACAATTAGACAACACAGATTAGTAATTACACAAAGTTTTGAGTAGTAGTATTCTCCACTCTTCTTCAGGTGTTGCTGGCCTGATATGCATAGTGACAGTATTTGCGTAGAAGTCGAACTCGCACTTTTAGATTCTTGAATATTGAATTTAAGGCAAATGCTCTAACCAACTGAGTTATTTTGTCAAAGGTGACAGATAGTAGAAATTTGATATATTTATATATGAGAGTTGGTTCAAATCATCCTCTGAGTCCTGCAAATCTTCCCAGCCCTTCAGTTTTTTTTTTATAATATTACTTTTTCATAAGAGCAAGATTAATTATAGGCTTCCATATATTGTGCATTGCCACACTGGGCTGACTTATAGGATTTTTTACCATTCTCATATGAGCAACTTCTTTGAATTTTCTTCTGTGCATTTTTTCTTCTTTAACCAATATTTTTGTATTTTCCCAATTAAACATATGACAATGGTAAAAAATCCTGTAAGTCAACACAGTGTGGCAATACACAATGTATGGAAGCCTCTAATTAATCTTGCTCTTAGGAAAAATGGGAAAAAAAAAATTGATGGACTCAGGAGGATTTGAACCAACCCTCATATATAAATATATCAAATTTCTACTATCTGTTTTCTTTGACAGAATAGCTCAGTTAGTTAGAGCATTTGCTTTAAATTCAATATACAAGAATCTAAAGGTGCGAGTTCGACTTCTATGTGAATACTGTCACTGTGCATATCAGGCCAGCAACACCTGAAGAAGAGTGGAGAATAATACTACTCAAAACATTAGTAATTACTAATACTACTCGAAATGTTGAGTAATTACTAACCTGTGTCATCTAATTGGGTGTTATTACTAACAAGTTGTTTGTATTTGAAATGTTTAAATAAAGATTAAAATTTTCTGTATATGCAACATTCACTTATAGATGATGGAAATAGTCCAACATATCACATCTAGTAATATACTATCATCACAAACTTTCAGGCTAAGATTCTTTTGTAATTTTCAAATAAAAATAAAAAATAGCATGCTTATATTATATGTGAGTAGTCCATTATATATTTTTTTTCTTTCTTTACTTTGGATCATTAATCAAAGTCTGGAATGGAATCTTCTTATTAGTTTGGGAATATAAATGTAATAATGACCAATTAAATCAATTGTTTCATATCAGTTTGTCTGATCACTGAAATTCTTTAAATGCAATAATCCATTGGCATCAGCTATTCTTTGGCTTATATAAATAAAAGTGCATATAAAAGAATCAGATCTATATCTTAACTATTACCTTTTACAAGAAAGATCAAAGTTTGGTCTGACTATTCTTTATTCCATCTTCTTTCTGTAATTCAAGTAAAGTCTGTACCAAAAATCAGAATAATAGTCTTGCGTTGTTAGTCGAGAGGTATCGCAGCCGCCATGCAAGCAAGTAATTGGTTGCAGACGGTTGTGGGTTCGCGTCCCGGCCGATGCTATGACATATGAAAGAAAATCAGAATAATAGTCCATTAATGATTTTCATTATCTTCTGATAGACATTTAGTATTGTCCCCTTTCCCTCACATTTGGAGGATGCTAATGGGTAAATTGTTTCATGTTTTTTTTACTTTAATTAATTTTAATTTTTTAATTCTGTTTAATTCACCAATAGCAAATAGCTTAATTATGGTTACTTTTACGAATGTTAAAAATAATGTAATGTGTACTCTAGTCATTAATATCCATTACATAATATATATATGTTTCTGTAAATATATTTTTAAATATTAACAAATTCACCACTTTCTTTATTTTGCTGTTAATATCTTATATAAACGTAATTCACCCACTCTAATTGAACATTTTTTAGCAAAATCTTTTATTGTACATATATGCATACACAATCTTAAGTTTTGACTGTCCTGCAGTCTTCTTCAGTGCTATGATAAAATGAACAAAATAAAATACATAACTGTAGTTATGTATTTTATTTTGTTCATTATATCACAGCTCTGAAGAAGACTGCAAGACAGTCAAAACTTTATGTATTTTATTTTGTTCATTTTATTATAGCACTGAAGAAGACTGCAGGACAGTCAAAACTTAAGATTGTGTACATATATATGTATAATAAAAGGTTTTGCTAAAAAATATTCAAAGTGGAGTTGATGAATTGTATTTTTAAATACAAGTAAAAATAATAGATCAGATTATTATCAAAGATACTTTAAAATAATTAAACCATATATGTATGACATCTACACACAACTCTGTTAGTCATATCATCGCTGATTAAACCTTCAATGAATCAAAAATCAAAACTTATTGTTATAAGTTAGAATACCTTTATCATTTACTTAAAATAAACATCACATGACCACCACTTCTTATTTACTTAAAATACTAAATATTTTTAGCAAAATTCAAATTTTCTTTATACTAATACATTTAATGAATAATCCATTTGTTCAAGAGTTTATACAAAGTCCTATCAAGGGAAGTAGAAGAACAGGAATCACAATCTATGGATCCTGCTCTGCTATTAAACTAACCTCACAGTGCTTTAAATATACACAACTGTTAACTATAATATCCAAGTCACACAACATTTTGAGCACTGTTATTCGTATCTCTTATTGACAGAATAGCCTAGTTATTTAAAACATCATCTTAAATTCAGTATTTATGAATCTAAAGACCAGCACTTTAATTCCATAGTAGCTATCACTGATTAGGCCAGCAATATTTAAAGTTTATAAAAAAAATAATATCACTTGAAATGTTATGTTTTTTAACCTGTGTGTTATTATCAGCAGCTAATGCATTCAAAAAAAGTATAAATAATGTTTAAATTTTTCTAACAACATTCAACAAGTAAAACGCTAATATCCCAAACCTTCATACAATTAAGAATGAAGACATTTATTTTACAATGGATAAAAGTAGTTACATTAAATTTTTTATATATGAAAGATAAGTATATGTATATATTTAATTTAAAGCTATAGTTTATTACCAAGTGATGATCCAATAGGGATCTCAGCTGAATGGCTTCTTATAGATAAAATTTAAATTCTATAGATTCTGTTATGACAAGAATCTCACAAAGAAATCTTTTTTTTTCTTCTTATTGATAATATAAAAACATAAGCATTTTTACACTGTTTAAATGATGATTTCAATTGTTTACTCTTTTCCATTCCCCTATCTTCTTTTTTTTTCTTCAATAATAATAAAATATTATCAAGTTTTAAACTTAATTACTAATCTAGGCTTACCTTTTTAGACAACTGAGGACCATGTTCCATGGCATACATAATCGCTTCAGAAATCTGCCCATCTAGTATGCTTAAAACTTCCTCAATGTTAAAAACACCCTTCATACCCACTGCCAAACGCTCCAACGCACTTATGTAATCATTCCATGGCTGATCCACTTCTGCTACACTAGCTAAACATCCACGTACAACATTCATACAATAGCCATTACATGGTTTAACATTGACCAAGCCATTACAATGGGGGCAGTAGGTCAACTTCATTAGTGCCTGGGTACATTCCGTAGGAATCTCCATATGGTCAGTAGTATTAATAACTTCTATCCCGAGATTAAGAGCTAGCAGAAAAAAGTGCGCCGCCTGGAATGATTTGATTAAATGCAAAGACATTTTACGTGGCACTTCTCCAAAAGGTGAAATTTCCTGTTGAATTTCCTGTAAGCATTCTTTATATTCCTCACTAAAATCCTTGAGTTTTGGATTAATAGTATGATGAAACACTAAAGGAAACAAATTGTCAAAAAATGATGATACGCTATCTTCAATTTCAACTTCCCGTCCTTGTATATATGCTACCAAATCCTGGTAAAGTTTTCCTATCGGAACTTTGGCAAGAACAGCCATACTTTTATACACATCTGCAAACAAAATGTTGGTGCTATTTTCAGAAGCTCGAATCATCTCGATAAATTGTTCTGAAAAAAAAAAAGTAAATAAATATATAATATATTTCATGTATGTTTAAAAAATAAATAAACATAAAAGTAGAATAGATTAATTGTAAATTTAATACAAATTTCCTTATATTAAAAAAAAACAAATGCTATTATATAATTAGTTTGTTTAACATTTATAACCTTAAAAGGCCAAGATGTCTATCATTGTCTAGCTAACCATTATCATCACCATTATTATAAGCCTATTACAAAGCAAAATGGCTTTGCAAACACTTTTTGATAATGATCACTTATCAATCATCTTCCACACAGAAAAAGCATATTTCATCACATCTCTAATCTCCCACAATTACTTTAACACCATTGATTAATATTTTTTCTTGCTATGAGATGTTTAACAATTTAGTCTTGATAATATCTATTAGAAAAATTATTATTATAGTTGGGTTGGTCATATGGATAGAAGAGATGATAACAGATGAATAATTGAAATCTTAAAATGGATTCCAAGAAGTTGCAAAAGACCCAGAAAAAGACCATGTGTAAGACGGATGGATGAAATAATGAAGTGTGTGGGAATGAGAGGCTAGAGATCAGAGAAGATGGACTGAACTTGGGAGAGACATTCATCCTACAGTAGATTGGTAATGGGTGACAATGATGATGATGAGTCTTTATAATAACTTCTGTAAGACCAATTTGTATTGAAAAACATCACACTGTTTTTCCGTCTTAACTTATTATTCCCAATACACATTTTTTCTGCATTTGTAATGCTTGCAATCTCTGCTTGTTCTGCATAGTTTAGTGCAATAGTAGAACGGCAAACTCTGGAATATAAAGTTTAGTGCAATAGTAGAACGGCAAACTCTGGAATATAAAGTCCCCGGATTAATTTCAATTCTGACATTTTCATTATTTGAGCTCCTGAAAAATAAAATCATTTGATTATTCCCCCCCCCCCCCATAGTTTGGTGCTATGATAGAACGCTAATTTCTGAAGTGTAAGATCCTCTGATCGATTTCAGTTCTGGCCCTTCCAGTGCCCAAACTTCCAATGAACTCGCAAACAATAAAGCTATTCAATTATTTTTTATTTATTTCTCTGCTTCAATTCATAATTCAAAATCCATATATAATTACTAAATATTCCAACACTTTTTAATTAAAAGCTTTTTTTCTAAAGCACAAAAATAACAATTTTTCTTTATACATCTAAATGCGCTGGAAAAGCAGATAACGGTGAAACTAAGATACGATTTGTAATATTAAATGGTTGAGTAGCTTTCATGAAGTTGATCTTTTCACAAGTGGAAAAATGATCTGAAAAAGATATAATATGTAGGTGACCAATATTTAAATATATGCAAAATAGCAGATTAGAAAGTCCATTTTTTGGAGCAGAAAGTATTCTTCCTTTCGATTTATAGCGTGGATGTTATTAGCTATGTGCCATGCTTCTTTGATTTTACATTGTGTTAGAAGTGGAGGAACATTCAGATGTATGACTGTGAGTTCTAAAAAGATGGAATTATATTCAGATTTATTAAGACCTCTTTTATATAAGTAACAATGTTGAGAGACACGCTCAATTAAAGAAATTTGAATATACTTTCATATAACTTTTTCATATTACAAATTACTCTACACTTTTGTAAATCTGTCAGAGAATCAATTTTAACTTAAAACCTTAAAAAATAAAATATTTGATGTGTGATTATTAAGAATAGAAGAAGTTATAATACAATACTTTTTAAAAATTTCTGTTTAAGAATGTTCTTCAAATAGAAATTTGGAAAACAACTGTATTCTAACAACTTTCACTCATATAATGAACTTCAAATATTTTATTAATATAAATACAAGATCAGATATTATGTAACTTTTAAAAAAAACCTGACAGAACATAAAAATATATATTCTTAAAGGAAGGTACTAACGCATCTGTATATTCAGAAACGTAATAACCGCTAGACTATATAAAAATTGAAACAATAATTGAAAAATAAACTCTTAAATGCTGAAAGGTATGGAGAAAAAAAATCATGTGTCCAAATGATGAAAAAAGAGAGGCCTAAGGATTTTCAATAAAGAAAAATCAGCCATCCAATCATAATGAAATGGCAACTGTACATAATATCCAACATATAAATTTGACAATACAGTTACTGCTCATGATTCTATACCTGCCAGAATTTATAAATCAATATCTTACTTGATAATTGAAGTGCTTGCAAAATATTACAATCAGTTGTGTGCACAACCAATAGATTGGCCAATGATTAATAACAGAATAATTTTTTGTATAAAAAAGAATAGGAATATACACAACCCATATGTAAATGACCTGAGAAATATTACTATCGAGGACATTGACTCAAAAATATTTGCTAGAATTATATTGAAGAAATTGTATAATAGAATAAAAAATAGAATTTCAGTGGATCATTACGCTATTAAAGGTAAGAGAGCAACTGATGCAATTATGAAGATCCAGGATGCAATCAGATATGCCAGGTGTAATAAGTTAACTCAATTCTTTGCACTGCAGATAGACTTTAAATCTGCATTTGATGTGGTTGATTGGTCATTTCTGTCTAGTTCATTGGCACCACTTGTGGAGGGTGAGGAGAATCTAATTACAGCAATCAACAATTATGTGACCAACGGGAGAATAGCGCTTAAAAACTTTGCAAGGCGTTCTAATTTCTTTGTTCCATCAAGGGGGATCCCACAGGGGTCTCCTCTGGCAGCCCTCCTCTTTGCCATTTATCTGGATCCGATGATTAGGGAAATAGAAGCCTCAACCAATGGGATTTTCTTACCGCAGCTTGGTGCCTTTGTTCATGTCACTGCCTTTGTCGATGATGTTATTATTATATTCGAGAATGTGGCCAGTGTGCATAGAATCTTTAACATCTTAAATAAATTTCAGATCTCTACAGGCTCATGTATTCAGTCTTCCAAGTCGGCTGCATGGCAATTGGCCACTGCCAAGAGAATCCCATGTGACTTCTTGGGCATGCCTTTCTCCTTTCTAGGGTTGCCTCTCTATCTGTCTAAAACTAAAATGAGTGCCCATTTGAACAAACTGGTTGTAAAAATCATCGAAACTAAAATAAATGCCTTTTCCCCATTTAAATTGTATGAAACAACCAGAGCAAAGGTTTTTAACGCTATTGCTGTTGGTGGGCTCTCTTACTATGGACCATGGATGAAAATCTTTAATGCCACTAGTCTTAAGATCATTCAATTGGCAAAAAGATATATTTGGGGTAAGAAATATAGCCTGATACCTACTAAATAATGCAGCTACCGATTGGAGAAGGGGGTCTCAATTTAATTGACCCTAAGTCATTGGTAAGCTTCATTAAGGCAAGAGCTTATTTAAGGATCATTGACGATAATTCGCTCAGGCCGCTAACACAGAATATTAATATAGATTCTAACCTGGGGTCAGATGGAGTATCTTATTTTGATGATATGATGATTGCATACAGGGATATCCAGGATGATCTAAACTTAGAGACCTTAGATAATTTAAAATATAAAGAGCTAAAAAATAGAGAGCTTTCTAATGAAAACTCCTGGCTCAATGCCTCATTAAAAAAAATTCTAAAAAATTTCCAATCTATTTGTACATCACAGTCTGTTATGAAATTTATTTTCAGATTGATAAATGGAATTTTGCCAACCACCACTTTTTTAAACCAAAGGCTGAAAATGGGCCTGGATGATCTATGCAAATGCTGTAACAGATCCGACGAGACCTTTCTTCACCTGATGGAGGAATGTACAGCCTTTAGTGATTTGAGATTTATGGTCTTTCATAAGCCTATTGTGAATCTAAGACTCGTATTTAAAGAAAACATTGTTTTATTCAAGTCTCATAATGCCATAGTTATTGTGCATGTAATGAGAGCAATATGGATATCTAGGTGTGCTCTGAGCTTTGGTAACAAGAAGATATATTGGAAAAAAAAAATGGAAAAAGAATGGGATGACATGTTTTATAAAGGTTTGAAATTTTGGCCAAGAAAAACGTTTTTATTGGTATGGGGTGGTTATGTTCCTACAAGGTGTGAAATGTGGAGCTGAATGCACTTACAGAACACTGATTAAATGAAAGGTGGAGATAATGTAATTTACTGGATACATTTGAACTTAATTTATTTTTTAAAGTAATGATTGTTACGATGTATGTACTGAATCAAATGTAAATATAGTTTTTTTAAATAAAAAAAAAAAAAGCTTCCTAGTAATAAAAACTGATATTCCAATGAGCCATAATTTTCTCGATAAATAATAATAATAATAATAAATCTTTATAAATTATAAAAAAGTGCCCAAAATTTACAATAAGTATTGTAATTGATTAAATTATTTGTCAAACAAACTTAAATTATCAAGCCAATAAACTTCTTGTAACAAGTGCCACCTTTGATAGTTCACCAAGATAACTGTTTCAAGGCTTATGAACACCCTTCTTCATCTGGCTGCAAGGACAACTGATATATTATAGGAAAGAGCTTTGAATATTATATTGGCTGTTACAGATAGCCCCATAACCAGCTGAGAAGTCTTTGCAAACCCTTAAATTTCCTTGGTAATTTTTGATATGAAGATAAAGATGGTAAATGATCATTACATGTGTGGATATTTCTTAAGAAATCATTTAAGGAGTAATTCATATGATCAGTTTCCAGTTTAACATCAGAATATTTAATTTATGAATTATTATAGGACTTTTTGATAAAATTTTATACAAATTTATACATTTAAATCAAATTTTAGGCTAAAGACTAATTACATATATAAGATGACTAACTTTTACACACATTTGTACACACCAATTTTGGGATATATATTTCCAAATCTATTCTAAATAGTTAAATGAAAACCACAATTGCATTTGAAAAAACTAATAGGTACCAGAATTATTATTATGTATGAATGAAATAAATGATAGAATTAAACTTGGTTTGGAGTGCTTTTGGTAGAAATAACTTAATACTAAAAGGGAATATGCTTATGTGTTTAAAAACAAAGAGTTTTAAAAAATGTGTTTTACCAGTTCTTACTTCTGAATCTGAGATTGGAACACTTAACAGAAGATCAATACAGAGATTTCAGAACACTCAATGAAGTATGGAAAGATGCGTGTTAGGATTAACAAGAAGAGATCGAAAATAAAATGCCAAGAGATAATAAACAAGTGTTACTGACATCACTGACAGAATTAAGAAACTGAAATAGAGTTGGGCTGGACATATTGCTGGAAAAGATAATAAAACTGGATTTCAAGATTGTAAAAGATCTAGGAAGATACCATGTTTATATTGGATGGATGAAATAAGAGAGTGCTGGAGTGGTGTGGAGAAGAGAAGCTAGAGATCGGAGAAAATGGATTGAACTTGAAGAGACCTTCATTCTGCAATGGATTGATTGGTTGAAAATGATGATGATCAGAAACTATAATATTTAAAGATAAAAATCTAAAACTAAAAATTTCTCATAATATTGATACTCTAATATCAAATGTTCCACTATACTTGTAGCTATGAGTTGCTCATTGAATTACAGTCATTGAAATAAAAGTAAGATTTTTTTTTTTCATAAACTTTAATGATTATTTATTAATTATTATAGAGAACAATATCTTTTTAAATACATTATTTTATAATTTTGGTTGTAAAATATTTAAACTATGATGTGGTTGTATATCAACACAGATATAAGACAACCATAATCTGCAATACTCAAATATATAATACTGTGAAATATTTATTTTGCATATATGCATAATAATATTGGCATTTAGAAAACATGGGATTAAAATTTTAAGGTATGTTTACATATCATTTTCAACTATTATGAATACACTGCAGAATACTTCAATTTTTTTCCATTACTTCCAAACCATACCTTCCCTTCTCCTATTGAATAGAATCTAAATAAGTGTTTATCCATATGAAATATTTTGTAGCAACAGCTTCAGATTAGCTTCATTTTCTAACTAATATTCAAACACACAAGCAATTTTTTTTTTAAAAAAAAATCTATCAAAACCATTCTCCATCAAAATTTAATTTTATGATTAAGTTCATCCATTATTCATATCTGAATAAATATTTTTTTATCAAAACGATAGCCATTCTAACTTCAAGAAAAAAATGCTGAAGATTTTTTTTCCACATGAATTATTAAACCAGTATTTATATGTTGGCATAATAAATAATAGTGTAGTTTTCATTATACCACTTTCATGCAAGGTAGGGACTGTTTTCTATCCACTTTAAACATGTTGTAGAGGGGTGTAATCCTAAACATATGACCAAAGACCTGTGAAAAAGATGTATGATCCCCAAAATGCACATTTTATGCTGAACCAGCACTAATGAGTTGGCCCAAATCACAATCTCTTACATATATCTTTTATAATTGTTCAATATATATATATATATAACATACATTTTTAAATAAAAAATATCAAACAAATACCATCAAAATAAATAATATATCTCAATATCAACACACAACTCAAAACAAATTATACCATTATCAAATTACAATTTTTTTTTTTTTATTACAGTTAAAAATTGTCAGGAAACAATTGAAGTACTTCTGTAAAAATATTATTTTTTTAATATGTTAAATATATTTGTTTAATATAATATATTATATATATTGTACCCTCACTTCCAGAAATATATAGTATAACTTAAAATATGACTAGCTCAATTAAATCGTTATGCTCGGCTAAAATATGTATAACTATTATTAATATATTTTTATAATACTATATCTTATCAGATTTATTATAACTAACAAGAAATTAATATGGTTCAATATCATGCACTAATTAAATAAGTATTTATTAAATCATGAGACTATGAAGTGAAGTTACAAGTGGTAATTGAATTTACATTGAGGCCATATCTTCTAAGATATTATCTCAATGGCATAAGAATACTATTACCTCTTTATTATCTCACTAATACATCTATAGCACTCCTATGTCTTTTATAAAAATTAACTAACTTCAATAATAATAATAAATAAATCTCAATCTTTTTATCAAAGAAATATAACTAAATAATCTCAGGTTCTTTTAATTATCTTAAAGTAATAATACTTCTTGCAGATAGGCATGATAAGGGATTTAATATCAAACCTAACTACACCTAACTTATAATACTAATAAATAACTAATAATAACAATCTTCAGTGTATAAGTTAACCTTATCTATTTTATTATACTACTAATCATTAAGAAAACAAGTAAATCATCTACATGTCTTTCATCTTCATATAGTATCTTAATTGAGAATATAATAAAATCTTATAATTTAATAATATGTGGCAATAAATAATGTTATACTCTTATATTGTGCATTATAACTATTTCGTGACCATTATAACATAATATGTTAATGTCAATGAATTTTTATAAATTATATTAAGAAAATACTGTATTTCTTTTTTTAAAAATAATAATAATTTAATTCATATTGTGCAAATATTATGTTTTATTCAAATTATCTGTTGTCAAATGCTGTGGTGCAAAATAATGAATTCGACACACTTTTAAAACAACTTAAACAAATTTATTTACATCAACTTTAATAAACAACTTATATACATTATTTACATTACAAGTGGAAATCAAGAAAAATAAAAATAAGAAAAATAATAATAATACAAGATTCTTACATTGTTATGATTTCCATAATCCAAAATAAATAATCCATACATTTTTTAAATGTTTTATCAGTAAAATTTAATTAAGTTTATGAACTTATATTTTACTAAATATCATTTATAATCACTTAGTACAATACAAGGCTTTGATGTGAAATATCACTTATGTAGCACATGTAAAATAAACAAACTTTAATAATTAAAATGCTACTCCATTTAAGTATTATAGCTATTTCTATTATAATGTAATTATTATGTATTACATTTATTATTAGCATTAACTAAATATCAACTAATGTATAGATTGATATAACTTTGTAATATTATGTGACTTTTATTGATTACATAATTATTTACTTCACTCTAATGTAATTTCATAATATATGTCTTACCAAAATATGCAATACATATATGTTCTTTTCTTAAAATAATATTTTAAAATTATTCATCAATTTTGTGAAGACAAAATTTTATTTATAAATTACCAATTTATAAAGTTATTATATTAAAATAAATTCTATGATTCTTTTCCATTTAAACTACTATTCTTCTTTACTTGTTATTCCTATTCCCTCTTAATAAAATCCTATCTTCAAATATCATTCTAATCTTATTTAACTTCAGTATCAGCTTACCAATTTTAAAAAAAAATGACTATCTAAACTCTCTTATATCCCATCATCTATATATGATAAACCCTTCAAACAAAATATAAATTTCTATCTAAAATTAATTTAACTTGTCTAATAAAAAAAATAAAAAAATATAGATATATTTTTACTTCTTACTAACTTGAAAATAAATATAAATGACTCATACTAATATAATAAATCAAACTCCTAATATTGTAACAGAGACATTAAAGTTTATTCACGAAAGAATCACATAATTATTTTTAGATAACTCTTATTACATTGTATTAAATTTATATTATAAAATAAAGTATGCATATTAAAATAAAACGATTATTGATAGTATTATGCGTGTATATTCTTTAAATATTTATCCATTTACTCAACAATCAAATAATACTTGGTTTATCTAAAGAAAACAAAGCAAAAATACATTAAATTATTAATATTATATAATTATTACCATAAATGATACTCCAATTTATAATCAGCCAAACGATGTCCTCCAGGATTATAGTTTTACAAAAATAATATCACATTTATACTCAACAATTATTCTTAAAATATTACGTGTTATAAAATTATATAAAAAAATAAACTTTATGAAATTAAGTGTTATATTAATGTGTAATTACTTTTAAAATGTACCTCTCTTATCTTTAATAGATCAATAAATAATTAAATATCTATGTTAGTTAAGAAAACAAAATATGTTACATAAAATCCAACGGTGTCTTCTTTCCACCCACAATTGTTCTTTTTTCCTAGGCACAACATTTTACCAACACCACTTCCTTTTTCCGGTACATCACGTGTTTAAACAGTTTTTATGAAATAAATGGAAAATGTTTTTTTTTTTAAAAAAAAAAAAAAGATAAAATAAATTTCACCATAAAGAAACAAAATAATAATTAAAACAGTTTATAGGATCCGGATTTATTTAAAAGTTATTATCTTCCTAGGATTAATCAATAGTTAAATGTTTAATTTAAGTTTTTATAAAAATTGACTTGGATATCCACGTATACTTCTATGCGCATTTCTTAAAATATTCAGCAAAACATTTTCTAAAATTTTTCTATATAACCAGCATATAGAATTTAAATATTATAACGTTTTTTTTTTTTTTTTATTAAGTATTTACTTATCAATTAATTTTCCGATTTATCTGCCTTTTAAAATTATCGAAATTTAGTCTTTTAAACAACCAAGACTTAATAAGGCAAGTATTTATAAAATTATTATTAACTTCCATATCTTTACAAAAGATATATTAAAATATGTAATTTAAAATACTTTCTTCATAAAGAAGTATTTATCTTCCTTTAACATATTTGTTTATAAGAAATCAATTATAATCAACTTTTAAATTCATATAATGTCCAATATATTATTTTTATCCAACTAGTAATTCTCCTAGTTAATCCAGCGTTCACTATATTCTTAATATAAGGTTTCCAACACATTTTATCATTATACAATATTTTCATGATTATTCGATAGTAAAATTGAGCTTTGATAGAGACGATCAATAGGGAACTATAAATAAATTAGCACTGCATATTAAACGATAAACTTTTATAAAATTATTTAAACTACTCTCTTATAAATTAAGAAATATTACGAGAGCGTCTATAATTTTTTACTTAGCTATATTTAATAGCACACTTCACTTAAAAGAAATTACAATCACCCCCTGAACAATTGAACTTCGGTTTTTATACCGGAATAAATTACCCACTTGATTGGTAAATTAAACAATCACCTTGCTAGCCTATTTACATATCTTACCAACAATACGAAATTAAAAATAAATAATGATTTATTTAATATTTATTATTTATTACATTGTTTAATTCTTAAATTAATTTTTATCATTTATTTAAAAATCCATTAAACATTTTTAAAAATATATGTTTTACTTTATTTCACTTTTAACTTTTATAAGACTATTTTTCTAAACAAACTAAGTCTATTTTTTATTCATTATATTTTTTTAAACAGTATTTTAAAAATCAGATTTAATATTTCACACCAATTATTTTTATTTTCATCTCGTGATAGCCAATATAATATTTATAAATTTTATAATAGAATTTTAAAACAGTTTTGCAACTTTACTAAAAAAACTTACAAGCATATGTGTACATGTGTCTATCTGTCACCTGATTTACAACACAGATATAAACGCTTGTAATTATCTAAAAATAAACTAACAATTCAATTTTATAAAATAAATATTTTTTAAAAACAAATAATATACTATAACAACTTTAAAATAATAATTCGATATTATAAAATCAAATATTAATCTTCTATTATATACTTTTAATAACAAAAATATTTATATTCACATACTAAATATTAATCTTTATCAACAATAAATATATATGCATTTAATTTTAACTTGTCTTTTTTTAAAACTTTTAGCTTTAAACATTTATTTACAAAACTTATTAATGCAGTATTGATCATGGCCAGTTTTCCCAACCATATAATATTATCATTTTTTTTTACTAAAACGTCTCCCTCAAATATTAGCACAATTTCACATATCAAATATTCATAGTTTACTTTAGTTAAACTTTTGAAAGATTATTATAAATAAAATCAACATCATATAGCTATAATATATCTTAAATTTAAAATTTTTAAACAAATTGATATAACAATTTATGGAGACCCATACAAAAGGGCACAATATATATATATATAGCACATTATTATAGTTTAACTGATAAGTAAAACTTACCACCCTGACAACATTGACAAAAATCATATTTTTATGATCACACCCCTTCACAAGCTATTAAAACTGGATAGAAATCAGTCCCTACCTTGCGTGAGAGTGATGAAGTGAAATTACACTACAGACATATTATTCATTAAGCGGATAATCTCTAGTCTAATGAATGACTAATAAAAGGGCATCCTGTATATTGTCTTTGGAACTGGTAAAAATAGTACAATCATCAGTATATTATAACTACATAAGGTATTTAGTATCATGACTGTAAATTGGTAGTGAGGCAAATAAATAAGTGCAGGGTAACTTATGTAGAGAAATAATAAGTCATTAGGAAATTAAGGCAGCATTGAACAAATATGACTATTCTTTGATAGAGTTTGTTTCATGCTTCAGGAAATGTTAAATGAAAGGAAAAAGAATGATTATAAATAAATAATTACTAAAAATATCCAACAGTTTTTCAATAGAAGAATGAAGATAGACAGTAGTGAATTAGAACAGATTAGCAACTATAAATATCTCAGTTGAATTATTGCTACTGAAGGAAACATAAGGGATGAAAATTAATCTCAGCATTAATCGTAAAAGTTTGCTTTTAGAAGAAATAATTTGACATTAAAAGATGCTAATCCCTATCTGAAAGTTTGTGGTGATAATATCTGACTGTAATTATAAATTAAATAGTTTCTATCATTCCTAGTTTAATTGTTAAATGTTTTTAAGAAAATTCATACATTATGTAAATATTTCAAATACATTCTACTGATAGTAATAACACACAAGTTATATATATAAGACAATGTTTCAAGGGTCTGTCTTTGTTGGACCTCACTGGCCTAATCAGTGCTATATTAGTTTGGAAATCAAACTGAAATTTTAAATTGATGCATGTTGAATTCAAAATAGTGCTTTAACTAAGTTATTTCAGTCAAAGGCTTTGTTTAGAATAGGTAATTGCTTAATATTACCATAAATTCAATATATGATAAAATTGTCTACAGTTTCATCTTAAATTCAGTATTCATGAATCTAAAAATCACCAGTTTTATTTCCATACTCATACTATCATTGGTAAGTTTGCATCAGGAGAATAATAACACTCAAACCACTATGATATGTATTGAAAAAATCAAATAAAGTTTGAATTGTTTTAAAAACATTTAACAATTGAATTAAATGAAGGAAATAGTTCAACATAAAATACAAAACAAAAATGCTTACTTTCTTTTAATAAATATTTTTAATAAAAAGTATTTCAAATACAAACTTATGGGCTTAAAATTGGGATTTTTAATAGAAAAAAAAAATATATCTGTTAATCTCACAGTAAAGAAAGAAAAGATATATGTTGGAATTAGTAAACAGAAATTAAAAACAAGATATAGAGCTGAGGGAACAAACAGACATCATAGATACCAATAAAGAAATTAAAAGATAGAAATAAAATTGGGCTGGACATATTACTAGAAGATATTGAATGGGAAATGAGATCTAAATTGGATCCCAAAAGATTCTAAGAAATCTAGAAAAAGAGAATATGTGAAATTATTGATTCAAAGAAAAAAACTTCTCATAATGATTTGGAAAAGAGAAGCTATGAATTAATGAGAAGAGATTAAATTCAGAGATCTTAAAACAATATCACTTCTCTCCATACAATAGTGTCATCCAGTGCACACCATAGAAATTAATGGATGCCAAAATGTTTGTAAATCAAAATCCCTATCTAGTGCCTACTCATTCAATATGCCCAGACTAGTTTCTAGCTTGTGGCCTTCATCAGTGAGGAGATTTAAATCTTGAAGCATTGCACTTAGATCTTTGGATCTAATGCAACCCTCCAACAGCCACCTTTTACTTTTCAGTTAACTATCATGCTATGAATCCAAAATGAAAACAATGTTTTCAATCCAAGCTTATTTGCTTGTATAGCCATAAAGATCTGAACTCAATTCAGTATCTATACACCTTAGTGTCTTGGGTTTTTTTTAATAACTATAATTACCATCACCCATTGGCCAGGATGGTAACCATGTGGGACTTTCATTTTATAGTAAATTTATAATGGTTGGAAATGATTACTTTTAATATAAATTATGTGTGGGAGATGATGATCTGGGCCAACTGATGAGTTCTGGTTCCACATGAAATACATATATTGGAGGGTCATTATCTATTTCACGCATATATGGTCATGTGTTTCGGTTGTATAAAATGGGGGGGGGTAGTTATAGGGAGCTTGAAAGTATGAGTTCAAGTCCTTTCTGATTACATTAAGTTTAGTGAAGACAATATACATGTATTTAAATATTAAATATAATTCTTGTACATTTATTTTTATGTAATAAAAAAAAATCATTAGTTCTCTGATCTTCTTTTTATATATATCTTTATTGGTGTCTATTGCAAATTCTTTGTAGCAAGTGAAAAACTTTTTTTGTTGCTGTTGAATAAATAAATAATTAAAAGACAAAATAGAAACATGACATTTATATCAATTAGGATTATTCATTTATCGATATTTAGTGAAATATATATTTTTTAAATGTGTGCATATATAAATTTATTTATTGCATTGTGTTGCTTTTTTTTCTTCTAATATATGTGTATTCACGATTAATTAAAAATTACAAATCAAATCATAATTTTTGTTAAAACATTCAAATCCGTTCTTGAAAATGTAAAGGGTTTCCTTGTATTATTAACCAAATATTTTGCTAAATGAATATATTATAAATAATCTGCATACTTATTTTTAAATAGTCAAATCACAATAATAATATAAATAAATGATTATTGCTTAGTTCCTTTTCTTTCTTTAATGAAATCTATTTTTAAAATCGTAGTGTTCCAAATTTCATATCACCCGATTTAGAGATAAGGATTCCCTTGTCCGCTCTCTTTCATTAATAAGTCACAGAACTGATAAAAAGTGAAAATAAAACATAGTGCTCACATCAAATCTGTTTAATAATTTATTTATACTTATTTACATATATTTTATAAAGATTGATTATGATGAATTAGAAGAAATTAACAGTTACAAATACCTTGGTCAGATTATTAATACAGATGGAAACATAATGGATAAAATTAATCATAGAATTAAACTTGGTTGGAGTTCTTTTGGTAGAAATAACTTGATATTAAAAGGAAATATGTCTATGTGTTTGAAAAGGAAGCTTTTTAATAAATGTGTTTTACCAATTCTTACTTATGGATCTGAGATTTGGACACTTAACAGAAGAGCAATACAGAGACTTAACAAGAAGAGATTGAAAACACAATATATGGATAAGAGAACAAACAGGTGTTATTGACTTCATTGAAAAAATTAAAAGACTGAAGTGGAGTTGGGCTGGACATATTTCTAGAAGAGATGATAATAGATGAACAATTGAAATCTTAAACTGGATTCCAAGAGATTGTAAAAGACCCCAGAAAGAAACCACATGTGAGATGGATGGATGAAATAAGAAAGTGTGCAGAGGTGATGTGGAGAAGAGATCGGAGATGATGGATTAAACTTGGAGAGACCTTCATCCTGCAGTGGATTGATAATGGTTGATGGTGATGATGACATATTTTATTTTAATTTTGTTTTTAAATGAACATACAAACAGACATCAATTTATGTAAACAATTTTCTAGTGTATGTAAAGTGCAAAACATTAAAAAATTAGAGAATATTAAAAGGAGACCAGATCCATGCATGAAATGAAATTTTTATAGCTACTTGGAGTTCAATCTTATTTACAACACCAAGGTGACATAGTTATTTTTTTTCTTTGAAATAGTGTTACTGTTGAGACTTATGCCCCCCCCCCCCCCCCCCCCCCACCCCCCCAAACCCCAAAACAAACGAAACACCACCACGGATAAGACCCCCCGAAAGACAAACCAGAAAAAAATCCTGGAGAGACCACAAACTAACCATGACCACCCCCCACCCGAAGAAGGAAAATCAACCGACAACACCCGAAAAGCCCAAAAGAAAAACCCCCCATGGAAACCAAAAAAAACAGTTACTGTTAAAGTTGATCACTATTCAAATAATTTTTGATAGATGATAGCAAATGTAATACTATTTCCATACTATAAAAAGTAATTTTTTTAAAAACAAAATACATGTAAACAGACTTCAGATTAAATGTAATTTTTATCATGTCTCCTAAAATGCAATTATCTGGACCAAATAAAGTTACTTTAAAACTAAATATTAAGATTGTCACCATATTTCTCCAAAAATAAGACTGGGTATAGTATTAATTTTTGCTCCAAAATACACCATAGGGCTTATTTTCGGGAAATGTTTTATTTTTTCATGCACAAAAATCTACATTTATTCCAAGTACAAAAATGTACTCTTATTCAAGTACTTTTTCTCTTCACACAAAGTTGTAAAATTCTTACTCTGTGAGCACCATTACAATTCCTTGCTTGTACTCACTAGAATAGCTCTTTCTTTTTGCACTCAGTTTATTCAGTGATCAGAATATTATTCCATTTAAATTTATCATTAAATCAAGATTAAATTGAAGACTTGCAAGACAAGACTGGTAACAAAAATGATTATAGTTAAGCAAAAGCAACAAAAAAATTCAGAAAATGTTTCTGTATTTTACATGTGTACATTAAGTATGACCATTACAATATACAGCATATTGAATTACGATGATTCATATATGAAATAACCATGTTCATCCATTATCAAGGGTGCACATTGTAAACACTTTAATAGCCTTGCTTGGATATTCTTTTTAAAAAAAAATTTTTAATAGAAAGATTGATGATTTAACTTAAGCTGAACTTTGATTATTAAAATCACTTTCGATATTTTAATGTCTTTTAGGGGGGAAAAAATGTTTAAAAAATCAAACTAATTTTATCTTGAATATTTAAATGCCAACATAATAAAACTAAATCAAGCATTCTAAATCTAAGTATTAAACATAAATAAATACTTATGAATATATAAATGAAATTATAAATTGTCTCATATACTGACTTGTAATAGATAAATTGTTTCTCTATATATAGATAGAATTATTTTGGCAAAAATAGTTGATAGGAAAATACAAAAGAAGCATATAATTTATATTACCATTTATTTAAAGCATTAATGTCAATAATATTGTTTATTTATGTATTCATTACTTTACGATTTAATACATCCATTGGGTACTTCAATGGGCAAACAAAAAGCATCTATCTGGCTGATAAACTTAACTGGGGCTTATATTCAGGATAGGGCTTATGTTATAAGCATACTAAAAATTATGCTAGGACTTATTTTCTGATTAGGTCTTATTTTTGAGGAAACATGATATCCGTTTTCTGTTTTATACTGTGTGAACAGTTCTTAAATTATATTGTAGCATTCGTTAAAAAATATTTTCATTTTCTGCATCAAGATTGATGGTAAACTTGCATCTAGGAGGGGGGGGGGATCCAACTTGTTTCAAATTTCAGTTCTCCAAAATGTTGAGAAATAAATTATTGTATTTACATAAATCAATAATTGCTTGTATTAATTTATTTACTATATACCATCTTTGTTGAGGTATTCAAGATTATTTTAAAAAAGTAATTATTTAACCACTACATCCTAACTTATGTTAAACTGAGAAATCTGGTAATCATAAAAATCACCAGGGTCCTTTCATAATTTGTCAATATGGAAAAAATATTTAAATTGCAAGAAGCTGGATTAAAATTATTCTAAAAATACAAAACTTGCTACTAAAAAAATAAAAAAAATAAAATTTTACATAATATAAAATTATTTTGCATACATTAGTCTGTACGCATAATGAAACGATCTCTTTCTTCTCTTTATATCATACAGCTGGGTGCACTTTTAGTGGCAAACACCAAAATCATAGCTCTCGTGCTTGCTATTATTGTTGCTGCTTCCTGCATGATATAAAAAGTGCTTCGTTATGCATATGGACTAATGTATGCAAAAGAATTACATGATCAAATGAAGGGGAAATTAATATAACAATATAAAAACAAAATAATAATAATAAAAGTAACCAATTATTTGTTGCTTGTATTATTTTTATAGAATGAATAAAATTAAAGTTTTTAAAAAATAAAATATGAAGTAAAAAAAAAAAGACTAGAAGCAACATTTCAAAGCTAAGTCAAACAAAAAATTTGAATTCAAAAAGTCAAGAAATATAAAATTTCACCAATTGAAAAATATTAAAAAAATTGTACCTGATACAAAATATCAAAAAATGGACAGGGCTTATGATTTCAAGTTACTAAAAGCAAGCCATTCCATTACAAGTCATCGTTAATCAAATTATTTGACCATTTATGAACTTTAGTTCCATTTGTAGTCTTTATCTTTGTCATTAAAAACCATGATTCTCTTCGATTCTACTATCCAAGATCAGCTATCTATGTTATATAAATTTCAAAAGCCATGCTTTGCTACAAATCTTCAATTTATGTCATGTTATCTTCTTTCAAGTATTGTCAAGGAACTAAAGGATGGTCTTATTCAAGTTTAAACCATTTTCTGATCCCTAGCCTATCTTTTCTACATCATACCAGAAAACTTCCTTATCTCATCCATCTCACATATGATTTCTTTCTAGGTCTTTTACAATCATTAGGATCCTGTTTAAAATATCAAGAGTCCATCAATTGTAATCAGTTCTAGCAATATGTCCAGCCCAGATCCATTTGTCTCTTAATTTTTCAATGACATCAGTACTACCTGTCTATACTCTCACATGCATTTAATTTTTGATTTCTTTTTGTTAGTTCTAACATACATCTCTCAATACTTAATTGAATAACCTAAAGTCTCTGTATTGCTTTTCTATTAAATTCTTCAAGTCTCAGATCCATAATTAAAAGACACATCTATTAAAAATCTTTCTTTTCGAATCAATAGGCATATTTTCTTTTAATATTGATTTCTACCAAAAGCATACTCTCCAAGTTTAATTCTATTATTAATTTCATTCATTATGTTTCCATATGTATTAATAATCTGATTAAAATATTTATAATATGTTAACTTTGTCTAATTTATGAATATCAATCTTCTTTTTTTTCTGAAAAAAAAAACCCATTGAACATTAACCTTTTTAGCATTTACTTTTAGTTCTATTTTTTACTTTCAACATTTTCTGAATCATAATTTACAAAAACAACTAATCATCTGCAAAATCTAGATGACTTCCTATTTATTTTTATTCTTTTAAAACATCCCATTTTAATCCACAAAATATTTCCAATACAGCTGCTGTAAAAATCTTTGGAGACATGGAATGATTTTGTAGTTTACACTTGCTCACTATTAAGCTTCTTAAACTCTATCATACATAATTCTTGATGTTAATCGTCTTCTTGTCTTTTAAATAAATGTTGTGTTAAGATTGGTAGAAGTCCCTACTGTCGATTTTCAGGTGCATGGTCTTAAGGTTATAGCCTTAATATGTATTACTTTACGAAATGAGTATGTGCTTAACAAATTTAATTATTAATATTACTATGTAATCTTATCATTGCCAGTGCATTTTAATAAATATTCTTCAGAATGACAATATCCTAGGCCTATTATCTTGATGATTCATAGCTTTAATCGCTTTAAAAATATTTAGATTCAAATGTTTTTTTTCATAATTCACAAACCCAAAGCATAATGATAACTCATATTCATTGGTCCTTTTGATAACTTCTTTCAATATTTGCACATAATCTATTGCACTAAAACGACTTTTATACGCAACTTATTCTTTTGGTTGGTTAGAATTCAAAGTTCAGTGTAGAAGAGTTGTAATTGCATTGGTAAAGATTTTAAACAGAACTTACAGAAGACTGATAGGTTTGTAATTATTAATATCTTGTTTATCATTGTCCTTAAATACCACTTACATTACTGCTTTCTTCCAATCATTTATTACATCTTTATCATTTAGCCATTTGCAATAGAACTTTGTCAATAATTTTTCTATTTCTTCACTTGTTTTTCTTAAAATATCAATAATAATTTAATAATTTCATTACCTCCTGTTGCTTTTTCTTTCTTTATAGGTTTTATTGCATAGCTTACTTCTTTAAATAAAATCTATGGTAATTTAGAAGATGTAGTAATTGTAGGATATACTTTTTTATTATTCTTTAGTACTATAAAAGCTTTATATGATTCTTGCACACATTTCATGATAACATCAGTCTTTTTAGTAACGATTCCATCTTTTCTTTTTATTGCAGACACTTCCAATATCAAAATGCTGTTTTACACTTTTGAGATTCATTCACTTTTTAACACGTTTCTTGTCAATTCATAATTATAAACTTTTTTATAATATTATTAACTATTTTTCATATCATTTTAATAAACTCTGAATATTCAGTTCTTCTTAATAACACACTTTAAATTTTTTTTTCATATTCCTTCTTTTCTTCATACATTCTCTTTACACTAAAAAATTTATTAGTAAATAGCTACCTTTTTGCACTAGCTACTTTTCAGGCATATCAATTGTCTTATGAACCATCTTCAAAATCAGTTAATACTTAAAAACAATTTGCAAGTTTAAATTTAAATTTATTGGAGCATCTCTGAAAATTAGCGATACCAATTATTAATACTGTATTTTATTATAATTTTTATCTCTAGTTTTGCATTAACACGTATCATACCATACTAATCAGTAATCAACTTTCTATATTGAATATATTAAAAACAAAATCCTGAAATACATATTTTCTGTTAGTCAAAATATAATCCACTCAATTTGGATGCTTCATAATATATAGTTGTTCTTCTTCTGCAAACTCAACAAGTCTGCATCTTCTCTCATTTCTATTACCATCGTCAAATTTACCCACAGCACATCCAACTTATAATTGTTCATAATTCTAGCATTAAAGTTTCTCATGACAATTTTAAAAAGCTTCTACTTCTTCATCACAAAAAGAATTTGTAAGGCCATAATAAACCTGAATTATCTGCATTTAATTAATCTTGCTACTCTGTCTATTTATTATACTATCAATTACTCCAATATTTGTGCCTTTGTAATAAAATGCATGCCCAGTTTTTAAATCAATTCTAACATCATAATAGCATTTAAATGTGATTTGCAATTGTAAGCACATAAATTAAAGTTGCCCTCTACTTTCGACCACTAATTTTACAGTTTTCCTGCCAATAATAGTCAGAATTTAATTTCATCTATATGAAAGCCAAAAAATTTTACACTCAAAGTACCTTTAAGTAAATTCAACTGGTCTTTCAGTTAAGAACTATCAGACAATTAAGATGAGAAACTAATAATTTTTTTAATCTATTAAACTAGAGATAAAAAGTTAGTAAACTCTTGTAGTAGCTAATTAATACATGTTGCTAAATAGCTCACTCATATTCATTGACTAGTAGAATAATTGCAATACAATTGGAGTATACATTAGGAATTTACCCTTACAGTTGTGTGCAAATCCCTTTCTGCAACCTATGTATGAATAATATCAGATATATAATCTAATGTCTACCAATATCCCAAGCATTAATATATATATATCAGTTTGGAACAATATATATTTCAATTTGCTTGGAATATCCAAGATTATTAATTGCTACTTAGAACTTTAACAACTGTTTATTACCCAAGCTAAAGTAAGTGTATAGATTACATTATAATGGCTCTACCTAAATTACATTGTTATTTTTATTCCATCCAGTTAAATTTAAAAATATTCTTCAGAATAACAGATTGTATGAAATACAAAACTATAACATTTGATTAAAATCCAATTAAGAGCTTTTTAATTTACAAAACCGATGAACTTTGTAAGATTTTACAGACATTTACTAATAATCTTAAGATTAATGTCAAATAGTGACGGCAAAGTTTTAAGTTCAGGCTCTTCACTTTCTTGCATTTAATTTCCTAAGCAACTTCAAAGAAGTGGTGCTAGTAAGCTAAATCATATTAACACACATACACATTCTATATATACTAATTAAAATTACGATCATAAATCCTTTCAAAATACTTTGTAAAAATATTTATTAAAAAAAAAAAAAAGATTGCTTCCAGAAACGATTGCAAATCACACTTAACGTTTTTAACGTTATTTCAGCCATAAAAAAAAAAAAAGGGAAAAATTACATTACAGTATAAACTGAAGTGTTTTAATATCTTAAATAGGTCAGACCCATTAGTGTGGTTAAATTAACAAATACAGAATCTGTTTAAAATCTCTTGATTTAACTTTAATCAGCTCTAACTAATAGATTACGAGCACGGTTTAAAAAATAAAAGGAATAAAAGATTATTAGTGTGTAGTCATTTGAAAAGAATACAATGAAAAATGAAACAATCTAGCAAAGTTAGACAGGTGTCAAGCGATACAAAAGTAAACAATTTTTAGATTGCGGATTCATAGACCGCCTCAGGAGATTATCGGACCAATTCATTTAAAAACTAAGGAACACGTAAATACAATTTTTGTATTAATGATCAATTTGAAATACAATTTTTAAATAACAAAAATTGTTTTGGCAACACTAATAATGAACTTTGAAAAATATATTAAGGCATAGAAAAAGAGTAATTAGATTTGATTTAAAAGCATTATATGTATGTTTTAATTCGGTACTATCTGCCTCAGGGTAGGAGTTTCTTTAACAGCTTACTTTGTTCTATATTTCAAGAGCTGCCATTTTTCTTAAACAAGAATTGGCATACCTAACATTCTCTAAAATCAAACAGTATATTCCCCAATTCTTATCGTTTGTAGAAATTTAAAATATATATTATATTTTCTTTTTTTTTTTTTTTAATGAAGGAACGCGTTAAAAATAAATAAATAGTTGTTTAATTCAATTAAACATTTAAAAGTCAGGACGTTTTAAATATTATTATATACTCAAATCATCATCATCATCAACCATTATCAATCCACTGCAGGATGAAGGTCTCTCCAAGTTTAATCCATCTTCTCCGATCTTTAGCTTCTCTTCTCCACAACACCCCTGCACATTTTCTTATTTCATCCATCCATCTCACATGTGGTCTCTTTCTGGGTCTTTTACAATCTCTTGGAATCCAGTTGAAAATTTCAATTGTCCATCTATTATCATCTCTTCTAGCTATATGTCCAAAGCCCATGTCAAATGATATAGAAATCGGGTATCATAGTAGCGCAGCAGGTGAATGTTGGAACTTTATTCAGATTCCAGGCGGGTTGCTTTTTCTTTCATACAGCTGGCACATACTTAATAAACCACATATGTATTTCTAAATATATAATTATTCTTAGTTCGAACGTAAAACAAAAATAGGAAAAACAAAAAGTCATCATCATTCAACATTTGCCAAGTTTGGTGACTAATATTTGCTTTTTAACTAATTCTCTAATGGGGAGCTGTGACCCTATAATATGCTATTTATAGGCTGTTTTATAGCAGCCATTCATAAACAAGAATGGTCATTCCAATGCCAAGAAAATTCAAATAAAACCTGGTCTAATAATGAATTTTGCAAGGACTCAATGCAAACCAATCTGTGAAACATCACATGTAGAATATGCTGGTTACTTTTTCTCTTCGATATTTGCAATGCTGTTTTTTAATTTCAACAGAAAACTTTTCTTTGTGAAATGCTTTTATTAAGACCATGTCTAATTGTATCTCTCCAATGTATTCTATTCTCTGCCATATCTTCTCAATGGAAACAATCAATATCGCACTTCATTAAAATGTCTTGAGATAGTTATTATAACATGGGCAGAGTCTATATCTTTTCCATGAAAACCATACTTAAATTCATCATAAAACATACTTTTAGAAAGTCTTGCATTGTTCATTTGTATATATCCAATTTAACAAAGATGTGATTTTTCTTTAATGGATTCTATAGTAACACATCCAGAAAGTTGAAAAACATATTGAGTGATCTTATGATCCTGTCATTGTATTTTTAAAATTTTATGGCACATCCTTAAATGAAACATTTCTAATGCCTTTATACTGCATCAACAAAATGTCCTAGTCTCACTTCTTCTATATAATAAGTAAAATAGTAGTCCTATATACAGCTAACTTAATTGCAATAGTTATTTCCTTCTGATGAAATATCATATCTTTTAATTTGTTAAAAGCAACAGCAGCATATTGGCGTCTACATTGTATCTCAACAACTAAGTCTATTTTTTTTTTTTTACTTATAAAAATACCAAGGTATTTAAATTGGTTTACATTCTCAAGTTGATAATCATCCAAACTAAAAATTGCTGAGGATTTTCTTCCATCACTGGCTGATAAAGAACTTCAGTTGCTTGAACATTATTTATCAAACCAAAGTCTTTCAATGTTGCATTCGACACAATATTTCTCTTCAGTAAATCTTTTGAGCTGGCAAAAATGGTGCAATCATCAGCATAGTGTAAATCCAGAATTCAAAAAGTAGAAAGTTTTGCTTTTAATTGATTTAAATTAAAAATTACATCATCAAAACTATCATGTACCTTAATCCCTATTTCATTAAGCTGACTATAAACAATTCCAAAAGACAACTGAGGATGAAAATTGATAATATTAAAGCAAGTACATATCCTTGTTTAACACCAGTTTTCATTTCAAATACCTTAGACTTTTCCTTGTAATAAGAAACACTTCCTCTCATTTCATCATATAAAAGCTGTATGGTATGAATAAATTTTGGAAGACAATCAATTAACTTCAAATAATGCTATAAGCCTGTTCAATTAAGTGAAAAAAATACCTTGACCAAATCGTTGCAAGCAATACATTAAATCAGACTTTGGATTCCAGCATTTTCCTTATATTTTCCAGGCAACAAAACTCACATCTATAATGCTTCTTGACTTTCTAAAACCATTCTGAATCTCTGACAACCATTCATCTCAGATTGGAAGCAGCTTATTAGACAAAATCCTTGGAACATACCTTTGCTGTAATGGATAATAATGATATTCTATGATAATACTGCAATCTCGTCTATTCCTTTTATTTTTTAAAAATTGCAACAAGAGAAATATCCTTAAGATCAGATTGCATAACTTCATGGGTCCATATATTCTTTTAAAAATCCAATATCACTACGATATTTTAAGATCTCCAGATAAATCATCAGGACCTGTAGTTTTTACATTTTTAAGAATACAAAGAGCTGTTTTGACTTTGCTAAGTTGGATAGATTTATCAAAATGCAAATGTTTTACCTTGTCTAATATATGTATACACATATACATTGGATATAGTGTGTGTGTGTGTGAATAGTTGTATAACTAGCATTAGATAAGTGAGTGATTGTTTTATGTAGTTTTATGTGATAATAAAATAGTAGACTGTGGAGCCCAAGATCCACAGATCATGATTTAGTCCTGACACTTCTGGAGATCAAATTTCTCATAAATTTTCGAGTAATAAACCATTAGATTCTTTTATACATATATCAGAGTCTACTTACAATTTTAATTTATTTTATGTGTATGAAAGTGACTACTTGTAATTTTGACTTGGTAAGTGTGCAGGGGTGATGTGGAGAAGCCAAAGATTTTAGAAGATGGATTGAGCTTGGACAGACCTTTATCCTGCAGTGGATTGATAATGGTTGATGATGATGATGAAATTATATAATTGTGAGTGTTCGTGAATATAACACACATATAGCCCTACATATATATTTTATATTTTATTAAAGAATCTATATACCAATATGAAAAATAAATTGTAAAATTTTATATACTAAGAAATTATTCAAGATTTTTGCAAAATGCGTGAGTTCCACCTATATTTTACAAAAAAAATAAAAAATAAAGACAGATGTCACATGACCTAATTTAATATTCTGCAAAGCTTGTTACGAGCTTATTTTGCAGCTCTATAATAACACCTATATTTTAATATATTTTTGAGAAAAAAAGCTTTTTGAATAGAATATTCCATTGGAACCAAATGTGAATTATAATTTAAAAATATTTGAATAATGTCCTGCCTGAAAGCATCTGAATTAAATCTGAAAAAATCATGTGATATTGTATTTGTAGCATTCCATATAAGATTAATGTAGTGGTAGAGTGCCAGACCCAAGAGCTAAAGGTAAATGGATTGTATCTCAGCCTTTTCACATTTGGTGCTCAAACATCATAAGGCTTCTCCAGTAAAAAAAACATTTGACTATTTTTTAGTGATTAAAGATATTACAGATACCTTAAGTTTTTTTTGAAATGTGGATGGAAGATACTTATTTCTCAAGTAGATTAATAATGCCCAAATGTATTTTAAGGGGCTGATTATTTAAATCAGATCAATGAAGACAGGGAGAGACATGATTTGCAGGATTATGGTTCAGGAAAATGATGAAATTGACTAAAAGAATGTACCAATGAATAAAAATAGTTCCAGAAAAGGTTCAAATACGTTGCATCTGTACAAGGTGATGGATAAACAATATTACTAAAATAATATTATTGATGTTCAAACCAGATAATTCCTCTCTTACATTAACTTCATAGTTGGAAGAAGACAATATGTTTGATACACTTATTTTGATGATCATCCCATGTAGTTCCAATAATTGTGAAAAGGTAATAATTTGTCTAATGATTGATATGCTTCTATATATAGCCACCGTTAAGTTTTTATGCTTATATTAGCACTGTGGCCAATCATTCTTGAGCAATATGAAATTAATGATGATTGTTTTAGTAAACATTAAAATATTCAGGCATGTGCTGACCTGAACAGTAATTTATTGCATTGTGGTTAAGCATTATTTTTTTGGCTAAAATATTTGTAATACAAGCCAGTATTAATCTTTTCCTTCTGGAGGTGTAAAATTATATTTTACATGAAGTCATCATACTCTGATAATATTCATTTCTGTTAACACACTCATTTGATTTATAATTTGCTATATATTCATTTCTTGAAAAAAAAAAAAAATTAAATTTTACTCACATTTTTCTTCAAAAGATGGAACCAGTTAAAAGCAAAAAACTCACATGCATGACTTAATTTTTTTATTTTTAGCAGGGTTTTTTTTTTGTCAGAAATCTTTAATTTATTTTGTTGTTTTGTAATATGATGTTAAAGATTACTATAATTAGTATTTATTAATAATTCATTACATATAATAATTATATAACTTTTATTTTCATTTTTTAAGTTTTTTAATTTAGACTATGAGGGAGTACCCAAAAATAATCAGAATCATTCTTTGATTTGTGCAGTTGTTGTAATATATGGTTCTCCTGTTACATACTTCTTTCAGGAATTCTTCTGCATTGATCTTCCAAATGACATTGCTGTGTGAAATCATCTCAACATGTAGAACATTTTTTCTGTAAAGTATGTTTCATGTATTTGGTGATTTTTATAATGACTGAAAAGTTCGAATAATGAAATTCTGTTTTCATTTATAGAAAACAGTTATAATGCTTAAAACAGATTGCAAGCAAGCTGATCACATAAGAACACAAGTTTATGAGTGGTTTAAAAGCAAGGCAAGTGAAGTCCAAAGTCAAAACAAAGCAGAGTTGTTGTTTTTTTAAGCAAACAGCATTTTTTTCTCAGATTTAATTTGTAATGGTCAGGCATTTTATCTGCAAGGTCTGAAACATTTGCATGATATGGTAAAATGTAAACTTCCTATTTTGTGGCAAAGAAAAGAGTACAAGCTTCATCCCAACTAAGTCTCATCTCTCAAAGCATTCAGTGTAAAAAAATTTTTAATGAAATTTAGCATGACTGAGCTTATCTATGAGCCATATTCACTCAATCTCAGTTTGTGCAATTTTTTTTTTAAATCTCTCGAATGAAAAAAATAACTTTTTTTTTTGTGGACTTAAAAGTATTGAAAAAAAGATGTTGCAGGTGTTAAAAGGCACAACTTTGCAAGTGCTTTCAGGATACTTTGAAAAATGAAAAATACATTTAAAACAGTGTATTGCATCACATGAATAGTAATTTGAAAGAGATTAAATTTATAACACTTAAAAATAAATAAACATTTTTTACCCTCTCGTACATCACTGATTTTAATGAAACTGCTTAAAATATATATTTACTTTTTATTTTAATTTTGAAAGATATAATTACAGAAATGTAATAAATACATTTTCTTGAACAAATACACTAAGAAATTAGTTCTGAATGTCTATTTTCAAATGTGCTCAAAAATGCTTTTTTACAAGAGAGTGTTGCCAATTAAGCATTGAATTCTGATTAAAGATCTAGCAAGTTTCATTTTTTCCATCTTTAATTAATGCAGGTATCATTCTTGCTATGATCAAAAATCACTAACGTTTTCAAACATTATCAATCCACTACAGAATTAAGGTGTCAAATTTAATCCAGATTTTATCTGATCCCTAGCTTCTGTTCTCCATATCACACCAGCAAACTTTATTTCATCCATCCATCTCATATGCTTTTTTTCTGTCTTTCGCAACCTCTTGGAATACAGTTTAAAACTTCAACTGCCTATCTATTATCATCTCTTCTAGAAATATGTCCATCCCACTTCCATTTCAGTTTTTAATTCTTTTAATAGTATCAATAATACTGATTTATTATTCTTACTCAACATACATCTTTTCATATTTCACTGAGTGGTCTGAAGTCTATTAAATAATAATTAATTATGATAAAAAGTTAATTTAATTTTGTTAAAAACTCTTTTCACATTGAAAGCTATTATATATAAAAAAAATTAACTACATTTTAAATCTTCACTTAGTATCTTCCACAAAAAGGTTAAGTTGTAGTAATTTAATACTGTTATTAAACAATCCAAAACAAAGCAAAACTCTCCATATAGTAGTGCCATCTTGTGCTAACAAGAGCAATCAATGGATGCCAGAAGGCTTGTGCATAAAATCCCTATCTAGTGCTTACTCATCCAATATCCCCAGACTATTTTCTGGCTTGTGGCCTTCATCAGTGAGGAGCCTTGGAACTGAGAGCACTACTATATGGAGAGTTTTGCTTTGTTTTGGATTGTTTAATAACAATTATTGTGCTAGTATGAGATAGTGATCATGTGATGTTTAGTAATTTAATACTGATAAATACTGAACAAAGACAATGAAGATATATGAAAATTATGGTCTGGGCAATTGAAGAGTGTTGGTTCAACCAAAAGAGCATCTTGGAGGTCATTTTCTTCTTTCAAATATTTTTACTCATATGTGTTAAATTGTGTGTAATGGAATAAAAAAATTAAGTAATATCTAAAAAATGATTAGTAAAAGTAAAGTCTAACAACTTTTTTGTTCGCTAAAGGTATTATGATTAATCAAAACAAAAATTAAAGAATTCAAAATAAATAAGTAAAAAATGTATATAAAGAAAAGCTTGATTTAATATTTTATCAGCATAGTTTTCTAGGCATGTTTTCGACTAACTGGTAATCATATTCATAGCGATCGTTGTCCAAGAAGTTTGTGACTTTTACAAAAAAAAACAAAAACAAGAATGGGGATTTGGATAAAATTAGAATAGAATGTAAATAAGTTCATTTAAATGATCCACTTTTTTGATAGGGAGACAAAGGATTCTTTTTTGTTGATTGCATGTATATTGTTGACAATATACTAGGCTTCTTTAACTTTACTTTTAGCATCATTTCTTTTGGAACAGACAATGCTGGAAGATACAGGTTCAAAGCTATGACCATTTTATGTTCAAGGAAAATGGATTTGATTTCAGTATTAGTCTTAGCTCGATTGTATTGGTATCTGTGCTGTGCAATTCTTGTAGACAAATTGGCACACAATCTGTCTACGAGAATTGCACAGCATAGATACCAAAACAATCGAGCTAAGACTAATCCTGAGGTCAAATCCATTTTCCTCGAATATGACTCTAAACATGGTCACAGTTTCAAACCTATATCTTCCAGCAATGTCTTCTTTGAAAGAAATGATGCTAAATGTAAAGTTAAAAGAGGTCTGGCTATACTGCCAACAATTTACAAGCAATCAACAAAAAAGAATCATGTGTCCCCCTAACAAAAAAAGTGGCTCACTTAAATTAAGTTATTCACATCCTATTTAAATTTTAGAAAAATTCCCACTCTTGTTTTTCTTTCATAAAAGTCACAAGCTTCTTGGACAACTATTTCTATTAACATGATCAAACCATGCTATTAAAGTATTAAGACAGCTTTTCTTTATATACATTTTGTACATATTTATTTTGAATTACATTCTTCCGAGAAAATTTATTTAAAAAAATTAAAGAAATAATTAAATTTGTTAAGCCAAGTTAATATCAAGTAAAGCAAATAAAATAAAAATAATAATAAAATTTAAATATTACAGAAGTTATAACCATATACTTATATAAAAAGGTGAAATCAATATGTTTTGCCTATTTTGACTTAAAGTTATAAAATGTGGAGTTTCAGTTTTAAAAATATAAAAAATTTCAAACAATAAAGAAGATTATTGGAACATATAGGTTGAGAACATTCCTGCTATTTCTGATATTTAAAATGTTAAATGGAGCTGACCTAGAGAAATAGAAAAAGAGATGACGAATGATGGACAAATACAATTTTTATTTGGATACTAAAAGCAAAAAACATTCTCTGGAAGGCAAATGAAATGATAATATCAAGAATTTTTCAGAATATAAAATCTGTGACAGATCTTTAAAAATGATTAGAAATTAACTCTGGAAAATATCACTTCTCAAATCGGTCTTCTTTATATGAACCAAGGTAACATCAGATGTAAATGCTCATTTTACATTTTTAGGCAGTATAACTTAAGACACTAGCAGCTTTGCAAAGTTAATCATTCCAATATTTTCACATTTATAATACATAATGATATTTAGAAACAAATAGGTCGGTTTCAGTGTAAGCCATATATAAGAAATGATCATCCTGGCTATATAGTTCTAACTGTGTCTAGATCTAGAAAACTTATTTGCAGCTATCTGAAACATCTGCTAGCCAAAACTGTCAGAAAATTTCTTATCTCACAATCCATTGATCTTCTTTTTCATTTAGAAATATGTGTTTTGTTTATTATTAAAATTCAATATTAAAAAATAAAGTTGAAATATAGTTAAAATACCTATTATAATAGTAACTATGTCGATCAATACCATTAAACATATAAAGGTCACCATTCATTTAAACTGTTTTATGAATATCGCCATCATAATAACTGGTGATCAAAAAAAAATCCCTTTTGTAGAATCATTTGCATCCTGATAATATACCAGAAATCTAATGATAATATGAGATGGACATTTCCGATTCAGGATTTGCTTACCATGCTGCAATCCTAAATTCATCATTCAGATTGTTACAAAAGTTTCCCAGATTGCGACTTAACTCCAGTAAAACTATTATAAATGCTTAAATCAAAGATTATTAAAACGAATCCCCATCTTACAAATGCAGTTTAACTGAAATGAATATATATATACCGTTTATGTATAAAAATATAATCAGAAAATAAGATTTACATACGTATATATTAATTCGATGGCGGATTAGTAAATGAGTACTACAGAAAAAAAAAGGTTAACAATTAAAACTTGATCATCATCAGGAGATCAAACCTAGTGAGTGATGATTCCTCCATCACTTCCTTTTTCAAATATAGGAGGCCTACTGGAAAGTTTCTCCTTGAAATGGGCTATATCAAATTCTTTTTTACCTTAAAGGCAGTGAAATACGTTTTTTTTGTTTTTTTTTAAGTGTCATAGCATCGGGTGGGACGCGAACCCGCAACCCGGGCAACTGCTTGTAAGGCAGTCGCGCTGACCTCTCGACCACCAATGCAAGACGTGGAATACGTTTTGCTCGCATATCTTACATATATATTAATTCACAATTTAATCAATAATCCATTTCGACTAACCAACTACAAAAAATAATTTGTTTTCTTCATTTTCATAAAGATAATTTTTGCTGGATAAACTCGGAAATATTAAAAACATCATAAATATTTAAATTACTTATCCCCCTTTCTTGATTTTTTTTTTCTGAAGAATTTTTATTTTAAAAAAGTAACAGCAACACTAGAAGAATGTTGTGGCTTAGTAAGATCAAAAGATAACTAATACTGATGAAGGTTTGTAATGAAATTTACTCTGCCAGAGGGAATGTGAAATAATCAAAAAGATTTTTTTCTTTTATAATTTACCTGCAGATTAATCAACTCATCAAACTCAGAAAGAAAATAACATTAAGAAAGAGAGTATCTATTTTTATAAAGCTTAATATAATTTTACTGAGATCAAAGCAATAAGCAAAACAGACAGTTTCAGACATCTTTTAGAAATAATAATTTTATTTGAATGTCGGCATTAATATTCAAAAACAGAAAATAAAAACGCCACCTTTAAAGGCTGATTTTTTAGAATCACTTTTATATTCTTAAAAAAGGTAAATATTTATAGTGTTTAATCCAGTACTTTAATTCATATATAGGTACTGTGTATATATATATATTGTAACTACTGAGTCATAAGACCGTTAGGAAAACAGCTGAAATAAATTATGATTAAATAGAAATCAGCAAGGTTTAACAATAGATAGAATTTGGGGTGTTAATAGTAAGTATTATGTAATGGTTAAAAACAAAAGTTTAATACATTTAAAATTGTATTTAGTACGTGCCCCGCATATATATTTCAGACAGTTACAATTTCTTTCCATAGCTCATATATTAATAAATAATAATAATTGAATAGCTTTATTGCTCGGAGTTCATAAAAAGTTCAAGTGCCGGAAATGGACGCGATCTAGACTTATGTTAGAAAGTCTATTACTCTATAACTGTACCAAACTAATGCTTAACCTAAAACAAGGAGGGCAAAGTAGATTCTATTAAATTGTTCTATGACTATATTAAAAAGGCAAAGGTAAATATCGGTTTAGCTGAACTTAATAATGTACGTAAATGCACAACCAACAACAAATGAGAAAATTTAGGGTAATTCTTGAAGGGTAAAAATAGCTCTCTCTAAGAATGGATTCCAATCATACAACTTCCATGTATAAAAAAGATCTTATCTTATTGTGATGCAACAAAGTTATCTTTACTAGACTATTCTTTGGTTGCCCAATGTGGATCTAAATTACAAGTATATGGAAATGTCAAGCGTTGGTGGTCAAGAGGTCAGCACAGCTTCCTTACAAGCAGTTGCCGCGGGTTAGCAGGTTCACTTCCCGACCGATGCTATGACACATGAAAAAAAAAAAAAAGTATATGGAAATGTAATCTTTGCTATTAAAGGAATTAATTGCAATACATTTATAAATGAAAATGTTAACTGGTTTAATCACTATCATTATTTTTAGTTGAAAAAATTATTAAAATAAAATACAGTAAATGTGAGATGTTGGTGCCACATGATGAAGGTACCATGGGTGGTCAGGATGAAAATAATAATAGTCTTGAATATGATTAGAAAAGAATAGAAATATTTTGAATCAAAATCGTACAGTTGGTTACTTGATGAAGCATTCATAACGATATACATTGTTTCTTGTTTCTAGAAGGGATGATGGAGAAAAGGCTAAAAAGGGAAAAATCTAGGATGAAATATATGGATGCAATTAGAGGGAAAGTTTTATAGATTTGTAAAAAAAAAAATGGTGATGAAAAAAAAGCTGAAGAACTATGCTATCCATAAATCTATGGGTTGAGGCAGAAAAAAAAAAAGTTTCAGCATTCTCATTACCATCAATTAGTAGCCAGTCCTTTTCCATTACAATGCATACATATGTATACATAGGTAAGTAGGCAGGCAAACAGGTATGCAGAGAGGTAAATAGGTAAGTAAATAGGTAGGAAGTAGCTAGTTAAGTAATTATTATAGATAGAGATAGATATATGGATAGGTAGACGTATGGTTAGACAGATAGATAGACATACAGATGTTTTTTAGCCTTTCATGTCAATTGCCTTTACATGTAGTACAATTAGGACTTGCTTTTAAACTTGAATTAATTTTTGATATCCTTACTTGCTTCCCTAAAACCCCATTTAAATTTCTTTAGGTTTTTAAATAGCTATTTTTAACTATTAATTTGTTTAATATATAGTCAGACCTCAAAATAATGTCTAATCAGTCTAAAGAAATCGATTGCAACTTGACTAATAACTAATCATGAAAAGAATGATCCATACCTGCAGCATAGTTTAAATATAGATAGAATGAAATTTTTTTACGTTCTAAATAAGCTAACAAATTTCCAACCAAGCTAGTCATCCAAATATCATTTGGAATATTATAAAAGATATATATTAATTCTGGATTGGTCAATTTAATAATATTTCTGATTTATAAAACAAATTGTAACAGAGTGCAGTCCATATCTAAAAGTAAAAAAGGTGTCATACTCTTATTAGGCACTTAGTCCATAATTTCCATTGACCATTTAACATTACATTGATGCAAAAATAATATCCAAATTAAATAGCAGCACTATAGTTCAAAGAGAGATTATTCTTTCGCAGATACCCAAATAAATATTAAAAAATAGTTTGATGTTTTAATTAATCTTATGAACATGGATACTGCAAAAGGCCAGTCATAGATTAAAATATACAACTAATACTCTTCTATTTAGCAATAGACATATTAAGTAATCTGCTTGAAGTGCAGATTATGGAAAGAGTATGTTAATTCAGTGATAACCTTTTAATGAACATAATGTTTTTAATGATCAGTGATATAAGGATCTGAGTTATTTTACAATGTAATTTTAAATGTGTGAAAGTAGAATAAACTATATTAACAAGGGTTGTATAAAAGGTATTGAGCTTCCAACAAGAGCATGAAGAAGATTATCATGTTTGATATCTCTAATTCACCTGAAGAGTAAAGATTATTCATGAAATGCATAGATAGTGAGAGAGCATGCTAGACTTTATGCACTGGTGAATGGTTGTGATGTGATGGTATTTAGATGAGGAACGCATAGATAAAAACTAAAAAACTAGAAACCATGTTAAGAAATGTGTTGCAAGAAATAGAAAACTGGTGGTATACCTTTGCCACACACCCTCTTAGTATATCAATTATGTGCACATACATATACATATATTAGGTATCTAAAACTTCCAGTCCATCACACAACTGAAAAATACAAATGATTTTCTTTAATCCGAGTCACAATCTCTTACACACATCTTCATAACTTGTTCAATATTTCTCAACACCAAATTATTTCACTTTGATTTACAAGTGGAAACTTTAGCAACACTTTCAACTTTGATGTCAATCACTCAAATACAATAATAATTATTTCTAATCCTTTATTAAGCTAAAAATTATTCCTATCTTAAGATATATGGGCGTGTGTATGTGTTTAATAATCTTAAGGTATATTTAGAGGCAAATTGAATAGTTATGCGCGCTAAGTAGCAATATACTATGTCCAGCTATCTCATTTAACCATCATAGGTAGTCGTTTGCCATTGAACAACAATTCTACATATATACAAACACAAACCCCCCCTCCCCGGTATTTATTATTGTTTATTCTCTCCCCAATTATTTGCTGCATCAGTTTGACAGTGATTAATTTTACACGAAGAACACAAGAGAGAAATAAAAGCTTCTGTTTTCCTGTGGGTCTTTATAAACCCCCATCACTTTTGTTGGTGGATGACATATTAGTAATATTCCATAAAAGTTAATTAACCTAAAACGCATTTTATACTAAGAATATTCCTTTGAGAACACATGCAAATTATATTTTTATCATCACACACACCAAAAAGAGAGAGAGAGAGGAGTGAAAAAAAATTTTTTTTGATCATAATTACATGATGACAAATTCATATAAATTAATTCAACTATAAGCTACAGAAAAAAATAATTTTACTTTTGAAATTTAAAATGCTACAATTTTTTCACTCTTTAATCTCCATTCCCAAACATCCTTAGCTTTAATTAAGCATAAGTTTGCATCAAGGTAATAGATAATTAATATTTGAAATTAGTTTTATTATTACTATCGTTATTTTTTTTATTAATCTATTTTTAGGTGGAGGAAGATATGGCAACTAAAATAATATGATCCTATGACCAGCTTGAGATATATTTCATCGTTGTTAGAAGTATTTTATCACTTTTATCAACTTCCTCAAAACTAATTCTATCATGAACTTTAATTACCTCTAATGAAGCATTCTTACATTATTATGAAGCATATTTTCCTTATCCTGGGCTGTTTGCCCTAATAAGAACAGCCGACTTAAAACTTATAAGAGTTCTTAAATCAATTCCTTCAATTGTATTAATAAATCTCACTTTGGCGACCAGTTATAGAATTGTTATGCTCGTCTTGTCAATAAGGTTTTTTAATGTCACATGACCTCCATGGTGACTGATCAGATTACAAAAAGAAATACGAAATTCTATGAATAAAAAAAATTGAAAGCATCAATTAAGATTGATGCAATTTTGATGATTTAAGAGTTTAAAGACTTTATAATGTAAAACAGGAAAGAATGATAAATAATACATAGTATTTGCAAATTTTTATCCACATCGACTGCAATCGAAAATGATGGAATAAAGTATAATTTACATGAATGTTAGGTAATTGTTAAAATATCTAATAATGATTAAAAAATTATTACTTCAGTCAAGCGTTGTTAGCCGAGAGGTCATCGCAGCCGTCTTGCAAGCAAGTAGTTGGTTGCAAGCAAGTAGTTGGTTGCAGACGGTTGTGGGTTCGCCTCCCGGCCGATGCTATGACATATGGAAAAAAAAAAAATTATTACTTCACTATAATATCCTCTTTGGAAATCCGTATAAAAGAACACAAACGTATTGTTTACAAACATTGAATTAAAAAACATGTGGCAACATTAAAATACAATTTATTACAAACAAACATTTAATGTTTTTTTTTTTCTCTCAGTTGTCATAGCATCGGCCGGAACGCGAACCCGCACCCGGGCAACTGCTTGTAAGGCAGTCGCGCTGACCTCTCGACCTAACATTGGGGAAGGGAGAGTTTGTTGATTGTGGCTGTAATCTAACAATAAATTTTTTTTTTAAATTATTATCAATGCTTCAAGTATTGGAAATAACACAGATGCATCATAATCCTTGGATCTTAAGTTTTAGAGTTTTCCATTTTACATCACATTATTTCAAATAAATATGAAATTCATGAACAAATAACCATATAGTTAAATGCTCAGGAGAATATGGAGATATGAGACCAAGACTTTTTCTATTCAATTGACTAACTTGAAATAATTATTATTATTGTACTCAATAATTTTTACTCGGAATCTTTATCTTAAGTCCACAACTCTACCATTGAGCTAAAATATATAGAACATATTTTTACTTAGCAATAATAAAACTAACACACAGAAATTCAATAACTAGTTGGGTTTTTTCCGTATAATAAATAGTTATAATAATTTATTTATAAGCGTCAAATTTTTTGTATTCACAACTTTGACATTATCCACTTCAGAGAAATATATTAATGTTTCTTACTAATTATTTGTTAAATTAAACATTATGTCTGGGGTTTTTTTCTCAAAAAAAAAAAAAAAAAAACTAATCTAAACATATGATATAATTAATCCAATTTATCTCATATTTTAACTGAGTTAGAAATATTTCTATAGTAGGAAGGGGTGAGCAAGAACAGAACATAAAAAAGTGATTTAATTGCTAAGAGTTCATTTCTTCATTATCCTCATTTGGGTTTGTTTTATTGGCACATACATCTAATTAACTACCTGCTTTTCTGGAATAATAATTCAGTCATCATTATTTACAAATTATATGCTGTTTATAAAATCATTTATTGTTATTGATCATAACAACCTACTCAATTATTTTTACTATTACCTTACATGCCCCTCTAAAATTTCCCCAAACACTCCTACAGTCTGGTTTCATAAAAATTTATAATATCTAACTTTTTCATTTCTAACAACAGATTGTTCAACTTACAAGATTTGTTTATTATTCTCACATTTTAAATATCTTTTTTTACAACCTTTTTCAAATGCAAAATGTTTGAAAGCTGAATGGTATTTGGTGAATGTGATCTAACCTAATAAAGCAATCTTCCAAAATATCCCTCCCCTTCTGAAGATTTATTTTTCAAATATAAAATACAAATCAAGTTTCAATAAATAACCACAGTAAAAATAAATGCCCTACTATCACAGAAGAAACAGACTTATGTAAAATTGATTCTAAGTAGAATACATAAAGACAATTAAGAATCTTGATATTGAAATAATGATCAATTGGGTTTTAAAAAATAAGAGAAAAGCAGTGGTAATAAGAGATTTAAACAAAGTACTTTAATTATTTCTACAGATGCAAGTCTGAAAATTTATTGTAAAAAGTGGAAGGGCCAAAAATCATTTGAATCCACCTTTCTTTTTACTTTTTCAATGCTTATTTTATTAAAATTGAAATTAATCCATCTGACAGTTTCAATTGTTTAGCAATCTTCCTCAGAGCTCCTTATTCAGTTTTTCCAATAAGGAGGAGATCTAAGAAGATTGCTTGGCAATCAAAACTGTCAGATGGATTAATTTTAATAAAATAAGCTTTGAAAAAGTAAAAACAAATGTGGATTTATAATTTCATCAATGCATAACGAAAGATAAGTTGATAATATACTTCATGAAATAAGGACAGCTGGATAATTGCTCTTTTGGAATCCTGGATTAATATAACTTTTATAATAATCCACAGAGTATGCAGGTTGTACAGATTTTATTATTTGATAAGATTTGTTTGTGTTATATTTAGAAACTGCATTTAATAACCTAAGATAATTTAGTTCACTTACATATATATCAGCCTAAAACAATCATTTTTACATCAATGTAAAACAATCCTTTTCACATCTTGCATGCTTTTTGTCAAAACAAAATAATTTAGAACTACAGTGGCTTGTACTGTCAATTTTATTAAGGCCATCTGATATTCTGAATTCCAATACCATTATTTTGGCAATTGCTTCTCTAATATTCATATAATAATGATTTTTCTAGATTTAAGATGTAGTAATACAGTAATTCAACAATATCTTAACTCCTTTCATTATGGATATGTGTATTTAAAAAATCCATGTGCTACTGAAAACTTTTAAACAAATTTTAAATATAAATGTTTAACTAGAAAATACTCTGTATACTAAACATATTTTTAAACCATTAAATGTGACATGATCACCATTTCTTATGCTTGCTCATAACTGTAAAAGAGGCAAAACACTCCACACAGTAGTGCCACTCAGCTAATGAGCTTAGATTGAAAATATTATTGTGTTTCAATTTTATTCTCATAGTTTTGTAGTTGAGATAAATGCTGGAGGGTTGCATTAGATCCTAAGAGCTAGGTGCAGTGCTCTCAGATCCAAAGCTTCTCACTGACGAAGGCCATAAGCCAGAAACTAGTCTGGAGGTATTTAATGAGTAGGCACTAGATATGGATTTTATGCAGAAGCCTTCTGGCATCCATTGATTACTCTGGCTTGCACTGAGTGGCACTACTATATGGAGAGTTTTGCCTGTTTTAAACATATTTTTAGATTATCACATCATTTTTCTTTATACAGGAATAATAGAAAAATAAACAAACATCTAATGATGACTTTCCCTGCTTTACTAAATGTACCACAACTACTAATTTTAATATCTTTAAGCCTTTATAAAATATTTGACACAGTCAGTTTTATATCAGTTCAAATTAGCAATCAAAAAATAAAAAATAAACACAATATTTTTTTTTATTATTTTTACTTTCTTAATTTAAAAATGTCCGCTTATGTGGTAATTGTTTTTCTTAATTTCACTTTCTGTAATGATCAGTAAGATTTAATAATTCAAGTTTATTTTCATTTAAGATTGACTACATTACAATATATATATATATATAATTTAATTAACCAGTTGGATTAAAAAGAATAAAATAGAAACATGGTACTCATATTGAAATAGATGTACTGATTTACAGATATTTACCAATTTATATTTTTTGTTCTAATTTTACCACATAGCAAACACTTTATCTTGCTCTACTTTTCCAAATACTGAAAGTATTTCCCTCTTCAAGCTCATCAAAAGCTTTCTTTGCCTATTTCTTTTCCTTTTCTACAATCCCTTCCAACACCTTACAAATAAATTCAGAATTCCACTCCTCTTTTTCTTTATTATTTCCTCAAAAAATATTTTCATTCTTTCGAATATTTCTCCAAACCCACATCTCTAAAGTCTCCAGTACTTCATTCTATGTTTCCACTTCATGTACAACAATATTCCAAAAAAAAAAAAACACACTTCTTTTATCAATTGCAATTCCAATTTTTTTATTGCTACCTTCTTTATCAGCTATCCAATATTCCATATACTTAAAATTACTGCAAGCATTACCATATCAGTAATAAATCTGATGCAATTAACCTTCTATCCCTAATACTATTTCATCCTTACTATAATAATCTTCAGTTAACAACTCATCTAAATATAATAAAATAAAACGGAAGATAAATAACAACCCTAACTTATATTCCTTCCTTTACCTATTTCTTCCATAATAATAATAAAAAAAACATTTAACTATGCATATATCTTCTGATTAATAACAATAAATCATACCCTTTCACTTCACATAATATACAATACTCTAGTATGGTCTGTAATAATATTAAATAAATTTCATCACATGATCACATTTCCTATACTAGCACATTAATTATTGATAAACAGAGCAAAACTCTCCATACAGTATTGCCACCTGTGCTAAACAGAGTAATCAATGGATGCCAGAAGGCTTGTGCATAAAATCCCTATCTAATGCCTACTCAACCAATATCCCCAGACTAGTTTCTGGCTTGTGGCCTTCATCAGTGAGGAGCTTTGGATCTGAGAGCACTGTATCTAGATCTTAGGATCTAATGCAACCCTCTAGCAACCACCTTTTATCTCCACTTAACTACAAAACTATGAGAATGAAATTGAAAACACAAAAAATATTTTCAATCTAAGCTCAATAGCTTATATAGTCATATGGGTCTGAACTCAGTTCAGCACCCATACATTTTGGTGTCTTTGGTGGCAATACTGTATGGAGAGTTTTGCTCTGTTTATCAATAATTAATGTGCTAGTATAGGAAATGTGATCACGTGATGCTTAATGGTTTAACACCAATCCTGCCTAATAGGATTAGTGGTGGCTATGGTTGTAAAAGAGCCAAAGACACCAAAATGTATGGGTGCTGAACTGAGTTCAGACCCATATGACTATATAAGCTATTGAGCTTAGATTGAAAATATTTTTTGTGTTTTCAATTTCATTCTCATAGTTTTGTAGTTAAGTGGAGATAAAAGGTGGTTGCTAGAGGGTTGCATTAGATCCTAAGATCTAGATGCAGTGCTCTCAGATCCAAAGCTCCTCACTGACGAAGGCCACAAGCCAGAAACTAGTCTGGGGATATTGGTTGAGTAGGCATTAGATAGGGATTTTATGCACAAGCCTTCTGGCATCCATTGATTACTCTGTTTAGCACAGGTGGCAATACTGTATGGAGAGTTTTGCTCTGTTTATTAAATAAATTTATTATAGATGCACTAGAATAGGAAGTTGCTTTATATCTCCAGACTCCGATATAATTTTCTCAATAAATTTCTTTCTAATGTATAAATTTCTCTTTCATTATATCTAACAAAGTAATCCCATTCACTCTATCAAATGACTTCTTAAGTCTTTAATTCCATATCTCTGCCTTTTCTAAATCAAATTTATCAGATAGATTCATGTCTAATCTATTTAAAATCCATATGTCCAAAATTGATAACATCTCCTTAGTTGCTGATAGGATTATACTAACAGTGCTAATATCTTCACACACTAAGATCAGATAGATTCATAGCCCTAATCTATCTGAAATCCATATATTCAAAATAGGTAATAACCCTTTAGTTGCAGGTAAGATTATGTTAACAGCGCTAATATCTTCACACACTGAGATCAGATAGATTCATGTCTAATCTTTAGATCCATATATTCAAAATTGGTAACAATAGTCACAAGTAAGATTATGCTAACAGTGTTAATATCTTCACAACAGAGATTGGATAGATTCATGTCTAATATATCTGAAAACCAAATTCAAAATTGGTAACAACACCTTAGTTGCAGGTAAGATTATGATAATAGTGCCAATATTTTCACAGACTGAGATCAAATAGATTCATGTTTAATCTATCTTAGATCCAAATATTCAAAATTGATAACAACACCTTAGTTGCAGGTAAGATTATGCTAACAATGCTAATATCTTCATACACTGAGTTAGGTATTTTTTCTAACGGAATTAAAACTGTTATAAAAAAAAATTATTGTAGATAATCCAAAGTCATAAAGAGCATTAAAATTATCAAACACTTCAATTAAACTCTTATCATTAGGTATCACATGATCACTATCTCTTATACTAGCACATATAAGCCTTCTGGCATCCATTGATTACTCTGGTTGGCACAGGGTGGCACTACTGTATGGAGAGTTGCCTTGTTTATAAACTGTTATCCTTCATAGCTTTGCAAACAATTCAACTTTCTAATATATGATTAAAAAAATTGAAGTTACTTCAAAAGAAAACTGGATTGAAACTTAACAAGAAATGAATTATCAATTATTAAAACAGAAACAAAAAAATGTATGCTAATAGAACTTATGCTCATTAAATTTTTAAGGCTGCATTCACAATGCATAATAAGTATTCAGAAAAACTGAAAAACATTAAATTTGTGGTTAGGAATTAGCCCTGCATGATTTAGTACAGAGGTAGAATATCAGACGTATGAAGATAAAGTCTTTGGCTTTGATGCTTAAACTTCTTATGACCTTTTGAGCAATAAAGTAATAGAGGACATGAATAAAAAAAATGTTTGAGAAAACAATATGTCATATCATCAAGAGACATTAAATTTATACAAAAACGTTAGCAGAAAAAATGTTGCAGTAAACAGTAATGTTAAAAAAAAATAACTGTTTTCAAAAAGCATTTAATCTATATAAAGACTTTAAGAGAAAAAATATTATGGTATACAAAAATTAATATGAACTTTAAAATATCACAAATGTATCTTCTGTAATTCATTATCATCAATTTTCATTAAAGAAAGATAGGCAATTATTTTATCTAGCGCCGTGTTTACAATTATATTACATTCAAATATCAACCTTCCAAGCTAATTGAGCATGTGCCTTTTGAGAGTGTTAAATAAATGAATACTTTCCTCTTCAATCCAAGATATGGTATTTATGCAGGAGTAAAAATGATCCTCTTATTCCTACAACTCAAATTCTTTTATATGAGCAAATCTGAAGAACTGTTGAGGAGAGCGTGAGTAGAATTCTCACTTTAAATTCAGTCAAAAAACATCGTAAATAGTAATTAAAGTGAGAATTCTACTCACGCTCTTCTCAACAGTTCTTCAGATTTGCTCATATAAAAGAATTTGAGTTGTAGAAATAAGAGGATCCTTTTTATTCCTGCATAAATACCATATCTTGGATTGAAGAGGAAAATATTCATTTATTTAACACTCTCAAAAGACGCATGCTCAATTAGCTTGAAAGGCTGATATTTGAATGTAATTAAAGAAGGATAGTAAATTTTATATTTGTGTGAGTAATCAAGTACTCAATTAGTTTGAGTGCAGTATATATATATGTAAATGTGCCATCTTGCTCTGTATACTCCATCTTTTTTTTTTTCGTAATTGCATTAATCTATTATTTTTTGTTAATTATTTTTGTTGGTGTCTTAATGTGTATAATTTTAAAATTAAATTGTATGACAGATATATATATATACATTAAGAATATCTATAAGTAAAATTTATGTTAAAACACGCTACTATCTGCAATTATCCGCATCAGTGCAGAGGCTTAAAATTAAATGCCAAGACAATGGTCCTTTTTATTATATTCTGTTTTTAAAATTAGCTATGTGATATGCTTCTATAAATGCTCACGTGTATATATTCGAATTTAAAAATTTGTCAAAATTTTAACATTTCAAGTTGAATTCAGAATAATTAAGCAATTATGACATAGCAATTAAGTATTGCAGAATACGAATGGATCACACACACGCGCTTCCCTTGAATTTTGTTAATCAGAAGTAGAAGTATTGTAAAATTAAATAATTACAGCAATGTTCTTCATTTTCCTGCAATTTTTTAATATATTTTTAAAAGGTCATTCCAATAAAAAATTTAAAAATCTAAAAAATATCTGGCAGAGGTTCATTTAAATCTGTCCAACTGATTAACCTGCAACTATTTTGGTCAAATGGACACATTGACATCGCCATATTGTGATAACAATTAATTTATTAAACAAAATATATAGTGATTATAAAGGTTGATGAATGAGACAAGACGAGGATGCCAGCCAAGAAAAAAATAAATTTCATCAGAATAATGAATACACGTAGTTGAATAAGTGGGCAGTCTGGGTTTCAAAACAAGAGGATGTTAAAATCTCAGAACATTATCTTGTGTAATATATAAAAAAGTAAAAATGGTTGATTGGAGTATGTATGTTTGTGCAAATCCAAGTCCCCTAGAACAATAAGAAATAATTATTCTAGGATTTGGCCAGCACTTCCATCCAATGTCTATTCACTATTCAAACTACAAGGATGACTCTGTCGAAGATGAAATGAGATGTTCAATGTAAACTGGAAGAGTCGTGATTTTTTTATTTGATATGCAATAATCAAACCTACATCCTTCTATAATTACAACATCCTTGTTTAATCAACTTTACTATAATTGTTGAAATTCCAAGAAGTATGAAATAACTTCAAAATATTGATGCAATTACTTTGATGAGAAATCTTCAAAGCTAATCACACTTGCTTTTCTCACCCCATCAATCACTTTGTATTAGAATTTTTTTATTTAAAATACATATCTTTTTTTAAACAAAGAACTATTAGTAAAGTGTAATGATGTGTGAGTAAACTTTCAGTCTATTATCTTAATTATGTAGGTAGCATTCTTTGCTTGCATAAACTCAAGTCATTCTATACACCTGTCCTTGTTCCTGAATGCTTGCAATTATGAATGCTAATGCTTCTGTACTTTCCTGTGGATATTTTCAGCATTATTGCATTGCAATTGTTGTCTACTTCTGTAAATTCTGTTAACACTATAGACAGCAGGATAAATATTTAGCATTACAGAGATAGTATATTTTGGTGTGCACACCTGTACTTAATGTTTATTTTTAAATATAAGTGATATTGTTATGGCTGAAATCAGGCTATATAGTATAAATTTCTGCAATGTTTACAAAAAAAAAAAAAAAACCACACACATACACATTTATAAAAACACTTAAAGGAGATTTATAAAAATTCATAAATCTTTATCTTTTAAAGTATTTCTATGATAAAAACTGTAATGCTTAAATTTTACACAAAAAATAATAATGTCCTTATTGATTTTATTTATAGATGTAAATGTAATATATATTTCATATTATTTTCTGAACCATTCTATTAGGTTTAATACAGTGGTGGGATAAACGTTCAAAAGCTACTGATTTCTGAATCTGTTCAATCAAAAAAAGTAAAAACAAAATTATCAGTTTGGTCATTGCAACGAACTATTGAGCCCAATCTGCCAATGTAATGCTCAAATGTAATCACACAATTATTTCTGCATTAAAGATATTAAAAATAAACGTTCCATATAATGAAAACATTGGGGGGGGGGGTAAAAGAGAGGGCATGTCTTCAATCTCTTAACAGTGACATCATTCAAAAAGTCTACTGTAATTTAAGTGTAATAAAACAAAGATAGTTCAATAAACAAGTTTATTCAAGCAATTATAAAGTTTTGGACCTTATCTAAATAAAATAGTAGTGACTTAAAAGTTCCAGAAGAGTGCCTCATTCCTCTATTTTATACATTTATAAGTTTTAAATATTGTGTATACTTAATGTAATTAGAAGGGATTTGAATTCAGACTTTCAAGTTCCCTACAGCTCTCCACTTCATCTTATACAATCAATACATATGACCACATACATGCAAAAAAGACAAATGATCTTCAATATACATAATTCAGCTGAACCAACATTCATTAGTTGGTCCAGATCATCACCTCCCATATTTATACACAATCAAGGTTCAGTTTATATTAAGATAGCAAACCTTCAAACTTTAATGGACATTAAGTCACTCTGACCAGGATCAGAGTGACTTAATGTCAACATTGGTATGACAATAATATTGGCATCATCAATGGCTTGGAGAATTCCATCATCAGATTTTCAATAATATGGATGGGTGAAGAGTTAGAGAGTGGAGAAGTTTGAAGCCTGTCCATTAAAGTTTGAAGATTTGCTATCTTACTATAAACTGAGCACTGGTTGTATATAAATGGGGGAGATAATGATCTGGACCAACTGATGAATGCTGGTTCAGCATGAAATATGTATATTGGAGATTATTTATCTTTTTCAGATGTGGTCATGTGTATTGGTTGTATAAGTTAAGAGTGGAATGCTGTAAGGGTTAGTCTGAATAAAAATCCCTTCTAATTACATTTATAAGTTGTACATTATGTTTTTTTTTTACTCCAAAAACAAGTTCATTAACTAAGCATTATTATATATGCTTGTAAATATTTCCAAATTTTATCCAGACATATATTTAAGTATATAGAATAAGATTTTCCAAATGTAAATCCATGTAGTATATCAATGACAATGATGAACTTTAGAGTTAAAGGTGCCTAGTTCAAAGTAGTAACTGGGTGAATTGAACATCATATGACCTCCTGAGCAATTAACTGACTTATCAATCCAAATTTATTGACAATCAGAAATAATTCGATTATAATAAAAATTACTTTAATGGTATGGCTGAAGAATTTCGTCATGACCAATTCTGCAAGTAGCATGTGAAACGAATGTCTTAGCTTGGAATTATACACGCACGCAAGAATATGTAGACAGTATAGCACAGTAATGAAGTGATGGACTTGAGCGCTAAAGATTCATGAATTAAATATTTTGATGCTTAAACATCATATTCACATTCACAAAATGTCAATCATATAGCATTCTTATAATAAATAAACAGTAACTCTGATATTATTTTTCTTGATCATATATACGCTTATATTCTTATATTTCGTAAGAATAAATATGATTACTCTATCGCTTTATTTTTGATCAATGGCTGACATTAGATGGACCATTATCTTCAATGTTTCCTGTTTTGAATATACTTCTTTAGTTTATGTAAACATTGCCTATGACTATATTTATGAATTCTAAAAAATAATCAATGACTAAGGAAAAAGACAATCAGGAAATAAATCAAGTTTATTTTTAGTTTTAAAACACTGTTTTGTACATACACATATATATCCAAGGAAATTTGTAGCTAAATACATATAATTTTTAAATAAATCAAACACGGTATCAATTACATTTGAACAAAATATTATTATTAAGAGCTTAATTCAAAAATCAACACAGAATAGCTTGCAGTAAGGAAAAAATATAATTTAGAATCCAAAATGTAGGATAATTTATCAAATGTAAATGAATATATTAGGCACGAATTTACAATGTATTATTAATTATGCGCTATAAATTATTGTAATTAATAACCAAAAAATATTTGTTTAAAATCAATTTGACCTAAATAACCTACGCTGAGAATGGAAAACGTATATTATATATGTCTGTTATGTTTTCTGCTAGAAGGCAGATTGAATAACTAGTATTAAGATCAAGTTATAATATTGATCATCATCAGTGACAACTTACTACATCTTGCCACACTCTTAAACCACAATATATATAAATATTGATGGCAAATTATATTTGACATTGTTCTGTCTTAGAAAATTAATCATTTTCACCATAACACAAGATTAGTAAACCAAGTTGGAAAAGGATCTAATACTTATATAAACTTGGCTTCATTCCTTCATTCTACATCATATGTTTTAAAAAATTCATTCACTACTTGATTTTTAGATCATCATCATGTCATGTCTCATATTACGTGTTGCTCATTGTAAAATGTAAAAGAGCATCTGATAAGGAGTGCCACAGATATATTCTTATATCCAAACATTTTGGCTTCATCTTTGGTAGTATTCACTTGTTTTATTTAAGACTATGTGAATGTAATTTGTAATGTAATCTCAAAATTAACAATGTAATCAAATCAAATGACTTTACTGTTTTGACTGCTGGAAGTACCAGGACTGGAATAGATTTGAGGACTTTATATTCCAAAGTCCTACTACTGCAGTAAATCACATAGAGCAATAAAGAAACTACTAAATGATTATGTAAAATGATAAATATTAGCTGAATTAAGAAAAAAATTGGTGGACCTGTATTGAATAAAACTGGTTAATGAATGTAGTATTGCTAGGAACCTTTCTTGAATTTCTAGATCACCATAAAGAAATGGCTATGACATTTATACCTATCAATTTAATACATACTTCATTGGGGAGGTATGTAAAAAAATTTGATGATTCTAGATTTTGAAAAGAAAATTAATTCTAGCAACAAATTACATAAAGGATTCATATCTGTATTGCCATTAAATGCAGACAAATATTTTAAATCTCTAAGAAAGTCTTTTGAATTATAAACACTGTAAATTTCATAAAAGATATAACTCATTTCTTATATGTATAACAATGATACCAATCCTGGAAGTATATATAAAAAAACATATCCAGTACAAAATGAGCTTTAAAACAAAATAATGACAATAATTTTCTGTTTTAACATGAACATAGTAGTGAAAATCTTTAAAAATAATAATTTTATACATACATATAGCAGCCGTGTAGTCATTTCAACTTTAAATAAAGAAAAAAAGGTAAAAAAAAACTGGTTTAGAAATGCATTATGCAATGATCATACAAACCAATCTGTGAATTAATATCCACAGAGAGAACATACTGGTCCATTTTTTTTGTTTGTTTGAAATTTTGCAATGACTGTCTTTTAATTTCTTCAGCCATAAATATTTCTTTCTACACACGTTAACATCATATCTAATTGTAGCTCTCCAATGTATTCCATTTCTCTTCCATATCTTTCCAATGAAAACATTTGACTATTCCTAACATCTATCCTAGATGTTGAATGTCTAAAAAATTTTAAACTTTATTTAAAATTTTCCAAATACAAACCTGTTAGTTATAACACAAAAACAATACAGGTTAGTAAATTACATATGTTTCGCTCTTCTTCGGGTATTGCTAGCCTGACCAGTGTCAATGCTAGCACAAGAAATCGAACTTGCACCTTTAGATTCTTGAATGTCAAATTTTAAGGCAATGCTCCAACCAAGTGAGTTATTCTTTCAGGAATTCTTTAGAATGTTTTTGAAATAATTCTTATAATGTAGACAGGATCTACTCCCATGAAGATCATGCTCAAATTCACCATACTTAGAAAGTCTTGCATTGATCATTCATTTTACATGTCCAATCCAATAATGTTGGGATTTTACAATATACATATATCGTAAAATTTAAATACAAGTAGAGTATATATATTTAAGCTAGATATAATTAGAGATGATTTGGAACCCAGATTTTCCAACTTCCTTCAGTCATCCACTCCATCTTATACAACCGATACATGTGAAAAGATAAATGATCTCCAATATAAATATTTTGTGCTGGGCCAGTACTCATCAGTTGGTCCAGATTGTCAGCTCCCACATATATATATATATCAATGCTCGATTTATATTAAGATAACAAATCTTCAAACTTTAATGAACAGGCTTCAATCTTCTCCACACTCCAACTCTTCAGTCTTCCATATCATTGAAAATCTGATGATGGCATGCTCAAAGCCCTTGTTTGCCAATTTTGTTGTCATATCCATGTTGACTGTGTTGTTCTGACCCCTCATATGTAGGACCTTAGGATCACTTAAAAGCACAGAAGAAGGATGGGCAGAATACTTGTATTTAAAACTATAATATACAATAATGGTCATGCTTAAGCAAGTCATAACTTAACAGCTCTGATGTAATAATATATTTACATTCATATATATATATATAAACCCTAAACAAATAATATGCATTTATAAAACACTGTTACATGCTAATTCGAGTAGAAATATTATTGGGAATATTTGTTTTTATCTTAACCTTGAATGCATTTCTAAATTATTACCATGAAGCAATTGGAATTTCTCCATGTGTCATAGCATCGGCCAGGACGCGAACCCACAACCGTCTGCAACCAACTACTTGCTTGCATGGCGGCTGCGATACCTCTCGGCTAACAACGCAAGACAGCAATTGGAATTTGATTATATAGCCTACACAGCATTATAAAAATATTGTTTTAGAATGATTTTTAATAATAAATAGGTTTTTTTAATAATAAATAGACGTGAGTAATTTAACAATAACAAATATAATTTTAAAAATCTTTTTTTTTTTAAGCTATTATACAAGAACCCCACAAATCAGGAAGTCCTGATTCCCAAAGTATTTCTTGATTAATGACTTTTCTAGATTTAAACAGAAACAAATGAGATGCAATATCCTCACAGCTTCATTATCTACTCCCAATAATGTTAAATGTAAACACATGTATTTAATTATTAATTTTAATATTTAATAGATATACAATAAAATCTATATATTATACTATAATATTTTTATAGCAGTACATCATTTTTATAAACAAATGGAGACATAAAAGAAATTGAGAGTCTGATCTAAAATAAATTATTTCGTACTTTCAACACAGGAATTTTGAGATTATTGATCGTGACGTTATTTCATAACTGATATTATGCATAACTAGTAGATTAATTGTCCTAACTTACATCAAATTTAAGTTGATTTTCGCGTTACTCAATTGGCATTCCCTATTTGACTTCGTTTTAATCTACATAACACGTCAAATCTTCCTCATGTATCTTGCTGCAAAAATATTAATTTTAATATCTACTTAGTAAATATTTACAATTTGTTTGTATATTTTTATAAACATTTAAAAATCAATAAAATAAAATTTAACCTATTCGTGTGTTTTCTTGCGTTTTCTTTTTTTTCCATTCTGATAAAATTTAATGCTAGCAGATTAATAATGTTGAGCAATTAAAATCGGTTCCTAAATATTGATAATGTGTCTGGATAAATATTATTATTTTTGATAAATATTCTATATTCTGACTTCAGTTTTTAAATATTAAATAGAGTAAAAATAATACTACTGGAATTATTATTTTATTAAAAATAACGAATTATAAAAATGATAATATATTTTAAACAAATGCAATTTTCTTACTACTGTTACAATGCTTATTTTATTAAAATTAATCAACCTTACAGTTTCAATTGACCAGCATGCTTTTTCAAAACTATAAATATATAAATTCAAAAATACACAAATAGTTTATCATTTACATAAACAACTTAACATTGTAACTCCTTATAAATAACTCATTTTTTATATCTTATTCCATAAGAAGGAATATGAAGATATACAAAAATGATGCATTAAAAAGGATTGAATATCTTAAATTTTGTAAAATGATGCGGAAAAGAAAATATAACTGTGAACTAACAAGGAAAGCTGTAGAAGAGAATAAAAGTCTCAAGAGTATAAAACAACATTTTGGTATTGGTAGATAATTTATATCTGCAATAAGAAAAAAAGATGGAAATATTACTAAAAAAACGAGATGACCTCATGAAATGAAAAGACTTTTATCAAAATTTATATAGTAATAAAGAACAAGTACCTCTTATATCTATTACATATTCTGAATTGCCCAGAATTTTAAATGAAGAAGTGAGACATGCAATGAAATGTATGAAGAAAGGAAAGGCTCCAGATAATGATGGAATTATAATTGATATATTAAAAGAAGAAGATGAAGAAATAGAAATTTTTTTTAACAAAGTTAAATACCAAATGTCTAAATGATAAAGATGTACCACATGATTGGAAGAATTCAGTATTAATATTAATATTTAAAAAAGATGATAAAGAAGATATTAGGAATTACAGACCCATCAGCCTTTTATCAGTTTTATACAAAAATTTTACCAACATAATTACAACTCGTCTACAGAGAACATTAGATTTCCACTAACCAATAGAACAAGCTAGATTTAAAAGTGGTTTTAGTACAGTAGATCATATCCAGGTATTGAGAGAAGTTATAGAAAGGTCAAATGAATATGACTTGCCATTATGCTTTGGATTTGTAGATTATGAAAGGGCATTTGATTCTATAATTGTTTCTTCAGTGATTAAAGCATTGGGTCATCATGGTATAGATCCAGGCTATTGTCATATTTTAAAGAATATTCATAAAAATGCAACAGCAATAATTAGATTACATAATGATACTGGGAAAGTCAACACTGAGAAGGGTGTAAGACAGGGTGACTCCATATCTCTAAAACTTTTTTACATCAGTGCTGTAAGAAGTATTTTGTGGATTAAAATGGGAAGCTAAAGGAATAAAAGTAAATGGGGATTATTTAAGTCATTTAGATTTTGCAGATGACGTAGTTGTTTTTGCAAAATAATGCTTTACAGCTGCAGGAAATGTGGCAGGAGTTATCAGATGAAAGTAGAACTAAAGATAAATGTTAAAAAGACTAAAGTTATGTTTAATGGACTTTCTCAAAATATGAAAATAAAGATGGATTATGATGAGTTAGAAGAAGTTAACAGTTAGTTACAAATACCTTGGTCAGATTATTAATACAGATGGAAACATAATGGATGAAATTAATTATAGAATTAAACTTGGTTGGAGTGCTTTTGGTAGAAATAACTTGATACTAAAAGGAAATATGCCTATATGTTTGAAAAGGTAGGTTTTTAATAAATGTGTTTTACCAGTTCTTACTTATTGATCTGAGACTTGGACACTTAATAGAAGAGCAATACAGAGACTTCAGACCACTCAAAGAAGTATGGAGAGATGCATGTTGGGAGTAACAAGAAGAGTTCAAAAATGCAATATATGTGTAAGAGAAGAAACAGGTGTTACTGACGTCATTGAAAAAATTATAAGACTGAAGTGGAATTGAGCTAGATGTATTGCTAGAAGGGATGATAATAGATGGACAATTGAAATCTTAAACTGGATTCCAAGAGATTGTAAAAGATCCAGAAAGAGACCACATGTGAGATAGATGGATGAAATAAGAAAGTGTGCAGGGGTGACATGGAGAAGAGAGGCTAAAGATCAGAGATGGTTTGAACTTGGAGAGACCTTCATTCTGCAGTGGATTGATAATGGTTGATGATGATGACACATAACCAAATATATATATTCATCAATTATACTATATAAACATATATTATGTCCCATTTATATATAATACATAAAGAAATACCATATATCCATATATATATATTCATCAAAAATATAAACTATTTGTGTATTCATATATATATCTAATAGCTCTGAAAAAGACTGCTGGTGAATTAAACTATAAGGTTGATTAATTTTAATTAAAATTAGCATTGTACCAGTAATAAAAATGGTGGATTTGTTTAATTTTTTATCAATGCATAAAGAAAGATAAGTTGATAATACTTTGTAAAGAAAATAAGCACTTCCAGTTAATTTCTTAACCTTCTTCAACTAAAAACCATTTCAATTCAAATTTAGCAGAAGTAAAAGTCATCATATCATATCCCAAGATTCATAAATTGTAACGTTAACATGGTGTCGTGTAAACAAATATTACTGTAACTATTTAATAAACGCTCTCAGATTAATGGTACGATTATTAATAGGGATTCTCAATAATCTTCATAAATAACATTGCATGACCTATTTCATAATCTTATTAAAGTGGGTTTTACATATACCATATTTTGTTTTATTTATATAAAGATAGAAATGCAGTACAGTATTTATTTTTGTTAAAGTTGTATAAGAAATGACCGTCAGCAGAAAAAAAAATCCGTCTAGGTAAAATATACTATTTGTGTGTGTGGAGGTGGGGGGTCAAACTTTTTTTTCTTTCAATGATAAAAGACCATAAGAATCGATCAATTAAAGCATTAGATATATTCAACTACTTTATAGATATATGTTCAAATGCTATTCTGGAAAAAGATTTTCTTAAATCATTTTTTAATAATTTATCATTTTTAATTCAATTCCAGTAGGATAATAAAAGTTAATCTCCGAAAAATATTTAATAACAAATTTCATTGTGTAATCATGTTAAAAATAAAATGTATGCAAAAATTCTATCTTCTATACAGGATTTATCCCTTGTATTTAAAACAAATGGAATCCTTTTTCGTTCTGGTGGTCATATGATATTCTAAGTACACATATAAAATAGTCATGTAATTTACTCACATTATTTGGCCACATGACGTTTGATCATAAATATAATTAGTCACGTGACTTAGTCACATTATATAATTAGTCACGTGACTTAGTCACATTATGTTTTAGGATTCATGATTGCTTCATAACACAACTTCTTTAGAAAGTTAAACTTAAGATTTCATTTCTATACAAATTCATATAAATTGACAATTAGTACGTTTTTTATTATTATTATTAACTTAAACGGAGACTGTAATAACAGGATATGGATCATTTTACTTCGGTCAGTTTCTTTGATCTTCAGTTAAACTCTAATATAATCTTATATAATTGCTCTTAATAACTCGATTACAATTACATAAATAAAAAAAAAAGCTTATATCTCTAATATTTATGAACTTTATAAATAAATGGTCTTCCGTCCAATGAAGTGCTTAATTTTAAAATTGCACTTTAGTTTTTATCACTTGGAAAATAAGAGTAACATTAGATAATAATAAACTAAAGTATACATCGTAGTCAACGGCAGTTTGAAAAAAAAATAATGATTGGCTATTATGTCTCAGTAGTGTTTCTATGTATTGTGTCTCATACATTTGGTTAAGCTTATATCATTTTAGTCAGCAAATTGTGCAAACTTATAATGTTCTTTCCTTATAAAACTTGAAAGAGATAATATATATATTATAAACAACCAATTTTGGTTTATTGCTTAGCAATTCATAACAAGTTTAAGCCCCGGAAGTCAGAGCTGATCCGAACTCATAGACATTGAGCTTCAAAATTTGTCATTCTATTACTGCACCAAAATCTATAATAAAAATGCAATATGTAATAATTAAATTGCAAAGTTAATTTTAAAATCAAGTGTTCTGAAAACAAATAGTAATGTTGAAGTCCTTTTCACTCAAAAAAAAAAAAAAATCAACATTCAAATATTTTAAACATCAGCACTTGTAATCATTAACAATTCATTCAGAAAGTCAGAGTCTGCAAATTTAGTCTATTGTTTCTGATTCATATCTTCTCCCAATTACTCCAAGAAACTTAAAATCTATTAAAGATTTTAGTTGTTCATCTATAGCAATCTCTTTTAAGGAACTTCAGTTTCAGCCTCTTAATTCTATGCATTACATTAATAATACTTATATTTTCTCATCTATACATTGAATTTTTATTTTTTCATCCTATCTACATCTTTCCACATTTTGATGTTTAAACTGTAGTATCTATAATTCCTCTTCAATTAATAATGTCCAAATCTCAAATTCAAAAGTTAGCAGTGGCAGAGCCATTTACTAAAAGCATTGCCCCCACCCACCCACTCAGGAACAAAGACATATTTCGTTTTAATATTAAATTATTTGTATCAAAAACACTTCTTGACTCCACATGCATTAATAGTCTGACAAAAATATTTATGACTGTTAATAGCTAATTCATTATTATCTTCTAAGTTTTTAAAATAGCATTAAACATTACTTTAGTCTCTTTAGCTTTTATTTTATAGTCCCACTTTTTTCCTTTCATCAGATAACTCTTCCTGTTTCTATTTGGAGAACAAGTGAATCATCTGCAAAAGCAGATGACTTAAGCAATTGCTATTTATTTTATTCTCCTTCATATCCCACTTTAATACACAAAATACATCCTGAAAAATGCTATAAAAAAGGTTTGGAAAAATGGCAACCTACCATACATCCTTGTCAATGTTAATTTTCTTAACGTTGCCATTTAATTCAATCTTTGTTATTGCATTATGATAACTATTCTTCAAAATTGGCAATACCCTGTGTTTACGTCATGCTTCTCAACACATTAATTTCTGAAAAAGTGCTTAGAGTCAGAATACCTTTTTTGTAATCTATAAATCCCATATGAAGAAGCTGCAACTCATATTCATTATTGTAAATTTATATAAATTCCTTTAATGTATATGTGTTATAATCGCTTTTAAAATCAACCAACCTAAATGCTTTTCATTAGCTTTGGTATTCTCTGTAGATGACTTGTAATAATCTACTGACAGCAGCCATTCAAAAATAAGTAAGACCATTCCAAACCAAATGACAGAGAAAAAGATAAAAAATATTCTTTTTTATATGTCAAAGAGTTGACAAGGGAAGCAAACCCAGGTCAGCTGCTTAGAAGGCAGTTATATATTGTTTGCACAAATTAATCTGTGAACCACAAGTATGTCTGCAGATAAATCATGCAGATCCACTTTTCTGTTTATTTTACATTTTGCAATGATGTCTTTTAATTTCTTCAATGGAAAACATTTCTTTCTGAAATACTTCAACCCAAGATCCAATTGTAACTCCACAATGTATTCTATTCACTGCCATATTTTCCTGAATTTATTTAGCATATTTTTGAGAAAATACTTATAATTTATATGGAATCTACCTCAACCTTCAAGACCATGCTCAAGTTTACCTAAAACATCCATTTAGAAAATCTTGCATGTTTTCATTCTCTTTCTTTTTTTACATATAATAAAATTACATCTTACTTGTATCTGATCAATAATTCTTATATCTTCATTTTTGGACCTTTTTACAGTGGCATTATTATTCATATTATCAAGGGCATTCTTATTATATAAATATGTTGATTCATACCCAGCATGCTTTCTGCCATTGCAGAACAATTTCATGACTCGTGCCTTCATTAGAATATTCTGCTTTATTATAAACAATACTTTGTTTTCCTATTCTTTATTCCTACACACCCCATGATATCCCTGTTTTTTAGTTATTATTCCATCTCTTCTTCTTACTGGTGAATACTGAAATGCATTTAGTTTATCGTAACATTTCTGATATATTTTACTTATATCATTAGCTACCCCTGCTCTCCTATATTTGATTGAATTCCAGATTTTAAATCCTTCTAAATGAAACCACCTATTTTTTTTCTTACTCCGTTCTTGAAAATACTAGCTGCTTTTTTGCTCCTATGTACCTGTTAATTTCTTCATGATTTCATTCAAATATGAATCAACTTCTAACTTAAATTTAATAGAATACTTATGAAGATTATAAAAAATGACCTCTAGTATTGTCTTTGTGAATACTTTTGTTTTCTGGGTTTGTGTTACACATTACTAGATACATTCGTCATTAGCAATCACTTTTGTTGACCCTTATTAGCACATTACAATCTTGAATAATAAGAAATGAAAGTTAACTGGGGGCAATAAAAATATGAAAATATTTTTAAATGATCAATTTTGCAAAATTGGATTGCAGAAATTCAATCAAATAGTATAGAAAAAAAATTAATGATATCAGAGAAATAGTAGAATAGTCATTCTGCAGCAACCATTTAATGCTTGCTTTATTTTTTTATCTTAGTATATGTTCTCTGTCTGTTTCTATTTTTTTTCTGAAATTAGCATTTCTAATAGTATTTCATGTTTGGATTCATTTAGCTCTATCTTTCTTTACTATTCCTTTGTCTTACATTATACAATCAAACTCATGGTTATAAAACAGATAATTACATAGATTAAGCAGTCTTTTCAACCAAGACCTTAGTCTTCAAACATAGTACTTGTCTATCAAACATGCCAGAAAATTTTTCATTTAAGTTTTTTCCCCCAACTGCTGAAAAATTCTTTTATTAGTCTTTTCATTTACTTTAATCTCTCTTAAGATAAAGTGAAAAGCTGATTAGTGGCTTGTTTTCTCTCCAAGATAGCATGTAATGCCATCTCTGAATGAATGCATGCATTACGATAATAACATAAATTAGCTATTTACCACAAAAATTGGATTGTGAATTACAACATGAAATACAATTGTGCGATTGTGTTTTAAATTGAACAAAACTGTTGCTGAAACATTTAAAATGATTCAAACTGTTTAAGATAGTGAAATTATGAGTCACAAAAATATTTTCAAGCAGTTTGCAAGATTTCGTGATGGCAGGAAGAACAATGGAGAAGATTGACAACAGTATGAGACACACTGTTGCATTTCATATTGTAACTTATGATCCATGCTAGCACTTTAAACTTTCTGTAGTGAATAACTAAGTTATGTCACTATTTAATACATATGGTGATTCAGAGATGGCTCTACAGGCAACTTGGAGACAGACCCAATCACCTTTTCACTGCACATACTGTATATTGATTTATCCATATTGATTCTTTAGGCCATTTTCAAACTTGCTAATTAAATTCTTAAATTTAAATACATTGGTAATTGTTATGAAAATACTACCAATAGAAAATTGGGAATAATATATAATCAGAGCAAATTTATAAGCATTTATCCTTTAAAAATGCAAATTTTGTAAAATCCTTTATTTTACAATACAAAGGGAAAAAACATTTCATTATAGGCTAAAACAGTTTATATCTGGGCTAAAAATGATAGTATAATTTCTAGTCTAATAAATAATTTGTAATAATTACTAACATATTTATCTGATGATGGTAGTATCATAGTTGTGAGAACAAAAAGTTTGGCACCTTTTTAGAACAGTTTTAAAATATTTATTATAATAGACCAAAAATGTATCAGCATAATCTTTAGCCATCACTCATACACTGGTATGGCTAGTCTAATTTCAGAAAAAAAAAAGAGAAATGCGTGTAAACTTCAGTGCTCGTAGGGTTATGGACACACATCATGTTTAAATATTTTGTTTTACATTCGATTCGGGAAGGATTATGTGATTGAACCATATTAGTTTGGAATCTTTACTCTTCAGAATAGATAAACAACCAATTACTAGGTTAAATTAAATCCTATATTGTCTAAACCCAATTTCCAAACTTCTAAACAGATTTTAACTCCCAGCCATAGAAATGGCAATCAGATACATTAGACATTACTCTTACAAAGCCATTTTGGACCAAACATTTAAATAGATAATTGCAATCTAAAACAGTGAGGTTTACAATTAATTATGATTTTTGAATTATTTAGAACAGTAAAAGAGTGATAGACTATAAAGAGTATTGGGTCAATGTGCAACTAGTCATTTCCAATACTCAAACTTCATACATTGTCTTGAACAACAACACATTTGATTAATTAAGAAGATAATTAATTACATATAGCTATTTTTATTACAATGGAAACCAATGGTTTAATATCAAATGCTAGCTTCAAAATTAACACTATGTTAAAGTATATTATAATGGTGTCATTTCAGTTCAAAATCTTGGATAATAATAACTTCCAAAATTAGATAAGCCTCATAGATAAGATCATCTGTAAGTATTTACAAATAATTATATTTATAAATATTTGTGTATATTTATAAAAGTCTATTTCTTTCTTGATTCATATGCGGGGGGGGGGGGGGTCTAGGATAACAATTTGCTTAAACATAAAGATTTTTGTTCATTATGCAATTATTTTAATTTATTAATTAAAACACAAGTTAGTGTTTAGTTTAATTACAGTTATTTTATACTAATATTATGATAAACTAATTAATCATCATATAATCATCTGTTAAAATATTGGATTTTAAAGATAACTATCAAAGCTTTTTTAAAAAAAATAAGATAAAAACTTATTTTAAAAACCAATGTTTCAATTCTCAGGAAAAAAAATAGAATCAACTCCTAAATTATTTACAACAGTATTTTTATACACTTCTACATTTGTGGTCCTAATGTGTGAAAATTTGCGATTACTAAAATATTTAATATAAATGAATTTACATTAATTTTTAATTCTTGAAAATGACATTACATTGTTGCACTTGTTAACCACTCTATCTCATACAACCAATACACATGCACCACACACATGTGAAAAAAATTAATGAATTCCAATATATGTATTTTGTGCTGAACCAGCACTCATCAGTTGGTCCATATCATTGGCCACACACCTATATATATATAATCAGTGCTTGGGTTATATTAAAATAGCAAATCTTCAAACTTTGATGAATAGGCTTCAATCTAGTCCACCCTCCAACTCTTATCTTCAGTCACCCATACCATTAAAAATCTCATGAGATAGAGTTGATAACAAAAGGGAGTTTGAAAGTCTGTGTTTAAATTCTCTATATTATATCTAAATTCGAAGTACATAAATTATATTTATATTCAAAAAAGCTGCTAAGTACATCTGACTTACTAATAATTCAAGTTATAGTTTTGCCATCTATGACTCATCTCAAAACAAGAACCTCTTTCTGGATAATGAAGTTCAAACAAATTTCTTTTTCCAGAACCAACATAAAGCCAACATAATTTGATCTTAATACATCTAACTTGATTCAGGACAATTCATGATTTTTGCACTCATTTGCTTTATAAATAGAATTTAATAGTCACTTACTTATGTATATAAAGAAAAACACACATTATGAAGCACACAATTAATGACTATCAAATCTATGTCTACAGTATCAGAATTGAAAGACTTAACATAGCCGCTAGTGATTTTGTCTTCTGCTTAGGGTTTCTACAACTCCCTTTACGATACTTGGCCAATAGTTAAGTGTCTAAAAATTCCATATATCAAATAAATGCATGCCCTACAAGATCTAATACAGGGGTAGTAGATACTAGAACCCAAGATCCAAGCTCATTATTGGCTTTGGCATTTTCAGTACTTGAATTTAGTATAAATTCTTGAGCGATAAGTTATTTTATGATTATTATACTTCTTTATACTGAATCTTTAGTATGAATTCTTATAACAATTATCAAGTCATTTTTAAACTGTTTAATCACTGGATTTCTTCTGAGAGACATTTGGAGACAAAAAATGTTATCTGTTGTTAAACAATTTATAAATATATTTAACAACTTCCATACTTCCACATACTCTTTATAAAAATCATATAAAAATACAATAAAAGACAAATGACCCATCAAGCATTGCTGGCCGAGTGGTTAGCACAGCTGCCTTACAAGCAGTTGTCCTCAGGTTCACTTCCTGGCTGATGCTTTGATACATGAAAAAAAAGACAAATGACCTCCAAGATGCATTTAATACTGAACCACCATTTATCAGTTGGTCCACACCATCTCTTATATGCTAGTACATGAAGAGTATTTAGCTATAGTAAATTGTTATATTTTGATTTATAAATGTCAAACTTACTCCAACCACAACTGTGACACCAATCCATTTTAAATAAAGGTAGTAATGAGTATCAGTAATCTTTTACTAAACTAGATATTATCTCTAGTACAAATACAAACTTTAAACCTGTTAAAGATTGATATATCTGAGATTTTTAATTTAAACATACAGTTGCGTGACAAAAGACACTCTTCATTTCAAAAAGGAGCAATACATTTTTCATCCAGTTTTGAAGATTTGTGTGTGTGTGTGTGTGTGAAAATTCCAATATTCAAAATATTTACTCCTAAATTAATATAGGGCCTGTTTGTCAAGAACCACTCAAGCTGTAAGTCAACTCTCTGCATTGACCATGGCAATGGAATTGCGTATTTGTTCAATTACATTTTCATTCTTTAAATACACACATAGCAATTCTGACTCAAATCATTTTTTACTTTGTTTAGTTTCCTTTTTATTGCTTTGTATCTTTCTCTCCATCTTATATTTTTTTCACACTGGAAATAGAATTGCCAATTTGCATTATAAGTTGCACCTACTGATAATGATGACAAATTAATCATATAGATTATTTCATCTTTTTTTAGTCAACTAGATATAAAAAAAAAATTCATTTGATAAAAGCATGAATAGTAACTTGTCATTTGGACTAAAAACAAATTTTATTTTTTCATATAAATTATTTTAATCAAAATTGCCCCAAATTCAAAACTAAACCAGACTAGCCAAAGAAATAAACTCCAAAACACAACCAAGAATGGTTTCACTGCTACAAGCAGACTTCTCAAGTGCAAAGGAGCAAAAGAAAACAACAAATTATCCACAATTCGACCCTTAATATTAAAAGAACTTTTGAACAAGTTAATTGACTCAGAATCATAAATTTTTAATAATAAAGATTCTTTAATTCTTTTTATTTCATTTCTTTCAAAGAAGACAATGTTAGCCGTATCAAAATTAATAGTATGGCTTGTATCTCTTTCATGGATATATATATAAAGCAGAATTGATATATTTATTTATAACCCTACTTTTTTGTATTTTTATTCTTTCATTTAAATTCAAACTACTTTGACCTATATAAACATTCTTACAAAAGCAAGGTATAATATACACTACTCCAGGAAATAGTCTATCAATTGCTATTTATAGTAGTCTACTATATAATAATACTATGCAATAAAATTAAAATCTTAAAACAATTCCCATGTTTCTATTGTCACATTCACATTGAAAATTACTTTCATATTTTTGGGAATTTCTTTTATGAAAGTCTGTGCACTATAAACAATTACATTTAAAGTTAAGGGCATTTTTTTTTTATCCGAAGCTATGGAAAACTATGAAATATTGTTATGATTTCAATAATTATTTAATGAATGACAAAATGTTCAACAATGATCCCTCTACCAATTATAAAGAAATATTGCATTTTTATTTTTTCAATAAAAACAAAAACACAATGTTATTGTTTTAACTAGAATGAAAGTTTACTTATCTTTATAACTACTTTTATTATATTTTTTTAAAATTAAAAATACAAAGGATTTATATTTAAAATTTATATATAGTATAGTCAAGGCACTTGAGACAAGCCTTAATTAAAATGCACATTTTAAAATAATTAAAAAGGCTTTCTATGAACAGAACAATGATTATCATAGGAAAAAATAGGTATTAAATAAATATATTTACATCAAATATAATGTCTCATTTTAGAGTTTATCTCAATCTGAAACCTGAGTCACTTGCCTTATATATGGGAGTGCTAATTTCAGAATATTATTTGATAACAAACAAAAAATGTTTTTTAGGCTTTATTGTTAATCTTTATTTGAAAGTAGCTTGTAAGACACTTCATGCATTTGTGCTTGTGTGCATGTGCTTGAATTTGCATGCTGTGAATAAATATATTTAATGAATTTTAATAACTGAAACACCCAGGCTTATTATATACCTGTGTCTATATATGTAATATATAGATATATGAGCACAGACTTTTCACATGACCCGCCACTCTCCACACTATCTCATAACACTGATACACTTGAATACATATACGCCGAAAAGATAAATAATCACCAATATACGTATTTCATATATGTGTGTGGAGATGGTAATCCGGACCAACTGATGATTGCTGATTTAGCATGAAATACGTATATTGGCGATTATTTATCTTTTCGGCATATATGTGTTCAAGTGTATCAGTGTTATGAGATAGTGTGGAGAGCGGTGGGTCATGTAAAAAGTCTGTGTTCATATACCCTATATATTAATGAATTTTACTGAAGCTATCAGAATTATGAAAAATTTATTACAAGTTACTATAACTTCTCAATTATATAAATTTATGATAAATAAAGATATCAAGATCTCGTCCAGGATCATAATTATAAAGAGGCATTTTAGGCACCAGCCTGGTATCACACAAATATGGGAGGTCCTCAAAAGGTGATTTGACAAAAAGTTTTTAAAATTTTACGAATTTTACTCAGACTACCTAAATAATGTTTTGCTCCATGAAAAGTATCTTGCTCCCTAATTTAATATACAGACATATGTTAAATTCCCCCTTGTGAAATAAATTGCTATAAATAAGTGTTATCTAATATATAAAGCCAAACATTTCTATTAAATTAAAAAAAAAATCATTTATAAATTTTAATAAGAAAAAAAATGTCATAAAAAAAAATAATGCTAGCCATTTCATTTATTTTATTATACAATTTAAAAATTTAATCTCATTTCTCTGGAAATTGGGGGAGGGATAAAAATAAAAAAAAGAACTATAATTCAGTTATTGTTTAAAACATAATAAAAATTTTATGATTTTGAATAATAAAAATACCTTCATGATATATCAAAGGGAGTAAAAAAAATTTCTTCCTAAAAATAAAATTAAATTCCCATCTGACATCCTCATTTTGAAAGCTCTTTATTAAGTGGGTGGGTGGTGGCGAGACCGGTAACTGACAGAAAAACATACCGGCAAAAGAATTTCATACAGCATATTAATTTCTTTTTTTTTCTTTTCTAGGATATTGCAATTAAATGCAAGCCACCAGGGGTTTGATTATCTATTCTTGTTCATTATAAATACACATTTTTCAAAAATGAATCATTTTTACTGCCTATGATCAACAAGAAAAGGAAACATATTGCTGTATTGTAAGTAATTTAAATTTTTTATAGCAGCGATTAGAAAAATAAATACAATATTAAAAGAGAACAATCGCATGCAAAACAGAAACAAAAAGAGGGAACAACGAAACGAATTCTAAGATGCCTACTTTAAATACGAAGACATCAGAGAATAAACTGTTTGTGAATTTGTTAAATATATTCCACACATTTGTTTTTATTTTAAATAAGCTTTACTTTTAAAAAAATAGGGGGAGGGGGGAGAGAAAAAAATTAAAAGTAATAAATATTTTGAAACAAGATAGTAAACAGACTATTTCAAGATTACATTTATTACTTTAAAAAAAAAAAAAACCGACGTATTTTGCAAACTAGTCAAGTTTTTAAATAGAAAAATACATATATAATTCTTAAAAACAAAAATAAAAATCTGTACATATCTTTAGATATTTCTATTATATATGATGAATTTAGAAACAGTAATTTATTTTACTGCTGAGCCACTTACAACCTAAAACTAGTCGAATGTAGATATAGCTTTCCCATTTATGTTGCATAAATTACTCAAACTTAGATAAATCATTCTGGAATAGAGAGAATTCATCCTTATCATTTTCATCTTCTGCAGGATGAAGGTCTCTCCAAGTTGGGCAGAGTTTCCCCTGATAACTTCTTTCACTACAAAACACCAGCAAACTTCTTTATTTCACATGATTTCTTTCTAGGCCTTTTCCAATCTCTTGAGACACAATTTAAGACTTCAGCTGTTCATATATTGTGATCTCTTCTAACTAATATGTTCAACACAGTTCTATTTCAATCTCTTAATTTGTTCAATGATATCAATATTAATTGTTTATTTTCTTTCCCAAGAAATTTCATTTCCGAGTTTCATACATTGTTGAGGATCTAAAGTCTCTGAATTGTTCTATTAAATGATTTATATAATCATCTGTTAAGATGGCAATAAATACTCTATATATTTAACAAATCTGTGTCTAATAAATAAATTTAAATATACTTAGGCTTTTGGGTAAAATAATGTTGAAAATATAGTTAAACCACTTATAACAGAACTAAGAAAGAATAACTTCTTTTTTTAATATTTAACTGAGGGAAGGAGAAATAGCTAAAGAGAGTATTAAAAGAAAAATGTATATTTATTTTTATTAAAAACCAATAATAAAAAAAAAATGTTTTTAAATAATGTTTTTATTAATTCTTATTAAGCGCAATTCTTATTAACATGAGAGACCTCTCCAAATCTTAACCTATTTTTCTAATTATATAGATTTGCCTATATAATTAGAAAAATAGGTTGAGAGATAAGAGGGTCCCTCTTATCTTTATAAAGTCGAATCTTATGTTGAGATTGGAGAGGTCTCTCATGTTAAAATTAAGCACTCAAGGCACATGTACTAAGGTTAGAGCCTTATATAAGTATAATGTTTTTGTATAACTGGCCAACTAAAAAATAAAAAAATAATAAAGTAATCCACATCTCAGTTAATTATCTAGACTTGTTATAAAGCATTTAGAAATTGTAGGAATATTGTCATTTTGTAAAAGCATTTGAGGCTTGTTATAAAACAATTGGAAATTGCAGGAATATTTTCATTTCATGAAAGCATTTGAAGCCTTTTTGATATTTATGATTTATTTGAGCTTTAAATGCTTTTATGAAATGATAATATTCCTGCAATTTCCAATTGTTTTATAATAAATGTAAATTCTTAAGATCTCTGATATTTTCCAGCAATGGCAAATTAACCGAGAAGTGAATTACTTAGTTATTTTTCTATTTTTTAGTTGGCTATTTACATAAAAGCATTATTTAAAAAAAAAAAAATTACGTATTATTTTTTTATTTTTTAGTTATATTTACAGATTATTTTAAAAAATGGTTAAAAGTATTAAAAAAATCTGACAAAAATTATAATTTAATAATAAGACATGAAAATAAAAATACTATCGCCAACAAATAAATTCTAAATTTAAATATTATGTGATCATCTGCTATATAAAAATATTTATGTATTGACTTTTTAATTTAATTAATTAAGTATGAGTTAAATCAATATTAACAAAATTTTATTCTACAAATGTCCTTCAAATATTTTTTTTTAATTTTAATTAATTTAATTAATTAAGTATAAGTTCAATCAATATTAACAAAATTTTATTTTACAAATGTATTGATTTCCATTGGCTCAGTTGTTAAGGAGTTTTCTTGGGAAGTATGTGAGTTAGAGTTCTAAATGGGAACAGAAACATACACAGACAGAGAAAATTAATATAAAAACATTTAATTATGATTATTAATCATTGAATAAAATTGCCACATTTTTGTCAGTATTTTGAAACACTAACATTACCAAATATTTTTTTGTAAATAGCAATAAAAATATATCATAAGATATTGTATTTCTTATTTTAATAATAAAAGCAAGTGGTTTTTTTTTAAATTTCTTACATAATGCATATTTGTTTATATATGATTAAAAAATAGAAATTGTGATCATGTGATATTATAGTAATTTAGAAAATTATTAAAACACCAAGAGAATTCTTATAATAATATAGTTCTTTGTTCATACAGTGAAATTAACTATAAAATAAAGCCAAAATCCCAGATTCCAATATATTTTCAGAATTACAAGGTTTTTTTTCAGATTCCAAAAATAGTATCTTATAGGTCTTTATTGTAAACCCAAATTTGCTAAGAAAAAAAGAATAGACAGTTCAACTGCAATTTGGCTTATTAATTTACTAATAATTACTAAATACTTGTTTTTTGTTTGTAAATGTGTATACAGACTAATTTATTTATTGTAAACATTTAAAAACCATCTTTAAAATTTTGTTTAGATGACAGATGACTTATGTATGAAAACACAATCTGTGTTAGTTGAAGACTTCTGATTCAGTTTGAAATGTATCTAGTGGTCATTTGTTTTTTTCAGGTATCTTTATTTATATGTTTCAAGAATGTATGATAAAGTAGAAGTCTTAATATATCATAAATAAAAGATACTGCACATGGAAAAAAAAAGAGAAACAAAATTGATATTAATTATTCAATGTGTTGATGCTTAATTCCATTAAATTTTAACTAGAGTTAAAGTTTACATCTTCATTAAAGAATGATATGATGATAATCTTTAGCCTAATACATAATTAGTTATAATCATTAATGTATTTATCTGAAGTGGATGGTGTTCAAATACAGGAAGTTTGACTTGGTGATCAAATTGTAATATTAAAAAAGAGGGACATAGGTTAATAATATTCCACTACATTTACAATCAATAAGTTTTGAAAAAAGTATAATTAAGAAAATCATTTTATCTGCAAATAAAATATTATTTATAATAGTACTTTAAGTTTGTGAATAAACAAACTTGTGACTGTAGATTTCAGATGGTAATGAGGAATTTTTCATGAAATAAAATACACCTAGATCAAGTTTTATGCGGTAGATAGGTTCCACAGAAAACCCGCATTAAAAAAAATCGCACAAAAATAGACTTAACTTACCTTGAAAAATGGGGGATAGGGTCTGTAATTTTCAGAATTCACATAAAAGCAAAGCAACAATGAAAAATTACTTTAAAATTCGCATTAAAAAAAATAAGGAAATCAAGTATGACTAATAAAAAAAATATCAAATATTTGAAAAAAATTGGTACAAGACAAACTTTTTTTACTTTTTTTTATTAACTACAGTATTTGACATTTTCCATACGTATTTTAAATCATTATCGCTATTTTCGAATGTGCGGTTCGTTTGTAAACTGGTAATAAATCAGATTCGTCAATGTGATGTGATATAGCTTCTTCTTGAACGAAGTCAAGAATCTCTCAGAAATTATGCCCAGAAAAACTTGTTAGCCACCTTATTTTCCATTCCCCACTCTAATTTTTACCATATTCTGCTCCATCCCATTTACACAACTAGTGCCAATTTCAGCCTTGTGCTGTGTTAATGGTTTTCTGTTGACAACTGATTTTTACTACTGAAATAAATTTTAAATGTTCACATTTTGTTTCTATATTAAAAAAATGAGGATCGCAATCAAAACAAAAAGATTATACATTATCATTAAAAATATTATTTTCAGTTTATAAAATCAATAAAATCTTTGTTATTTCTTTTAAAAATCTACATTATTTATTTCTGTCATACTTAACAAAATACATTTTAAAAGTTTAAAATTTTTGAATATTTATTGCGATATTTTTATATATAAGTATAAATCTATTATTATTATTTACTCATTAGTATAAGTATGTTATTTATTCTAAATATAGCTTCAGGTCATATTCACATTAGCTGCTAATATAACATTATATTTTTGAAAAGAAAAACAAAGTATTTCAAGTCAAAATAAGTTATTAATAATTTAAATTTCTTGATATCCAAGAAATATAGTGAAATATGAAAAATATTAAGAAGAAACATGAATCGCAAAACTTCAAAATCGCATTAAAATAATCCGCATAAAACGAGACCCAGGTGTAATAGTTTTAAACAGCTCAATGTATAGTAAATATATTCCCAGCATCCATCCACAGAAATACAATTAAAGCAGAAGGCAATATTCAGTGTCAGTTAAGTGCTTTTTAATAAGTAGAAAAATATTTTTTTAATTATTCATTATTTAAACTTGCATACATTATAATGAGTGAATTTATAACAGTAAAAAACTATCAAACAATTACTGGCAATTTAAAAAATTGTAAATCGATTAAAAAAAAACTGTTATCCAAATTATTATGAAGCCCAATGTACATAACTATAAGTCACATCAGATATAGATTTGAGATTCTCACACACAAAAAAAAAAAACAACCAAACATCTTCAGGAACTTAATGATTCCCCCAAATTCTTCCAAAAGGAAAAATAAAGAAAAAATAGTTCTCTCCAAACTACTACTTACTGTGTAGTAAAAGTTTTTGTGGACTAAAAACTTTAAAAGTTCACCTGGAAAGATAAAGTTATCTGACATTATTTCCAAGTTTCATGCAGATTTGAACCTTAAGTTGTAATCATGGCAGGCAGGCATGCCAATCATTATATCTATGTTGCTACAGTGGTGGAATGATATAGCAATAATAGTAGAAGTAGTGGTTTTAGTAAAATAGTTTGATGCTTTGAGAGGTTAAATTATGTTCAAGCACCAAAATAAATGCAATATTTCTATTAAATTGACCAAACTCGTCTTCACATCCAGGAACCATCAGCTCTTGAATTCACGTCTCTACACTGAACTAAACTACAGATATATATACGTTAGACATTTAAAAACAAATTTTATATATTTTAGGCAATCACAATTATTTTTTAAAATCTCAAAAAAAAAAAAAAATGTTTCATAAAATTTGTGAATATTTAAATACGTCAATATGCATCAGACTGGTCTTACGTATATACGGATGGGATGTAGATAGGTGCATTTTTAAAACAAACTTCATTATAAATTACAAATAAGCATACATCACACAATTTGCAAAAAGCTTAAAATCACTGACCAGAAGGAATGGAATGTTAACAAAATTCAATAAACGTGTGTGCACACGTCATCAAATGAAAAATATAGAATTTTAAATTTCATCATTCAGTAAACAATTTTATAAAATTGGGCCCCTTTAGTTAATTAAAACTTAAAAAGAATTTTTTTTTTATTTATTTAAAGCAAACTTTTCCATTAAAAAGAATAAAAAAGTTTCAATTGTTACTTTCTTATATAAGATTTTTTTTCCCTCGCAAAAAAAAAAAGGTTAAGAAATAATTTCGTCCATATTTTAATCTGACGATTTTCTTAATCGTATTTTAAATTCATCTCCATACTTTCTAAAACAAGTGTTAATTACGTAACACTGTGAAACTGGCAAACGCAATAAATAATTCAAAAACTTTTAAATGTCAAAACATTTTAGATTAAACTTTTTTATTATTATTACTATTAAGTTATAAATTAAACGCAACGACGTTTCAATTCATCTTCTCTATGTCATTCCTACCATATTCTGAAATTAATTACTTATAAATTTTACAAATTTAAAAATGGACGTTGTGATCGTTAATAAGATTGCATCTACTACCATAAATTGACTGTGTTCAGCTATTCATCATCAGCCACTAAAAAAAAAGATTCATGATTTATATAATATCTCCTCTAATCAACAAATATTTTCTTTTTTTTTAGAAGTGCCTCATTGTGTAATATTTCATGTGTCGGCTTACGCATCCCTGACTTGGATTTGAGTCCAAGCCAGGTAAACTGTGAAATTTTTTTCAGGTCATAAATAGGCTAGTCATCCAGAATTTGTTGGTAAATGAGTATACTGGTGTGTAAAAATTCAAGTTAATAGTTCGAGTTAATTGGTGAGTGTTCATAGATTGATGTGCGATACGTAGTATGGTGTAGAGTGTGTGTTGATAGAAGTGGTAGCAAACTTCAATAGGTACTTAGGTCTTGTTTATCCATATAGTTTTTCTTAAAATTATCTAGAACTTGTATTTATATATTGGACTATTTCCATCATCTAATTTTATGTATTAAAGGTACTTGGAAAAATTTAACTTTATTTAAATATTCTAATTACATTCAACCGTTAGTAATAGCATACAGGTTAATATATGCATGTTTCAAGAGATATTATTTTCCTCTCTTCTTCAGGTATAGCTGGCCTGACCAGTGACAGAACTAGCACGAAAATCAAACTTGCACCCTTAGATTCTTAAATATTGAATTTTAAGGTAATGTGCTAAGCAACTGAGCAATGCCGCTAAAGAAGCTGCTCACATGACAATGGTTAATAACACCATAAATCAATCTAGTGTTACATAATGTATGGAAACCACTAATCAATTTTGTTTTTAGAAAAAGTGGAGACATGAGGAGAAACCTCATAAATAAGTATTTGAAATTTCTACTGATGATTGTCTTTAGCAGGATAGTTCAGTTGGTTAGAGCATTACAGTAAAATTCAATATTCAAAAATCTAGGGTCCAGATTCAACCCCAGGCTAGTTATGTCATTGGTCAGGCCATCAACACCTGAAGAAGAGAGGAGAAAAATACCTCTCGAAATGTTGTGCAAATACTAACCTGTGTGCTATTACTAACAGCTGAATGTAATTGGAATATTTAAATAATGTTAAATGTTTCTAATGGAAATAGTCCAATATATAAATATATCTAAAATACCATCATCACAAACCTTCAGGAAAATATCTAAGAACTTATTTCATTATTTCTTTTGAAACATCCTTCATTAATAACTTATTTATTTAAGCACAAATAACTTTTTCCTCAAATACAATCCATAATGTAAATTTCTGATTTTAATTTTTTGGAATTATTCCCCCTCCCCCTTTTCTCCAAAATTTTTTAAAACACCTTACTTTTATACATTCTATTTTTTAACTTATTCTGTTTCTTATCTCTTTGTTGTAAAATCTTTTAATATAATCTTCACCCACTTTCTAATTCCTGATCTAATTTAAATTTTTCATATACATATAATACAAATAACAATTCATTTTTTATAAGAGTTTGCAAAAATTTTAGAAAAAAAAAATAATGAAAAATTTATGTACTTAATTTTATATAGTATTCAATATTTTTTATGATGCTGCCACCTAGCAATATTACAGTTTATCCAAACATTCTTCATTCCTAATTTCTGGAATTATATAAAAAAAATAAAGAGTTTAGAAAAAAATTTAAAAAAATACTAAAGAAATTGCTTTTATTCACATAAATGCACTAAAAAATAAAAAAATATATAGTGAAACATTTGATCATATTCTTGTTTCTTGCTCGGGACTAAGAGAAGCAAAATATATAATTCAAAATTATTTCAATAATCACAATCCAGAACTCTTTGATATCATTCATAATATTAAAATGGGTAATTTCTGCAATATCAGAAGATGCATATTTATTAACCACGTAATATGGTTACTTAGATGTCATATAGTTATAACAAATTCTCCATTGGACTTACAACTTTTTATTAAAAATACATTTAATTCTATTCGAAAAAAAGATAAGCTTCTTGCACCCAAAAAAATCTACCTATCCACATGGACTGGTTCTTAGTACAAGAAATTCAGGAAGTTATTAGTAAAAATGTAAATTTATACTAGATTTTTTTTTGTTGTCTAGAGAAATTCATTTGTAACACTTTATATAAAATAAAGTCTATATGCTTTTAAAAAAATAAAAATAAAAAATGAATTATAAAGTAAAAAATATATTTTATTCAGTTTTCATAAATAAAAACCTAAAAGGAAAAAAAATTTACAAATCAGATTTTCAAAGAATCATTTAAATCCAGGATTGCCAACCTAGTCCTATTATTGCCCACCATTAGACATTTAAAGTTTTCAGATGGACAATATCTGTCAGATGTTTATAAAAGTCATAGATTACTAAAGATGTGCAACAGGCATTTAAATTTATTTGCAATTTCTCATGCCTCTCATGAAATATGTTAACTAGGTGCAAGCCTGCAAAGGTTCCAATTTCAATATTGACATAAAATTTGCAATTATGCTTTTGGTTGGCACTACAAAAAAACAACCAATGAATTCTGTGGCTCTGTGTGCATGAATTGTAACAATAGTCAAACAACTTGTAACATCTTTATCATGATGGTCCATAAGTATTTGAAATTAGTTAAGTGAGTATGACCTTAAGCCCATTTGTAAAATATTATAAAATTTTAACCAATTTTAACCCATATCTCAAAAAAAGAAATATGTTTGTGGCTATTTAGAGAAATACTTGAAAATGGGTTTTATTAAATCAGTAACAAACAAATAGATTCATGGGTGTCTTTTGTGTCATGAAATATCATCAAATGAAGTACTAAATTAAGTTATTCAGGCATCAGTGGGCATTAGGGAAATTATGCTGTTAGCAAGAGTACAAATATGGGTGATAGATAATAAAAAAATGTTGATGATCCCTGATTTAAATAAAATTTCAACTAATATCCACTTTGAATAGACTGGCATTGATTTAAAAAATAAAAAAAAACTGGGCATGATTCTTTAGAAAATTTCTAAGCATGTTTTCCCTATATTTTTATTTGTGAAAACTAAAGAAAATTATTATTTTTTTATTTTATGGGAATAAAAGCATTGTGTTAAATTCTTTTTCTTCATATATAAATCTAAATGCAATTCAATGTACACACAGCATTCACTAATCCAAATACTTCTTGTTCAAAAATTATTATTCAAACAAAATTTTAAAGATGATGTTTAATCTTTTACAATAAATAAGTTTTTTAAAGACAAACAAAATTTTTAAAAAATCAATAAATACCTATAAGTTAATAAGTCTAATTGGAAAATGCTGCCTTTTTTTATATCATAGGAGAGTTTGATTTTGCAATGAAGTAAAAAAAGACACTTTTTGAAATCTGAAAATTCACAAATCAAAAAAAGTCCTGGATCCAGAAATTTCAGACCACTGATGTTTTCAATATGTAAAATATCAGTTCATCCTCAAAAATGAGGATTAGATCTAAGATACCTTTTCAAAGTGACTCTCACACCCTTTTCTATATCAACATAGCTATTATCCTTATTATATCATCTAATGACCTTGTATTTACTGACAGCATATTTTCAAAACTTTTTCATAATGTTTTTTTTTTTTAAAGAAAAGGCCTAATTTTTCATAAGGGGGGGAGGGGGTATTTGTTTTCTTATATCTTTACTTTTTTTCCTGTTTTTCTTTGCTTTCTTCCATTTATTTTGTTCTTAAAGTCTTATTACTAATAGTATTTATTTATATCAGGCAATAACAATATAGAATATTATACAATAAAATATCACATGATTTTCCCAGTTTACTTTTATCATGTGTTTCCAAGAGTAATTATCTTTATCTGTACATTTGATTATTCAAACTTACAGTAATGGTTCTGCATAATACAGAATAAGTTATTGACAACTTATCACAAATAGTCATTAAGGCAATAAACATCAATATATACTATAGTGAAGATTTTATGCAAAGATAGAATGTCTACCATTAACATAATAAACAGAAATTATGGCAATAACTAATATTAATAAAAATTATCTTTGCCATCTAAAATGTCATTATTATGAACTCATAATTTCTGAAAAATGTGTTTTATTATATAAGAATTAATTCGTTAAAGTTATATACTTCCAATGAATCATTTATAAAATGTCCTTGTATTTCACAAATACATAGTACAATCAAATTTTTCATCATGATTTTTAACAATTATTGATCCCCACTGAATAAAGAACTCTTCAAGTTCCTATCCCATTTCTTCAATTTATAGTTTCTATTCACATCACACCAGTAAACTTCTTTGCCTCATCAATAGAGCTTGCATGTGGTCTTTTTTTTAAGACAAAAAAAGTATGACTTCAACTATCTATCTATTGTCATCTTTTCTGGTAACATATGACCTCACACCATTCAAAGAAGTATGGAGATATGCATATTGGGAGTAACAAGAAAAGATCAAAAATGCAATATGTAGGTAAGAAAACAAACAGGAGTTACTAACCTCATTGGAAAAATTAAAGGACTGAAGTGGAGTTGGGTTGGACATATTTCTAGAAGAGATGATAATAGATGGACAATTGAAATCTTAAACTGGATTCCAAAATATTTTAAATGACCCAGAAAGAGACCACATGTGAGATGGATGGATGAAATAAGAAAATGTGCTGAGTAATGTGGAGAAGAGAAGATAAAGATTGGAGAAGATGGATTGAACTTGGAGAAACCTTCATCCTGCAGTGGATTGATAATGGTTGATGATTCAGCTCACTCCCTTTCATTCTCTTAATTTTTCTAATAATATCAATGACATCTGTCTGTTCTCCCAACCATATACTTCACTTCTGAAACCTTATTATTACTTAACATATACTATCATTAATTATACACATATATAATCTGTCTTTTTGTTAAGTGTTATTGTTTTTATTTCATGCAGATTAATTTAAATATAAAATTTGTTTTAGGTTAATTATACAAATTAATAAATTCAAATTGGGTTTTTTTATTCTACTACACATCCTTTCACTTTTTTCAAGCTTTAGGTCTGATTTATTTTTTTCAGCTAATAAAAAGTAACTAATTTATTTTTAAAACAATGAAAACTACTGTCAAGTAATATTATAACCTGTATAATTATATCTTATTTCACATTAAATTTTTTTTTAAAAGTTTCAGCCATTTTTCTTATACAATACTGTGTGCAGTTTTCCCAAAACTTTTTTAGTTGTATAATATAAAATCATAACCATATGCCAGTATATGTTTATTCTGCTTTGTCTATTTGAATGATGCATATAAAATCACTTTCCTATCTTCTTCAAAATATAAATAATATACAATGGTGTATATGTGTGTAAAAATGTGATAGTAGGGACCTTTACAGGTCTTAACCACAAACTTATGGCTACATTAATGAATCTCTTCCTAGCAGTGTAATCGTAGTGTAGTATGAAGGCACTTTGGTTGTTCAACTTAAATTCACTCTTTTGCACATAACTGCAATGTTCATATGCTAATTATGTATTCATTTGTGCTAATTATGCAGTCTTTTGACAGTAAAAGCGGTAACTAAAATAATATTGATTTATTAATTTTTTAAAAAAATGCAGATGTTAATATCATACAGAACCTAATATGGAACTGACTGCCATTAATTGATGTTATTTGTCTGAGGCTCTAAGAGTGTTTGCAAGGACCCTTGTAAGTTTGCAAGTGATCTTTTCTTTAACCAGTATGTTTTTCAGACTGACCCAGAAGTCAAGAAATTGAATTTGCATTTTCATCCTCTACTGAGAAATTTTGCAAACTTTTTTTTTTTTTTAAAATTTTAAAATTCACGTATTTTTTTTTTCTAATATTTTAATTTCAAAAAAAATATTAAGATGTCAGGACAATTGAATAAGCAGCAATTTCAAAATAATCATAAACTCCACAATAATAAGTGCTCATTGTATTCTTAGTGATCTCAAACTTTGTGATATTACTTTGAGAAAATAATACAGCAATCTAAAAATTTGATTTTTTGGAAAGTTTATGATTGTTTTTGTATAATAATTGTATGATAATTACTGGTAGTCAAAAATATATATAATTACATTTTTTTTTTTTACAGAAATGTTATATAAAAGATTATATTCTGAGAAATATTAGTATGAAGATTATGGTCACAGGAAATACAACTGTCTTAAAAATTTTGTCACTAAACAATTTGTTATAACATTTAGCAATAACATAAAAATTACTAAAAAATTTAAACTTTTAAAGCATAAGATGATGGATTTACTAGATATTAATAATTATTTATTCCGATTTTTACAACAAACATCAAACAAAGATTTCATTCATTCTGCAAATTGAATCTGTTCATCTAAAATTTGATGACTTCTAAACAAAAATATCAGTAATACATCGTCTGATCATCCACACTGCATGGTGGCACTGTTTCTATGCTAAAGCACAGAAATATGCTGTTTACAAGGCCACACATAGATCTTACGGTTTGTAAACTGTAAAACACTAAGATGTTGAAGTACACCCATTACCCCAAAATCTCTAGCATGTTGAACATTATTAGCAATGAGTATGCAACACTCTCTATAAACATTATTCTTGACTATTGTACAGCATATGATATGAAGGTTTCTGTAGTTGTAATGACGAAAAGTATATTAGAACGGATTTATTTATTTTTTGGTTAAATGTATTGTAATTTATGTGAGAGTAAAAATTGTAATGAATTCTCAAATACCCCTACTTTCATTGTCAGGGGTTACAATTCACTAAATGAAGAATGTAAATCATGGTTCGGCAAAGTTCACGATCAAGTCGTGCACTTTCCGATACTTTTTTGAGATCAAAACAGTTGAATGGCAGACAACCATTCGGCATTGTAGTTTTTAGATTTACCTGCTATAGAAGCAGATGCAGTGGCCTTCCTTCAACCAAAAAAAAATATTTTACCAACCAGAAAAACTGTCTTTATGGTGGTTTAATGAAATTAAGGCATTGTCAAACATCTGAAATGGAATGTCAAGTGTGTCAATGTTGGTGAAGGTGTTCCATTGACTCATGGAATTGGGTTTGAGGGCTACTGAATTGCTTTTTCACAAGTAGTATGGCTAATTTATTATTGAAGCTGGCATCAACTTACAGTGAAGTGTAGCTGAGTTGGAAATGTGTCAAAATGCCAAAAGGAATATGATGACAGGTCTTAGAGAGGTCTGTCGAGAAAGCCTTATTTCTCAAAAAAAAAGTTTCTTCAAAAACAATAAAAAAGACTGGGGGAAAAAAGTTTCTTAAAAAAAAAGACTGGAAAAAAGAAATGCTTGTTTTTTAAAAAAAAAAGACAGAATGTTTTAAAAAGCCAACCCCCCCCCCTTTTTATTTTTAAGAAATATACATAAAATTGGTTTAAAAAAAACAAAACAAAAAAAAAAAATCAAGCAAATCCAAAAATTAAAAACATAAATCAACAAAATAAAAACAGCCCGGTAACATTATATCTATTTGTTTTTCACTAGCAACAACGCCATCGAGTGGTATGGATGATTAGATGATGTATTACCAAAATATCTATTAAACGAGGTCAAATTTATTATATTCTGATAAATAATAATGATTTAATATTAAAGAAATCTGTCAGAATACAACTTTGAAAAGAAAAAGTGTATATTTCCATAAATTATGTATATATTTACAATTATTTTTGCATAATATTTATAAAATATTTATTTTAAGACAAAAATATTTATAATTACAATCATATTTTAGTTGAAGCATTTATTTTTAAGAAGACAAGTTAGGGAAAACATAATTAAGATCAAGCAAAACTTATGATTGGCTGAAAAAAGAATGTTTTCATAAATGCCGTAACAGATACGTTTTGTCATTTTTCAAAAATTATAAATGGAAACTTATATTTTAAAACAGCATGTTGTTGCTTTATAATATTTTAACAAGAATTCATTCAGGTTTTAGAAATATAGTTAAAACAAATTTTCTTTTGCTCATTTAATATTTCATCAGCAAATGTGAAGAAATAAAAATTATTCTAATTATTAATTATCAGTTTATTACTTTTTTCCATATTTATTTCAAGTTGAAATATTATTTTTAAAAATGATTTTTATTCACAAACTCACATTTTAAAGAAATATATTGAAATTTATAGAAATATGGCTAAGAATAAAGGTTTAATTTATTAAAATTAAAAAGATGGAAATTTGATGCAAACAGATTCTAAATGCTACGAAAAAAATTTATAGTAAAATTTTTAAATCATTTATGCACCTATTTCTATGCAATTTATTTATATTTTTGCAAACAGTTTCAACTATACAATAGTCTTTTTCAGAACTGATAATATACAATATATAAAAGGACTACATTATTATACTATATATATATACAACCAAATTATATATATTAATACATTCTATTAATTCATATATATATTAATAATTTCTATATTTAACTCCAGTATAATTTTATACATGTATAATTTAAAAAATAAAAAATAAATAATTAAATATGCACAAAACTTTATTCAGTTAAATATATAGAAAAGATTAATGTGTATATATAATTAATATAATGACTGTTAAGATATATCTGGAAAATTTTGCTACATGTTTACAATGTGATTTATATACATTTGTATAGTTACCGTTCTGAAGATTCTTGATTAGATAAAAATGTTAGTGTACATATAAAGATAACTAAAGAAATAGCTCAGAAATAGTATTATTTATGAGGAATATAATCAAAGTGAAAAAAGGGAAATGAAAGAGATTAATTTCAATGCTACTTTTTAGTCGATGCCCTACTTCTACAATTTTTTCTTTATATAAAACTTATTGAAAAATTATTCTGCAATTTACTATATAATTATTAGTCTATAGTGTGCATAAATCATTTTTAAAATTACTGTATTTTCATTAAACATACTATACAAAATGCATTTTCTAAAATTGCATAAATATATTAAAGTTGTAATTAATAATTTGTTAAGTGCATACTCATTATGTAAGTAATATATATTAAGGCTATAACCTTAATACTATGCATCTAGATGCATCAGTAGAGACCTCTACAAATTTTAACACAATATTAACAACTTTAAAAGACAAGAGCAGCCACTTATCTTCAACCTACTTTTTAATTATATTAATTAATTAAGTGAAAATATGCAATTAATTGCAATAACTAGATTTTTTACTTTAAAATATATGATTACAATATTATTCATGTATCCCAAATTTCATATTCATGATTTCAATTATCTATGATTCAAAAAAATAATAATAAATGTAACAAATAATTAGAAATTTATAAAATAAAATTGTTTAATTTTCTATATTTTAATTTTTTTATTCACAAAGCATATACAACATTGTACACACTTGTACATGTTATCCATATTTTCAAAAATATAGGTATATACACATGTATACAAACTTACATGAGTATATGTTAAAAATTTAATACAATTTGCTATTATTTGCAGATTTTTGTATTCATGACAAGATTTGAATTAACTGTCGTGTGCTTGGATAATTCAATGTTATTTGTAGATTTTGATATCTGTAATATGATTTAAACTAAATATCATAGACATTAGAAGATTACTGTAACGTAGCTTTATAATGATTCCTATAATTCATTAGTTAAAGTTGGCTTAGTGTTCAAAAATGGAAAAAAAGTAAAAATAAAAATCTTAGTCTGATCAATTTTATGACACTCCACTTTATGAAACTCCTGCACTGTGCCATTTCAATGACAAAATATTGATATCATGAATAAGAAAGAAATATACAAACTCCGATTCATCAGTCATAACTCACTACCATTTTTATACTAATCTAATAAAAAATATTATTACACTTTGCTTTACAGGCATCAAACTTTCTGCATTTATAACTTTAACACCAATCACTTCAGATAAAACCTTAATGATTATTACTAATCATTTGTTAAACAAGTCTCATTTAAAGAACATAACTCCTTTTTAATTAAATATAAAACATATGTACTAACTAGACTATATTTCTCTTTTCCATGCAAAAGATCTTTTTTACATAAACTTAAAACTTCCGCTCCATCATAGCAGTAAGTTGAACACTTGTAAACCAAAGTATAATTATTTGATATTGATAAATACTAAACAAATGGTGAAGACAAAATGTAAGAGATTGTGAAATGCATCAAATAAAAAGTGCTGATTCAGCAGGAAATGCATCTTGTGGTCTTTTTTTTCATATGCCTTTACATGTATTTCAAGAATGTATGATGGAATGAAGTTTCAAATACACCTAGAAAATATATTACAAATGAAAAAAAATGAAGTCAAGTTATTCTATGTGATTAATTTTCTCACGGAGTCTTAAAACTTATATCTGGGTTAGGGATAATCTTTAGTTTAATAAATGATTAGCAATAGTCATTAAAGTATTTATCTAAAGGAGTTGATATCATACTTATGAATGCAAAAAATTTGGTACCTATATATCAAAATGTAATAATTTGGTACCGATAAATACTGAATAAACGATGAGAACATGTATAAAAGATGAATGAGTGATGTAGTAAAAGTTTTAAGTTTATCTAAAAAAAAAAAATTAAAAATTATTCGAACACCCATCCTCATGATTCTTATTAATATTTAATAATTATAAAAATCCATATGATCAAAGGCTTTTACAATTCTTAATAAAACATTTTGTCAAAAATATTTAAAAAAAAAAAAAGATACTGGTTAAATCAATATCATCATTTTTTAATGCAAACTTAAAAGGTGAATAATTACCAGATTAATTTGTTCTTCTAATCTGTAATCAAATAATACTACTGTTTAAATTATTAATAACATTTTTTTTTCTTTTCTCAGCAATCTTGTTTGATTAAAAAAAAGAAAAAACTTGGTATGAAAGTAAAAACTAATTTATCTAATGAAAAAGAAATAGGGTGGCAGATAACTCTGTATTTTATATCACAAGATAAAAATGAAATAAAATTGTAATTTTAATAATATAAAAAGAGGGGGGGGTGATGAAATTGATTAACTAATCTAATACAAACAATAAAATAAATGTTATATTTAAAAAAATGCTTAACACACGTCTCACTTTCGTAAGCTAATTTAAGATCTTGATAGTAAGGTAAAACAAACATTTAAATAACTCCTTGCAAGACAGGATTTTGCTAAAAAAAAATCCTCCTTAGAGCAATAGTGAAAAAGTGGGCATTTCTAATGGGTGAGTCTATTGCTGGGTAGTGAGAATTTGATCATTTTCCTATCATATTTCTAATTAAGAATAGCTACATATCCATTTACTGATCAATGGGTATTGACAAGCTTTAATAATTATTGGCCAGCTGTCTGAAAAAATCATGGGCATGGATGCAAAAGAGTTACCATGATGAGTATATTATGGAGTGGCAAACTCTCCAAACAGTAGTCCCACCCAATGCAAACCTTAGTAATCAATGGATGCAAGAAGGTTTCTTGTATATGTCTACTCGTCCAATATCCCAGACTAGTTTCTAGCTTAAGGCTTTTATCAGTGAGGAGCCTTAAATCTGAAAACACTGCATCTAGATCTTAGGATCTTTCACTGCTACAAGTTAGAAACTAGTCTGGGAATATTGGATAAGTAGGCACTAGATAGAGATTTTATGCCCAAGCCTCCTAGCATCCATTGATTACTATGGCTTGCACTGGTGGTTTTTATATGAATTTTTCCCATAGGATGTGGTAACTGTGATTTAAAAAATCAAAGTCACCAAAATGTATAGATACTAAACTGCATTCAGATCTACATGACTAAACAAGTGAATGAGCTGGGATTGAAAACCTTATTGTGCTTTTATCTTGGGTTCATAGCTTTGTAGTTATCTAAATAAGTAAAAGGTGGCTGCTGGAGGGTTGCATTAGATCCTAAGATCTATGTGCAGTGCTCTCAGATCTAAGGAACCTCAATGATGGTGGAGGGTTGCATTAGATCCTAAGATCTATGTGCAGTGCTCTCAGATCTAAGGAACCTCAATGATGCCAGAGGGTTGCATTAGATCCTAAGATCTATGTGCAGTGCTTTCAGATCTAAGAAACCTCAATGATGGTGGAGGGTTGCATTAGATCCTAAGATCTATGTGCAGTGCTCTCAGATCTATGGAACTTCAATGATGCTGGAGGGTTGCATTAGATCCTAAGATCTATGTGCAGTGCTCTCAGATCTAAGGAACCTCAATGATGCTGGAGGGTTGCATTAGATCCTAAGATCTATGTGCAGTGCTCTCAGATCTAAGGAACCTCAATGATGCTGGAGGATTGCATTAGATACTAAGATCTATGTGCAGTGCTCTCAGGTCTAAGGAACTTCAATGGTGGTGGAGGATTGCATTAGATCTAAGATCTAGATGAAGTGCTCTTAGATCTAAGAATCCTCAATGATGAATGCTAGAGTTAGAAACTAGCCTGGGAATGTTGGATGAGTAGGCTCTACATGGGGATTTTATGTACAAACCTTCTTGCATCTATTGATTACTAAGAAATAACACTACTGTATGGAGAGTTTGCTACCATTTCAACAGTTGGTATAAGCATAGAAAATGGTGATCGTGTAATACATTATTGAGTCATATCAATTCTTACACATAAGGATTCATGCCTACATATACAATATTCAATGAGTAACAAACTAACCTTTGATAATAAATACATTAGTTTGTACACCCATTTGCAAATAAAATAAGGGTGGAGGGAGGATTCAATAAATTTCTATAAATTAATAAGCCTAATTGCAGAGGGTTGCATCTTTTTTCTAACATTAATTCAATCACTCTATTCAATTTATGATCAAGACTGTAATTAATTTTTTAAAAAAATTATAATGAATTTGTTAAGTGGAAAGCTGACCTGCATTTTAAACATGAAATTAAAAAAACACAGAATGGTCAATCAATAAAAAACAATTACTACTTTAATTATTGCCATAAAAAAATTTTGTACTGATATATAAATTTGTTTGTTTAAAAGTTTTAAATAGTTGTTAATATAATTGATGTCTATAACACACAGAAAACGTTAATATATGAACAAAACTTATAAACAGTAAAATTTATAATTATTTATATTTTTGGCAAAGTTTAGGTTTACAATGAGAGCTATTCTTGAAACTTGAAAAATTCACAAATCTGGAAAAAAAATCCTGAAATCAGGGATTAAGGGATTAATGCTGTTTTATATATATATAAAGATGCAGACCCAGTATATAAGATTCTTAAAGAAAAAATAAAACAGTATATATTTCAACTTAAAATTAAAGGTATAATAGATAAATAAATATTGCACTTTTGGCACTTTATAAGACCACTCAAATATGATATCAAGATCATGCAAAATCATATTCAGTGCAGATATGATTAATGAAGATTCCTCTATATTTACGTATTCTTTTTTCATCCTATATATTACAATATAACATTAAATTTGGTTTGCTATAAATAAGTAGAAAATATGTCACAAATACATAATTAGAGAAAACTATTATATATAGAGTAAGTTAAAAACAAACTCTTATGAAGCTTCAAAATACCCTCATAAGAGTTTGTTTTTAACTTACTCTATATATAACATTTGTAAATAGGAGCTTTATTAAAATTAGGTCATCTGACTTGATTTTTTTATCAATTAGAGAAAACTAATATTTTATATAAAACCTCACTTCAGAAAACATAAACATGCAGGTAACAAGAACATCAATCATTTTAAAATAATAAACAAGCTGGAATCCCAATAAATATATGTTTAATTCTGCTCTCTAATTATCAAATTTTTTATTCAAGAATGTGAAAATTTTATATTGTTTAAGATCTTCAGTTTTCTAACAATTACTTTGTTAAACAAATACTTCTATATAGGTTACTGCTGTTATGTAAGTGGGCAGAGAGGATGGAGCAGTAGTACTACTTCATTTATGAAAAGTTCACTACTTACTACCACTAAAACAGGCAAAACTCTCTGTACAGTAGTGCCACTCAGTGCAAGCCAGAGTATAGAGTTTTTCCTGTTTATGAGCAAGCATAAGAAATGGTGATTATGTGATGTTTAGTGGTTTAATACTCACTACCACCCTAGAAAAATAGTGACGTGATTTTTCCCCCTCATATTATGTACATCTAAGTTTTCTATCTGAAAATAGGTAAAATAACTAAATAATGGGATACTATGATTAAATGGCAAGCCCTAAATTTTCGCAAGATTCCCATTACTTACAACACCTTTATTTTAACTGAAACACACAGGCTTATTATCTACCTGTAATATATAGGGTATATGAGCACAGACCTTCACATGACCCACTACTCTCCACCCTATCTCATAACACTGATACACTTGAACACATATATGTTGAAAAGATAAATAATCACCAATATACATATTTCATGCTAAACCAGCAATCATCAGCTGGTCCAGATTACCATCTCCACACATATATGCTATAAGTGCTCAGATATATATATATTAAGATAGCCAATCCTCATACTTTAATGGACAGGCTTCAATCTACTCCACACTCTTATGGAGTAGATTGAAGCCTGTCCATTAAAGTAAGAGGTTTGGCTATCTTAATATATATCTTATATTGGTGATTATTTATCTTTTCAACATATATGTGTTCAAGTTATGAGATAGTATGGAGAGTGGTGGATCGTGTGAAAGTCTGTGCTCATATATCCTCTATATAACAAACTTTATTTTATAATTCCAATACTCAGAGTACATTATAAACTTTAATAAGCCTTTATTTTATAACATTCATTAGAAATAATATTTTAGCCATATTAATTAACTTCATAAATATTTATACTTTGTATATTTTACTTGCCTTTTTTATTATTATTAAAAATCAGCCCATCTGTAATAATTACAGAAAATTAAAAACAATATGTAAACACTTTAAAAATTATTATTAAAATGACATCTTGATCTTGAAAACCAAAATAGTTTTTGTTTCAAATAAATTGGATCACTTCTTTTAATAATAAAAAAAGCTAAAATTTGTTAAAAGATTACAGAAAACAATGAAAAAAAATTCATAAAAAAAAACAAACAAACAAAAACAAACAAAAAGTGGCAGAACAACATGTTAATAACAAAATATCTCATTCTTGTCTTGTTACTTAGTAAATCTTTTTTTAAAAAATAAAAAACAATCATTTGTTAACACATTATTTCCAAATTTTTAAGCTCTACTTTCTTTATAAATATTGACAGTTCCTTCTTTAAAATATTTCCACAAATATTAAAAAAACATCAATAATAAAGATTAATTACAAAATCATACTGATGTCTTATACATATTTGGTAGGTATTATTTGAATGTATATGTTGAAAGAGCCAATGATCCTCATCAAAAAAGTGGTTGATAAGTTTCACATTTTTTGTAAAACATCAAAAATTTAAAAAACACGAAAAAATTATGTTGAAAACCTGAAAATAATACATTTATCAAATAAGGAATAATTGAAAAATAAATCTATTCAATTACTGTCATTAAAGCAAACATTTCAGAAAAAATTAAAGTAGCATTAATTATCAAAACGAGGCTTGACGCTAATTTAATTTCTTATGGAATCCCACTTATAGAACAAATATTTTCAATCGTTTGCTCACTAAATACATTATTTTCATATTATTTAAATAAATTATATTATTTTTCCATGTTAGAAAACATACACTATCAGTATTTTTAATTGTTTATTCTTTTGTAACCTACCCATTAGTGCCATTTCCTTCGTCACTAACAAAATTTTGCATTGATCACACTTATTAAAAATATTTGTTCATTAATTGTTGTTTGTTTAACTAATTATTTTCATGTGTTTTGGTTTGTGATGTGATGTGATGCACTGTGACTTCTCCTTATACGAAGTCAGGAATCTCTCCACAACTATGTCCAGAGAAACCTGTTAGCCACTTTATCTTCCCTTTCTATTCCCCAACCAAAGTTTTCCCATAATCTGCTCCATCCTATTTTCACAACATAATCTTTATCAACTCCATGGCCTTCATATCTAAATGCCCCTTATCTTTTCCCAAACCCAGCATAAAAACCAATAACCTACTTTCTGTATAATCACTTTGTTCATATTTATTCTTCCATAACTTCATTATTTGTACCCTTTCTGCTTTCAAGCATTTACATTCAATTAACAGATGCCTGATATTTTCTATGCCTTCCTTACACAACTTGCACATTTAATCACCCATATTTTCCCATTTATGCGTATATTCCCTTGTTGCTAAAGATCCATGTGATGTGTTTGATTTGCAATGTGATCAGTGGCTCCATCAATGGGTAGATCACACACTCTTCTAGTACCTATAATACTAGCTGATTTTCAAGTTCTAAATCAGGGAATGCATATTGTAAATCAAAGTTCAGTTTTATGCAAAAAAAAAGATTATAATATTCCACAAATAGATAACAAAAATTTAGGATTGTGGATATAAACATTATATCAGTTAGATTTATATATACCTTTGAACAAAAAATTTTTTAATTTATATCACACATGCACACCTACTTATACCACTTAACATTTGGACATGTTCAATGTTGATTTAATTAGTAATTACTGTGTCAGATAAGATGCTACAAAAGCAGTTTGATCCTCTAGCTGAATATTTTCCAGTAACATTATTTTTAATTGTGCTCATGTGCCTTCAAGTATATTTAGAAAGAGCATTTTCCCAACTTGTTCTTGACTAAAGAACAGAATACTGTTATACACAACAAGGTCATCCAGAGTTTAATAACAGTCCATCTCTTTTTAAAGTTTGTCTTAAAAGATTTATCATTCATTGTTCTTTTTTTCTAGTTAGTCAATTAAAGATTCGAATTATCTGAAAGGGGATGACATTTTTTCCTGAAAATGACAAAAATTTGATAAGTTCAATCAAAACTGTCTTAAAAATAATTATATTGCAAACTTTAGTTTATTTATCCTTTAAGTGCATATTTTGGCCTAAGAGTGCTCCTACTAATAAAGCAAGAGCATTGTATAGCCTAAAGTCTTTGGAGATAGTCTTACATCGGGGGGGGGGTCATAATTGATCGATTAGATCCTATATCATAATCTACAAGCAAGCACTTTAGCTTGTATAGTGTAATATAAATAATTAAATGATTTTATTCCTTGGGTGTTCAAAAAGTTTGAATGCTGGAAGTACTGAAACTGGAATCAACCCAAGGAACTTAAACTCTAAAACTGATACTCTACTCCTGGACTAAATTAAAGAGGAATATAAATAAATAATCAAAGGGATTTATTTATTGATATACCAGGAGCCTTGTTCCAGAGTCTAATACTCTTCCACTGCAGTAAATCATGCTGGACATTTTTATAGGGTGACTCGTGACTCATGAGATAAATAATATTAATGCAAGTCAATGCTAGTGTCTTTCAGAATTTGGCCTTGTACTTTGTTAATGTCCATAGACGTCTGTTAATAAAATATCCATAATGAACCCCCAAGCAATAAAGTATTCAATTATTATTGTTTATGGTAATGAATGATGATGAAATACAAAAAGTTACTATTGACAAATTAACTGAAGTGTTGAATGAAGTAAATATATTATGAAAAAAAATAGACTTTTGCTTAATATTAAAAAAAATTGCACTTAACAGCACAATACTTGAACCAACTCCAACTGATTAAAAAAAATTGAAAAGCTGTCACAGAATCAATATTCTTCATAAGACAATAAATTATGATTTGGTTTTTTAATTAATCATTTTTTAAAAGAACATCCTGTAATACCAATAAAACATCACATGATCCCGGCTTGTAGTGCTGCTCAATAGCAAATTGTTTTTCTTTCATCATACTTGTGCCACCTAGTGTGAGCTTTATTAAACAACAGATACCAGATAGTAGTGCTTAATAAAACTATTCAGTGCCTTTATGCTAGAAACTAAACTGATGGTATAACCATGATGAAATAAAAAGAATTTGCTACTGAACAACATTCTATAATAATTTACTATTTTTGTTAAAATAACATAGTATTGTGCAGTAATACATTTTATATTTGGACAGTTTATTTGTGATATTATTGCTAAGTCAATTCTTGACAAATTAGATATATATAAAAATGAATGACAAAAGATTATCAAGACAGGCACTCAAATGAATACTAGCAAAGAAATGGAAAAGAAGATTCAAAAAATACTAGATGGAATAAAAACAAAGACTGTAAACTCAAAAATGAAATTTAGATATCAAATATCAAAAGTTGTTCTAAAGTGAATAGAAAGTAATAAAATATATATATAAAACAAATCATATAGCTTTTGGTTATATCCTTTTAAGTCTATAGCCAATAATATTAACCAGTATGCTAAAATATATAATTAGGAAATATATTGTCATATGTTAAGATGGTTTTCATTAATTTAGACCCAGTCTGTCCTACACATTTTGCAATGTTCATAAAGATATGAACTCTATTTTGGATAATCTAATGTCAAGTATAAGTACCTAAAAAATGAAAAATGAGGAAATAAACTTTTAAATTATAATTACTTTTATTAAATGAAATATGCCAAATTTAAAGTAATTAGAAGGGATTTGAACTCAGACTTTCAAGCTCGCTACAACTATCCCCTTCATCTTATACAACTGATACAACTGAGTTCAAATCCCTTCTAATTACATTAAGTTCAGTTCTGTTTTTAATACACAATGAATGAACTTTCAATCAATATGGTTAAGTTTGTGGTAGAATGGTAGGTATCCTTTAGATCTTAAGATCCTTACTTGTTATCATTTCTGCTAAGCAAACTTTTATGAATTACTGAGCAATAAGCAATTTGACTTTTTGTAAGACTCTTGGAATAATAATAACCAGAATATATACCCAGAATCTAACCTACCCAGCATACTATAATTTTATTATACAATTGTGTTTTACTAAAAGAAAAAAAATATCTCCCTCCATTTTTATAATTTCTATGAATACATAATTTTTTTAAAATATATATAAAAAAATATATCAAGTAAGACTTAAATCAACCCTTACAATCTTTTAAGTCAGCCACATATAGGAGGCACTGCATCTATTTCAAATAATCAATATGCAAAAACAGTAAGTAAATATATGTACATGTTATACATTAGCACTCTAATATATTGAAAAGTAAAAAAATTTAAAGCCATCTTCAGAAGGTACATATGGCTGCATTTCCTAATTGCAGAGCTAAAAATATACTGGGAATATGTCATATGATTGAATACCTCTTACTATGTTGGTCCTAACATTTCCTAAGCTTTTTACAACATTCATAAGGGTTTGGATTTGTATTGCATTTTTAAAGTCCAAAACTTAAATCACTATTTTACAAATAACATATTGATTCAGTTTCAGTATGATAGCACCATCTTTTTAAAAGATGATGCCACACCATAGCACATAATGATTTAGAAGTAAATTGAAATTTCATAATTGGCCATTAATTTAAAATGATTAAATATCCCAAACTCAGTAACAGACCTCTATATACGTAATGATATCACTTAACCTCTTTTGCAAGATATACAGTAATGCCCCTTCCCCTAAAACTATTTGAAGCAACTATTTCAATCTTTTACACTATACCATCAAAAGTTCTTCTCAATTCTTAATTTGGTTTCACTTGGATACCCTTGTTAGTTAGACAATTGAAGGAATGAAGCTTTTAACTGCTTGATTAAAAAATTCAATATTCATAATGATCTAAAAAAAATTATAAAAATATTAACTTTGGGTAGAAAAATAAAATCCATGAAATAAAACAACTCAAACAATACATGCTAAATTATTAGAAATGGGGACATATAATTAAAACTGGATATTAGCTAAATTAAATACATCACCCAAGCCAAAGATTGGTGATTTACACTTGAACACCCCTACTTTAAAACAATTTTGTTTTTATAAATTATCATGAAATTGTTTTCATAAAAAATCCAAATAATTAAAAAAATAAACAATAAATTCACTTACACTTTTAACAATTACTTTTATTAAAATGTTCAATAGGAGCAAATTTCTTCAGAGCTATAAAATACTATTATATTACATTATTTCTTGTTTATTTACATAAGCACACAACAGTTTATTTTCATTTTTTTTTTTGTATACAATCATATATCATGTAACATATTTGGTATGATTAATTTTTTCATCTGCTTAATACAGGTGTATACAGGTGTTTATATGTATAAATATTTTATATGTTGTATTATTTCTATTATTTAATTGTTAAATTTTTTTTTTTTTTTTTTAGAAAACGTCAAACTTTATTTAAACTTTTCAACATCCAACAGTTAATAATATCATACATGTTAGTTTATAACACAACATTTCAAATAGTATTATTCTCCTCTCTTCTTCAAGTCTTTCTTGTCTAACACATGACAGTAGTAGGATGGAAGTCAAACCAGGAGCTTTTAGATCAAATTAAAAACAATAGTCAGTGGAAATTTCATACACTTATCAATGAGGGTGATCCTGATTTATCCTCTTTTTTTAAAGGCAAAGTTTAAGAGTGATTTCCAAGCATTATATAAATTATCACATTAAATTACTTATATGGTTGTATACTCTATTGAAAAGAGATTAAGAGCCCAAACTGATGATTAGAGAAGTATAAACACGTGTATGTAAAATATATTTCAAATAATATATACAATTGGGGGAAAGGCCATTGAGAAAAAAGTAAAAAAAAATTTTTTTTAAAGCTGCTCACATGATAATTGCATATAATCCTATAAATAATTTTAGTATCATAATTTTTTTTTAAATTTGGAAATCATCATTAACCTTACTCTTAAGAAAAAGTGGACAAATCAGAACCCTAGTTAAAGTCTAATGAAGCAGAAGTCTTTAACAAAAAGCTGAAACCTGAGACCAAACTTCAACTAGAAGATAAAAACAAAATAAAATTCCAAATAGGAACAAAAGTACTATGTCATATGTACTATGGGTCCACAAGATGGAGACCAGCAGTGGTGATGCAAATAAAGGGCCTTTATACTGTTGTGCAATCAGAAGATGGTCATCATCATCATCGCCATCACAACTAGCTAAGACTCAACTACACATTTGAAGCATATCAACTGTATTTGTTCTTTTGTTTAACTAACTGTGTGTATATATTTTACACTAATAAATTGTACATATTAATTGCTGAATAGTTGTTCTTTTTGTATCTGTTGGTTTGGAAACGAACCTGCAAGCCTAACCAAACACAACACAAAATTTCTTTAAGAGAACAGACTAATTAATTAGAATACTATTTTAAATTCAATATCCATGAACCTGTAAGTCTCTGATTCATCTCCTATGTTAGCAGTATTACTAGTTAAGCCACTAATCCCCGAAAAAGAGAGGAAATTAATACAATCATATCATTATGTAGTCACCTGTGTGCTACTATAAAAAATAGAATATATATGAAAAGTTTAAATAAATTTTGATTTTTCTAAATGACATTTAACAATACTAAATGATAGAAATTGCCCAGTATACAAGTAAAACATTACCGCAAACGTTCAAAGAAACAATACATTACATGTATTTTATTTATAATTTTATTCAATTTCTATGCATCAGGTTGTAATTTAACCTAAATTTTACTGTTTAACTTTATATGTATTTTATAATAAAATGTTTTTAACTTTTTTAAAAAAAAGAATATAAATTATATAGACAACTGAGTTTATTAAAATTAAATAATGTTATTATTATTTTTTAGTTATTAAATTTCCAACATTTCAACCTCTTCAGGTTTTAAATATATAAGCATATTGAAATTATATACATATTATAAATTAAAGAAATAAATTAAATAGCAAGAATATTAAAATTAAATTATCACAGGCAATTTATTATCATCATCATCATCATTATTATTTCACATGTATGAAGTGTACGAAATAGGAATGCATATAGATCTAGGAGTAATAATGAAAATTTAATATTAATGTTATCATTGATTCGTTGATTTATTTGTAGAATGTATGTAATCTCAATATGCATGAATTCTAAAAATATGAAGAATCCAAAAACATTATCTTTGATAATAGAAGTAGAAAATGTACATATAGAAATAATAGATTACATTTTTACCAGTGAAAGATAACTAAATTAACAAATATATTAAAACACAGCAAATGTACAATCACTTTTTCTTTTAAAATATATATGTTCTACAAAAATATCAACAAATTAAAAATCATTTTTCTTTTCAAAAACTTTATTTTCTAATATCAATACTGAACATATATATAATACAAAACTCCAATGTTTCAACTGTAAAAGAAAAAGTAATAAAAAATAGCAGTGGGAGAGAGATGTAAGTAAAATATAATTATGTATGTTTAATATGTTTGTTACTGTTTATGTTAATGTAATATGAAGGTATTTATGTAATTGAGGTTTATTTATAAATATGTATTTCATTTGTTGTTGCAGATCCTTGAAAATGACTGTATGAAGATAAAAACAGTTGAAACGTTGGAGTTTTGTATTACTGTATATATATGTTCAGTATTGATAATAGAAAATAAATTTATTGAAAAGAAAAAGGAGAAGGATTTTTAATTTGTTGCTAAATTAACAAGTATGAGAGAATTAGATTATTTAATAAATTACTACTAATAAAAAAATATAAACCATGTATATAATTTAAGTGTATGACATCTATTTTATAATAGATTAAAAAATAAAAAATTAATAAAATCAACAAAAAAAAAAATTATCTTAAATATAAAATCTTTAAATGTCCATAATGCTGTCACATAATATTCAAGTTAAACATTTCTTTGTTAGAGGGAGTATTTTTCAAGGAAAAAAATTATTACATGATCACCATTTCTTATGTTTGCTCACTATTATTAAAACAGCCGAAACTCTTCATACAGTAGAGCCACTCAGTGCAAGCTAGAGGAATCAATGGATGCCAAAAGGCTTGGGCATAAAATCCCTATCTAGTGCTGACTCATCCAATATCCCCAGAGTAGTTTCTAACTTGTGGCTTTCGTCAGTGAGGAAATTTGGATTTGAGAGCACTGCACCTAGATCTTAGGATCTAATGCAACCCTCCAGAAGCCACCTTTTATCTCTATTTAACTAAACTATGAGAATAAAATTGAAAACACAATAATATTTTCAATCCAAGCTCATTAGCTTATATAGTCATATAATGGTGATCATGTGATGTTTAGTGGTTTAATACCAATCCTGCATAATAGGATAGTGGTGGCAATGGTTATTAAAGAACCAAAGACATCAAAATGTATGGGTACTGAACTGAGTTCAGACCTATAACTATATAAGCTAATGAGCTTGGATTGAAAATATTATTGTGTTTTCAATTTTATTCTCATAGTTTTGTAGGAGATAAAAGGTGGCTGCTGGAGGGTTGCATTAGATCCTAAGATCTAGATGCAATGCTCTCAGAACCAAGGCTCTTCAATGATGAAAGCCACAAGCTAGAAACTAGTCTGGGGATATTGGATGAGTAGGCACTTGATAGAGATTTTATGTACAAGCCTTCTGGCATCCATTGATTAATCTAGCTTGCACTGAGTGGCACTACTGTATGGAGAGTTTTGCCTGAAAAAAATTATTATTTGTTCTGGAAACCATAATCACTTTTTTAAGAAGCTTTTTTTACGAATGAAGTAATTTGTTAAAACAACCGATTAAAAAAAAAACACGACAGCCTTTCCATAGACTGGATACATTTCTGGATTATAAAAACACATGGTATTGTAATAAAACTTTTTCAAACTCTTGAAAAAAATGTGCTTTTGATTGCAGTACAGAACTAAATAGGTATAGCATTTAAATCGTGAACAAAATGTGATTACAGTACATAAATTTATGTTTGAAATATGATATTTAGTGAAGGAAAAAAATAGATGCTGCAGTACTGCATTTATATTTAGTTTTGTGTAGTTTGACATCATGTAGTTCACGGATCCACAGTAATACCATGCATGATTGAAATTTGTTAAAACAACCAATTAATTACAACAGCCTTTCCATAGGCCAGGTACATATGCTAATTGAAAGATAAAATATATGTGTGTATACATATATATATAATTCCAAGTTATAATATTAAATTTGCATAAATAGACAAAAAATAATGTAACACACAATTGTATTTTATAGCTCTGAAGAAGACTGCTAAACAGTCAAACCTGTCAGAAACATCAGGAAATATATAATTTAGGAATATAAAGAGATTGAAAGAGTACCATAAATTTTAAAAGAACTACAGAAAAACTATATAAAAATTTAAATAAAATTGTTATAACTAAGTGAAAATGTAAATAAAACACTTTATTTTTATTTTTTTTTCAAGGAATTGTTTACAAGCTTATTCATCAGTAACAAATCTAGGCATTCTTGTTTATATGCTTCTGTTCACTTATTAAAAAGATTTTTACAAATAAATTATTTTGATAATTTTATGATTAAATAAGTGATATTTCAAATGATTCCTTCACTTCTCTTGGAAAAATTGAGATGCTTCCAGTTGTAATGACAAACTGCCAAAATTTGCTAAAAGATGCTTATAATTTTGATGTACTAAAATCTATAAAGAGATTAAATAGATGGATTTGAACTTAGGATTTTCAGTCTACATTTATCATCCACTCCATCTCAAACAATCAATACACATGACCACACACATGTGAAAAAGATAAATGATCTCCAATATATGTATTTTGTGCTAAACCAGTCCTCATCAGTTGGTCCAGATCATAATCTCCCACATATGTTAAGATAGTAATTCCTTAAACTTTAATGGACAGACTTCAATCATCTTGCCCTTCCAACAATCCAAACATCCTTCCAATAATTCAAACATCCATTTCATTGAAAAAGCAATGACAGGTTACATCATAGTATAAATTCAGCCCATCCATCTCCTATTAATATAAATGGATATATAATGGTCTGATAATATGAGGGGTTAGATTGATGTAATGTCTACATGGATATGACTACAATATCAAGTCCAAAGTGTTTTGAGTGTCCCATTGTTAGTTTTTTAATGAAATGGATGGTTGAATTGTTGGAAGGGTGAAAAGATTGAACTCTGTCGATTAAAGTTTAAGGAGTTGCTATTTTAATATATCTGCATGATATATATATATATTGAGTATCGTTTATTTTTTTCACGTGTGTCGTCATGTGTATCAGTTGTTTAAAATGAAGTGGTGGATGAATATATACTGAACATTCTAAGTTCAAATTCTTCTATTTACTATATACTGAATAAATAGGTTAATTATAAACAGATTATTTTAATATCAATTTTCTACTATATTAGATCTCATATTAAAAAAAAACAACAGTTATATAATCTTAATAGATATAATAAACGCCTCCACACTTGCCCATTCTTTTCAAATTTATATAAATAGAGATATAATAAAAGACAAATGACCCCCAAGATGCATTTCGTGCTGAACCAGCGCTCATCAGTTGGCCCAGGTCACTATCCTTCATATATATCTCTATTATATGCAAAGTATTTATCTAGAGTAAATTGTTACATTTTCAATAATCTTATAACATTACACCTGCTATTCTATTTTCGATTTAACAATGTTTTATCAATTAAAAATGTTATTTAATTTTGTTTAATAACTGAAACACATGCTTATTATATACCTGTGTCTATATATGTAATATATAGGGTATATGAGCACAGACTTTCACATGACCCACCACTCTCCACTCTATCTCATAACACTGATATACTTGAACACATGTATATCGAAAAGATAAATAATCACCAATATACGTAGTATTTCATACTAAACCATCTCCACACATATATGCTATAAGTACTTAGATATATATTAAAATAGCCAATCTTCATACTTTAATGGACAGGCTTCAATCTACAGTTTATATATTGAGAGCCATTCTCTTTCAAGAGTTGAGAAATTTCTGACTTGAACTAAAATACTATATTAGGACAGTAACAAATTAATAGCACAATAGTAATAAATTAAATATAAGTAGTACAATGAAAACATACTATATTATAGCCATGACTATTTCTTGTTTATTCAGGCTGCTCAAAGGTAAATTTATTATTGGAACAATAAAATCCACCTACATCAATTTGAGTCATTCTCTTATTTAACCAACAACTATCCAAATATTGCACATTTTTTCATATGTCAAATGCATTGATGGGGAAGCGAATCCAGGCCAGCTGCTGGGAAGGCAGCTATGCTAACTGCTAGGCATCAAATTAATATTAATATTATATTTTTCTTTCATTATTTGGTAGTTTTTATTGGAATTTCTTTTTTTATAAAAAGTTTCAACAGATTTATAAATAGAGGGATTTGAATTCAGGATTTTTCAGCCTATTCATACTCCACTTTGCCTCAAGCAACCAATATACATAACTACACATATGCAAAAAAGATAAATGATCTCCAATAAAAGTATTTTGTGCAGAAACAGCAATCATCAGTTGGACAAGATCATAATCTCCCACATATATATACAATCAGTGCTTTGTTTATATTAAGTTATCAATTCCTCAAACTTTAATGGACAGGCTTCAATCTTTTCACCCTTTCCACTATTCAGACATCCATTACATTGAAAACCATCAATGGAACACTCAAAAGCCCTTATTTGATTTGATATTGTAGTTATATATATCCACATAGACATTACATTAATGTAACTCCTTATATAATTGGATGATTACATATCCACATATATTTATAGGAGAGGGATGGGCTGAACTTCTACCAAGATGTAATATATTTCCCAAGCAATATGTAATTCAAAGACAATATGTAAACTTGTTTATGTTGAATGTTTCATATATGTAATGAGAGGGATTTGAACTCAGGATATTTCAATCTATTCAGCTCCAATGCATGCCCACACACATATTCTTTTTGCATATGTGTGATCATTGGTCATGTGTATCAGCTGCTTGAGATGAAGTAGAGGATCAATAGATGAAAAAATCTTGAATTCAAATCCCTCTACTTACATATATAAAACATTCAGTATAAGCAACTTTATATACTGCCTTAGAATTCCCACAGATTTATAAATAGATGAAATTTTACTACTTTTTGCAATGCCTGAATCCACAAATCACAACTTTCTCATATATACAGTAGTTCCTGATTTCAATATTACTCCTCAGGGATGAAAGCAAATACCAGAAACTATCTGGATATACTATAGCACTATACCATCTGGTATTTATTGAATTCTTAAATTTACAGTAGAATTATTTATTAACTAACACATTATTTACCTATCAAAAAATATTGCATAAAGGATACTCATTTCTATTGACAAGTATGGAGGATGCATTTTTTTCTATTTGTACAGCAATTGATTAAATGGAATTGTTACAACTGTTTGAGGTTATTATATGCCTTTGAAACTAATTTTACATATCTATATGTAAAGTCCCCTATCAAACAGGTGGGCAAAAAAATAGTATGATGAAGTATTAACATTTATTCATAATCATAATACTTGACAATTATTTTCTTAACAAAAATTTATTACATTATGATTCAAAGCTGCTCTTTGCCTCATTTTGCCTTCATTACAAATTACCCATTTGTGGTCTTCTTGTATTATTTAGTCTCAAATTTTATATTTCTCCTCATTTGTGGTTTCATAAATAAAAATGATTTTCTATACATAGTTTGTAAATATTTCCATTTATAAATGGTTTGTTATTGATGAATTTTCTGCAAAATGATTTTAATAAATGTGCATTTTGTCATTTTCAATGTATGCCATTTTATATGTCCACACAGGTATGTATGTGCTTTAAATAAGTTGGCTAATGTTAATTTAGTTATTAAATAATGTTTTTTTTTTTTATCATTTTTCATAAAAATTGAATTTTCAATGTATTACAACTAATACGGCGAAATAGTACAAAATTGGCATAGACATTCAATAAACTGTATTACATAAGAGTATTCTAGAATCATCTACCTAAGATTCAATAATTATTATTCTACTGTCTAATTATTTTCCTAAGAATCTATAATGAATAAGTACTACATGGTAATGCCAACCAAAAATCCAAATGCGTTTGGACTATTCTCTTTAATTAATCACAAGCACTGGATGGCAAATATCCCTTCATTACCACTTTCACTTACATTATTCAAGCTATAGTTTGAGAATATTCAAATAAACCAAGGATTTGAACTCCTTTGCCCAGTTGAATGGATCTAACATAAGGCCATCGACTATAAACTATCATCACATTTGACCTTCTTATAAAGGATGGTAAAGCGTCTAAAGCATCATAGCTTCCTTAGTTTGTGTTGTATCCCTTTAAATGTAAACCAAATAAATTATGTGAGCTTATGAGATGCCTCCCCCCCCCTCTCCATAGCACTTTTCTCCAATTAAAAAATCAATGATTAGATTATCAATAGAATTTGCTAGTATCTATTATCAGAAGTCTGTGTCCGGCTTCTGGGAAAGGGTTTTGTTGAAAATGAATGCAACTACTGTAATTAGGATATACTTTCATACTTTATTTACTACCAGTTGCTAAGCAACATATAGAAGTCAAAACGTCTCCTTTCCTACAGTGTAAAATACATAGATATATATTTAAACACACGTACACAACAAAATCAATAAATCAAAATAGTTCCAAAATACTTTGTTAAAAGGCTGTGATTTCCCCCTCCCCCTAATTGTTAGGTTTTTAGATCATGATTGTCAGAACATGAATATTATTTTATTATCTCTTTTTTTCCTAGCTAATTATCATATTTTTAGGAATTAAGAGAAAAAAAATATAATCATCTGATTATTTGAAAAAGATACTTAGCACGCAATAAAAATTAAAGAAATTATCTTTGAAATCATGCATAGCATTTTTATTTCTTAACTTAATCAGCTTTCTAGATAATGTTTACGTGATTCATCTTTTAAAAGACTTGATGTATTTTGAAACTGTTTTAAAATAGAGAATATTCATTTATACTGTTTTATAGATATACCATTTTTTAGTGCTTTAAAAGATGTAATTCTTGACATTCAGTCTACCAATACATTACACTGCTGTCTGTTCTTACAGACTTCATTATTACCACATGTAATTTAATCACTGTAAAAGATAGCCCTAAGATTATATGAAGTGCAATTTTTTCTAGCTTTATGCAATTGCACTAGATTGCCCTTAAAACTATTCTCTTTATACCCTATTATGAAAACATAATCTTTATAAATTCCTTCACAGTATTGAACCCTGAATATAGCAATTCACTCTTCTCACTCCTTTACAGAATTATCTATTATAAACTTAAGAGATGCACATCGAATAACAATGTCATAACCAAATCCCCTGATAGTTTTGGGCTATTGGTTTTCATCTGATTGCATCCACACATTTAGAAGTTACCTTTTCTTTTTTGATAACAGCTAAGTTCATACAATCTTCATTTTGAAATCCTGTAAATTTGTTTACATAGTTATACAAGTTTGATATTGAACCAGAAACTATATGTTCTAACTATAGGCATTCTTAGACAAAAAATGTTATTTCTGAATTTCATTAAGATGTATAGTTCCTGGCCTGTTATCAATCTTATATAGCTATTAAAGTAAGTTTGGATTCAGAACATCAACATATTTAAATCTTGTGTCTTTAACTTGCATAGTATGAAAGAATTAAAGATGGTTGATGGATAAGTAGCCACAATGCAATACTCACTGTTGAAGAACAGAAGCCAGAATCTAATCTTGGACAATATGGATGTGGCACCATAGCCTAGTGTGTAATTAATGTTCACATTTACAATAGATGACTTTGGAATCTATTCCACATCTATTACAGCAGAGTGGATTGTCATGCCTATTGCAAATGTTGAAAGTAAGCTGGGAAAATCAAAAAAACATTTGTTTGATATACAGTCTTTCCAAATTCTAATTACTGACAATTTAAATACAACTATTGGTAAAGTCACTATCTATTACTGTATTGTTCTTTGATAGTTTTTCTTTTATGGAGATAACAAATTATGAAATCAGCTTAGATTTGGAAACATGATCAAAAATAAGATCAGTACAGGCTTAGTTACTACAATTATTGTAATTATTTTCTCTTCTCTCAGTCAGAAATTATTATAGAAACTTTTGAGATGAATTAGATAGAATTTAACCTAGAGTTCAATCTGGGTGGAATTTCCCTTTTTTACCTCTGAATATCTAAAGATTTTTACCAATTAGCTATCCTACAACTGTCACAGTTAATCATCCAATTATTGGTTGATAAATAAATATTTATTCTTAATTAGAGTGTAGTTTCTACATTATTCTCAGCTGATCAGCTGATTATAAGTACGCAGACTATAAAGCAAAATATGATTGTAATATGACGTAGGACTCAGTTTTAATGAGATGTGCTATGCTATTATCAATATTGCACCTACAACTAAGCATTTAGTCTAACCCAATTAGTCTTACCTCAATTGATGGAGTAGAGTGGCCAATTCTAGGCCTCAAGGTCAATAGAGATATTGGCACAAATCTTTCATTTCTAGTTCACAAACTTCTTATGAACTCCCAAGCAATAAATTATTCGACTGTCTATTTATTTTTTTATTCAGAGTATAAAAACAATCAAAAGTGAAACCAAGTTAGCAACCACAGCAATAAATTAGTATCACAAAATAAGAACAATTGATTTATGTTATCAAATCAGACATTTGCATCATTAGCAGTTAGTTATTCATAAAAGTATGAGCATTTCCGAAAAGAAAAAAAACCCACAAAGATTAAAAACAAAAGAATAAAAGTTAAGTGATACATTTTAGATCATTATATAAGTCAATTCATGAATTGGCAAAATATCCACATATTATATGCCAATTCTTAATCTGTCTATTGTAAAGATATTATATAATTTACACTGCAAATATAAACTATTATAGTAAAGAATATTAATGCCAAACATAAAAAAACTAGGAACTTAATAATAAAAGTGAAATATGTCAGAATGGTCCATCAATTGATTAAATGATGAATATATCAAATGGACTATGGAAAGTAATTAACTAATTACAATATCTTTTTCTGAAGATAGGTTTAGGAGTCTAGGCAACAGATGTAATGATTATCCAATGACATTAAATAATCCTTAGTGATAGTTTCTCATCAACCTCGTCACAATTTATGATTATATCAAGATAATTAGAAAAATTTGCTCGACAAACATGCTCTCTATATATATATTTTTGTTTTAGTGATTGGTTCATATCATCGCTGCAAAATTTGAAAGGTTATGACTGTTGACGATAGGTCAAACATATGCCCAAGATTCAATATTAAATTAATAACACTTAATAATATCATGCGTACCATGTCAAATTAAACAGTAATTCTAAACATTATTACATTATTTATTTATTTATAGTATGTAAGTTGCTAGAGAGGTCATGATGTTTGAGCAATAAAGTGTCAGACCAGGTAAAGCAGTTCTGTTCAATAAATTAATGAAAGAGAAAACCTTTTGCCTTGGAATTAATCCAATAACCTTCTTAGCTCTTAAAAAGTTCAATATTCCTACCAATGATAATTTAGAGCAAGGGTAAGTTCAAAATCAATATGTAATATATATATACCAAAAAATACTATTTTAACATTATATTAGTTTATTTGACAAATGTATTTCCCACATCAACATAAATAAGTTTTACTAAAAATCATTTTTCAAATACAAATGATTTTGCCTTGAACTAGATTTAAATTAAAGTAATTATAGTTGTCATCAGGTGCTGTATTTAAGCTATTAGGAAGTGACCAAGTGGAAGATAGTTGAATAATTTTTGGAAATGATAGTTAACTTTAAAAATAATTAGTAGTGGTCAATAAGAATAACTCCTTCTATCTTGTAGAATAAGATAATGTTGATTCAACAAAGTCTAGATACAGTTTCTGTTACAATGCCTTTTCTATTTGTTCTTTTATTGTAATATTGTCTTCAATCATTTAAGTTACTGTAGAGTGTGGTCTCCGTGAGTTTTTCATGATATCAGTAATTTAGTTTCGCTAACTGTGACAACAATAGCATTGTGTGTTTGTGCAAGTTTTAAAATCGTGCACATCAATTCTGACTCCAATCTTATACTCCGTGGAGTCCTTAATTGTGATCTTTGCACAAGATAATATAATTACTAACAAGACATGTTGGAAATGGATTTGAGAGAGGATTTTTAATTTGGCAAAGATTACAATTATTGTTTAAACATAACTATTTTGAGATTTCCCCACCTCAAAAGTGGAGCCTATTAAAGATGGTTCAGAAATAGTCCATCTTACATAAGCTGAGTCACTATCGCTGACAAATTAGGGTACAAGTAATTGTAACACTAATGTAATCAGTGATAAAACAGGGAGTAATGATAGTAACAAAGATTCTTTTTTTCTAAATAGTTATATGGAATCATGTGAAGTTTACTCAATTTGAATTCTTCAAAACATGAGTAGAGAGCTGTGGAGATTAAAGATTGATATAACTGCTCTTAATGACTCTTACCTTTCAAAGTAAGGAAGTTTAATTACAGTAATAAATGGCTGGAATTTTTTTTAAGAGATAAAGAGAATTATATGTATTAATAAAATAGTAATGACAGTAAAACTTGGATTATTCCCAATATGCCTGTATTCATTTTATTAGTGCTTAAATTCCAACATTAGAGTCAGAGCTTTTACTCCTTGTTGGTTAATATAATTTAATTAATATCATTAAAGATTAAATGTTTTTTCTTGGAAACATTCTATAGCAAATGTTAGCACAAAGTTAAGAAAAATAATGGTATTCTTACTGTAAACTTAAATGGTCTATTGCTATTAAATTTTTGCATCGTACATAACGACTGTCATGATTATCTTAACTTAGGTAAAAATATCATTGTAAAAAAATTTGAATATATCCATGCTCATCAGACAATAGCATCTAATAGATTATGTTATAGCTATGAATCAAAATTGGAAATGAACCCTTACAAGTGCAGATTGTTGAGTAATATGTTCTAAGTAAAATGATTGTATAAAAAAAATAAGTCCAGCTGACAATCAGATGGACCCTCTCTTACTATGCCTGCATTTTACAATCACTTCATTTATCAGATGTTTAACATAATCACATGGATAAAGAACTTTCATTCCACTAAAAAAGAGCTTTATTTTACTTGAATATTCAGTATTTTGTATATAAAGTATATGTTAAATATTTATAGCACCTTTACTTAATATATAACAAACGAAAAGTTTCTATAATAATTTAAGAATTTAATTTATTTTTATAAGTATATATTGTTAGCAAATACAAAGTTGTTTAGAAATTCCTTTATTTAAAATATCATCTACACTGTTTTCTTTTCAAAAATAGTTCATAATTTTTAATATATATAAATGAATACACCAAACTTTTTCTTCTTAAAGCATTATTTTTATATGACTATTATAAAAATATAACTATACATCTGCTTTTCGACTATTTTATAATATAGTCTTTTTCAAGGAAAACTGAAAAATAAAAGGACACATAAATATAATGAATAGAATGTTAATAGGAAAAAGAAAATAATAGATTTGTTAATTAAATGTTTTTAGGATATTTTTGGATGAGTATATAAATGTAAAAAATTTTGATAAAGTTTGGAGATTGTTTGTAATAGAAAGGATTTGAGGTAACGAGTACTTTTTAGTATTTGTTAATTTTTGGATTTGTTTGGAATATGTGATATTTATTGTTTTTCTGAAGGTTTGTGATGATGGTGTTCTAGCTGTATTTTTATATTGGACTATTTCCATCATCTAATATGTGTGTTGAATGTCTTTAGAAAAGCTTAATTTTATTTAAATATTCCAAATGCATTCAACTGTTAGTAATATCACAGCAAACCGGTTAGTATATGCACTAACTGTTAGTAATATCACAGCAAACAGGTTAGTATATGCATATCACAGCAAACAGGTTAGTATATGCACTAATTGTTAGTAATATCACAGGAAACAGATTAGTATATGCATATACTAACCTGTTTGCTGTGATATTTCTAACAGTTGTTTGTTGTGATGCATTTGGAATATTTAAATAAAATTAAACTTTTCTAAAGACATTCAACACACATATTAGATGATGGAAATAGCCCAATATAAAAATGTGATATTTATTTATGTATTTTTATTTTTCAGTTTTCCTTGAAAAAGACTATATTATAAAATAGTCAAAACGTTGGTGTGTAGTTATATTTTTATAATAGTCATATAAAAAATCAAATTTTAAAAAGAAGTTTGGTGTATTCATTTATATATATTGAAATTCCTTTATATATTTAACTCAGAATATAAAAAAAAAAAAAAAAGAAATAAATTAAGTAACCTTTCAATTATTATATCATCTGAATTGCCAAGTATTCATACAATTAAAATAAGAAAAGCAAAAGCCTCAGGAAGAAGCAATAGAAAAAAAAGAAATTGCTGACAAAACTGTGCACCAAATATCTAAATGATAAAGATGTTATCAGATAATTGGAAGAATGCAATAATAATAGTGATATTTAATAAAGGCAAAAAAATATATTAGAAGTTCAAATCTGCCTTCTATCAGTTCTACACAAGATTTTTACCAAGATTATGAAAAGATATTTGATTCTATAAATAGTCCCATAGTGATTAAAGCTTTCAATTATCAAGTTAGAGACCCAAGATATTATCATATTTTGAAAAGTATTTATCAAAATGTATCAGAAATGATTGTATTAACCTTAATAAGATCTTCAGCATCATCAACCATTATCAATCCACTGCAGGATGAAAGTTTCTCCAAGTTCAGTCCATCTTCTCTGATCTCTAGCATCTCTTCTCCACATCACCCCTGCACCCTTTCTTATTTCATCCATCCATCTCGCATGTGGTCTCTTTCTGGGTCTTTTACAATCTCTTGAAATCCAGTTTAAGATTTCAATTGTCCATCTATTATCATCTCTTTTAGCAATATGTCCGGCCCAACTCCAATCTTTTAACTTTTTCAATGAGGTCAGTAACACCTGTTTGTTCTCTTACCCATATATTGCATTTTCGATCTCTTCTTGTTACTTCCAACATGCATCTCTACATACTTCTTTGAGTAGTCTGAAGTCTCTGTATTGCTCTTCTATTAAGTGTCCCAGTCTCAGATCCATAAGTAAGAATTGGTAAAACACATTTATTTAAAACCTTCCTTTTCAAACACATTGGCATATTTCCTTTTAGTATTAAGTTATTTCTACTAAAAGCACTCCAACCAAGTTTAATTCTGTGATTAATTTCATCCATTATATTTCCATCTGTATTAATAATCTGACCAAGGTATTTGTAACTGTTAACTTCTTCTATCTCATCATAATCAATCTTTATTTTCATATTTTGAGAAATCCATTAAACATTACTTTAGTCTTTTTAACATTTATCCTTGTCCTACTTTCCTACTTTCATCTGATAACTCTTGCAACATTTACTGCAACTCTAAAGCATTATTTGCAAAAACAACTACATCATCTGCAAAATCTAAATGACTTAAATAATCTGCATTTACTTTCACTCCTTTAGCTTCCCATTTTAATCCACAAAATACTTCTTGCAGCACTGCTGTAAAAAGTTTTGGAGATATGGAGTCATCCTGTCTTACACCTTTCTCAATGTTGAATTTCCTAGTATCATATGTAATCTAATTGTTGCTGTTACACTTTTATAAATATTCTTTAAAATATGACAATATCCTGGATCTATACCTTGATGATCCAATGCTTTAATCACTGAAGAAATGTTTATAGAATCAAATGCCTTTTCATAATCTACAAATCCAAAGCATAATGGCAACTCATATTCATTTGTCCTTTCTATAATTTCTTTCAATACCTGGATATGATCTTAATAAGATAGTACAATATAATTTTACAGCATTTGATAGAAAAATATTTTTAAAAAAATGTTAGGGATTAAAATGAAAAACTATAGGAATAAAAATAAATGGTGATTATTTAAATCATCTAGAATTTATAATTAATATGGTTAATTTTTAAAACAATGCTTCAGATCTTTCAAGAAATATTACAAAAATGCCCTAGGTGGTTTAGCACAGTTAGTAGACCATCCGAATTGGGATCGGAAGTTTCCGGAATCGTTTCTGGTACTTGCAGGTCTGGTGCTTGAACTCCTTATGAACTCCTGAGCAATAAACCCATATGTCTTTTTTTTCTTTACAAGAATAATCAGATGAAAGCAAGAAAGTAGGATTAAAAATAAATATTCAATGGTTTGTTTGTATTTTTTTTGTTGTTTTTTGTTTATCCTAACGGAAAATAAAAATGACTAATCTTGAATTAAAAAAAGTTTTATACAATTACCATGATCAGATGATTGTTAATATACATGGAAATATAATGGATGAAATTAATCATTGAATTAAACTTCAATGAAGTATTTTTGGTAGAAATAATATCAAAAAGAAATATGATTATGTATTTGAAAAGAAAGGTTTTTAATATATGTTTTACCATTTCTCATATAGAAATCTGAAATTTGGACATTTAACAAAAAAGCAATACAATTCAAATCACATAGCAAGTATGGAAAGATATGTACATACATACATACAGCAGTCATTTATAAATGACTACGGTCATTCCAACTTCAAGGGGGGAAAAAATCTAGAAATGAGTTTTGAATGGCTACATAAACCAATCTGTGAACCATAAATATATCCATATATAGAACATGCTGGTCCATTTTTCTGTTGGATATTTCATGATGCTATCTTTTAATTTCTTTAGCAGAAAACTTTTCTTTCAGAAATACTTCAATATTACATCTAATTGTAGCTCTTCCATACCTTTCCGATGGATCAATAAAAATTGCATTTCTTTAAAATGTCTTTGAGATAATCTTTACAACATAGATAGTGTCTATCTCTTCTACAAAAATCATATTCAAGTTCACCAAAAAAAATGCCCTTATAGGAAGTTTTGCATTATTCATAATGAAACTTTGATTTTACAGTAAAGGACGATATAGTATCATATTCAGCAAGTTGAACTTATTGATTTATTTTGTGATCTTGCGAAAACTACTTCTAAAATTTTGTGAAGCAGCCTTAAATGAAAGTTTTCCAATAAATTTACATTGCATTGGTAGTCCAAGTCTCACTTTCATACAATAAATGAAATAAAATAATAGTTCCATATATAGAAAATTTAGTTGCAGTAGTTATTTCTCTGTGTACCTTATCTTCTGACTTGTTAAAAGCAGCAGCTGCATATTGGAGTTTATGTTTTACTTTTAACATCCAAATCCTCCTTTCTAATTACAAAGTATCAACTTATTTAAGTTGGTTTACATTCTAAAATTAAGACTGAAGTGGAGTTGGGCTGGACATATTGCTAGAAGAGATGATAGTAGATGGACAATTGAAATCTTAAAAGGGATTCCAATATATTGTTAAGGACCCAGAAAGAGACCACATGTGAGATGGATGGATGGATGAAATAAGAAAGTGTGCAAGGGTGATGTGGAGAAGAGAAGCTAAAGATCAGAGAAGATGGATTGAACTTGGAGAGATCTTCATCCTGCAGTGAATTGATAATAGTTGATGATGACGACATTCTCAAATTGATAACCATCAAACTAAAAGTTGCTGGGTAAAGAATAACAAAGACTGATAGCCCAATATATGGGTGAAAGAATATCACTGAAATAATTAAAACATTAAAATGCTGAACACATTGCTACAAGAAGTGCTATGGAAGAGTTGAAATCTCATGTGAATATCAAGAAAGAGATCACAAGTGAGATGGATGGATAAAGAAGTTTTCTCGAATGTTGTAGAAAAGTGGTTACAGATTAAACTAATTCATCCCACAAAATAACAATAATGATTGAAAATGATACTAAACAAATGTATATCACAAATATTATGTAATGTTCCTTTTATATAAATCTATCATATGTATTACTCTAATAAATATATTAGCAGTCATCCATAAATATGTATAGCTGTTCTAACTCCAGGATGGAAAAAAGAACAAAGATAAATTTTGTAATGAATTAAAAAAAAAAAAGTCTGTGAAACATAAACACAGTTATGTATATTATATGATAGTCCTTTAGTCTGTTTACTTTGCAATCTTGTGATGTTCTTTCATTAATTTCTGCAGCAAAGTTTTCCTTCTGAAATTGTTCTTTCAACACCCTATCTAATTACAGATCTCCATTGTAATTATCTTCAACTATATCCTCCAAATAAAGTCCATTGGTGTTTCTTATTTTGAGTGATTTCCAGATAGTCTTTATGATACAAACAAGATCTGATTTCATGAAAACAATATTGAAGTTAACTTTAAATTAAGAATTGTATGTTTGATTTACATATCAAATCTAACAAAGATGTGCCCTTGCATTAGTATTCAATGTCATGATGGTGCATCATTATATGAAATTAAATTTTTGTTTTTTATGTTATATAGGTAGAGGGTCAGCATCTCACTTTCCTTCAAAAATTTAGTCACTATATTCCTGTCTAGAATTAAGTGTAAAAGTTCCATCACTAAAATGAAATATTTTTACTATATGAATTATTAAATGCAGCAAGAGCATTAACCCAAGAAGATTCAAGTCTGGTAATATCAAATTCATTATTACTCATATATGAATTTTACGAGTTTTTTTAAAACATTATTATTACACAAATTATATTTAAGACATCTACAAAAAAAGATATAGCGCTAACAATTATATACAAATTGCTTTTCAGTATGAAATATAAAACAATGAATTTTTAAAAAAAAGTCCCTCAATTACAAAATTCCTTAAAATTTCTAAGAAAAAAATGACGGAAGTAAATGTAAATTAAAAAGTGTTGTTTATAATAGTGTTTTGAAACAAGATTTATTCAAAATACAAAGAAAATATTAATTATCAAAAAGGTCAATTTTCTATACATTAATTTCTGTATCTCAATTTTTTACCTAGTTATGCAATTTTAAAAGTAAATGGCGCTGGCGTTTGTCTTGCCTCTCTCCTATTTTCAGAAACTAATTTAGAACAATCATTATTGTTTCAAAAACGGGTATATATATACATTTTTTATTTATGATTAAAATCAATTTTTCAAATAAACAAATTCCCGCTTTTGCACACAATACATGGCGAAGCACACATCTATATAGGTATTATAAATAAATAAAATGCTACAATCAATTTTTGAAGCGAATACATTTTTTTTTCTAAGAACACAACTGATAATTTATGAATCTAAACAAATTTTGTAACAAAGTAGTTAGTTGCATTAATGTAGAGATTAAAACACGCAAACATGAAAAAAATATTTTAAAACTGTCAGAATTGAAAATTGTTCGCGAGGCAAAGTTTAAATTTTATATATCTTATATATAATTATTATAATGTCCGTACATTAACTCTAACTTCAGTATCTGGAAAATAATTGAAAAATTAATGAAATATTTTTAAATAGAGTAAACAACTGAATAATACGCCATGTCTTAGCAATTTCATCTTTTATTAAAAGAAAATTTTTTGCCTTTTTTTTTTTTACATTGCATTGAAATCAAATTCGCCCAAGCAAAACCGTAATATTAGGTAAACACATAAATGTTTAAGAAAATTGAAAAAAAAAACTACTTCACATTAATTTTTATAACATATTTTTATATAATCTCTATTGAATTAAAGACACAAGCTTAATATTTGTCATTTTAACGTTAGAATAATTCTTAGGCCCATCAGATTTCCACTAATATTTTACTTTTGAATAGATTTTAAATGCTATAATTAACCAAATTTATAGAGTTTTAAACTATTAATTAATTTACTCAATTGGTTTTTAATTTACAAATAAAGCCACGAACATTTAAAACAATATAGGATAAAACTCATGAAAATTTATCTTTAGAAAATATATAACTACTGCCCTCTTGTGGTAAACTGTTAAAATATTAAAGTAATAGGGTGTTAAGAAAAAATACTATTACCAGTTTTGTTGATATTTCATTTAAAAGAGACGATAGAATACATATAGTGTAAATCATTTATAGCTTACCTTGATACCTAGCAGAATTTGTTGAAAGTAAATTTTTTAAATAAGAGCTTGTTGCTTGAAGTACTCCTTGGAAATCTTTCTTTACAGCGTCGCGGTAACGGTCTTCCATCTTTTGGGTGCAGCACGTTTTAGAGGCCGTGCATATCTGTAAAACTTCCCCTACAATATCAATAGAAATATATATAACAACATTTTAAACCTTCTAATTTTAAATTTTCATCTAATATCTGGTTAAAAATGAATACAAATGTGTGATTTACCATTTATTGGAGTTTCAGGAACCATATCGGCCAAACCTATCTGCCGTACCACAAACATTTGTTGAACCTCGGAGCATGTTTCTTCAGTAGCGAGGACCTGTACCGTTAAAACGGTGAATAAGCAAATCCAAAAGATCCCCTTGTCTCCCATCTTGACTACATCAATATCTTAGCAATCCCAGACAATCCGCTATAATGTTGAAAATTGGTAAAAGAAACGATTTTTGAGAGAGTAAACTCTATACACTCAACCGTGCACAGCATCCAGGTCGGCCATCTAGGCTCCGATGACTTTACTGCATGAACTCATTAGCATAAGTAAATGCGTGGACAATGTTGTTAATGGAAACCTTGCTTCTGATTGGTCGAGCTGTGATTGATTGGCATTAATATGAAATGTTTGGAAAAGGAGAGCATTAGACGGTAGTGGAACACCAGTTTCACTCGGTAGGAAGTATTTCGCGCGCTTATTAATCTCACTACTATCTATTCACCGTCATAGGTGAGCATTTGAGAATCGGCAGAATGATCCCAATTTTATTTTGTTACACTATACTTAGAAAGTCGATATTTTTTTTTTTTTTTGTAAACTGTGTTCTACTTTAATGAAATCAAATGGATGCCACGGCGTGGGAAAAACATGTCTATTTCTTTATTACAGGATTGAATTTTACCTACGGGTTAATGTAATTATTCTGTTTTTTAGTATACTTATGTATATATTTTTACAAATATTACTTCAATTTTCGTGATTTTTTTACCTCTCTAAACATTAGAGTTGAATGCTTGATTTTTATTTTTTTTTTCGTTTGGATCGGATTATTTTGGTGATGCACTAATTTATAAACATCATTTCTGCGTTCGTAGAATAATACAAATTTATATTAATAAGCAATATAGAATGCAGTCTCATTTTTCTGTTACACATCGGGAGAATGAGTCATTGTAAGATTTTCGTCTTTTGCACGCTGGATTTTTTCATCTTTCTAGTTGTAGCGACGACTGATTTCTTTCAAATGTACAAATGGCTACCTTTTTACTTTTTTAATGTTTTGTTGTTGTTTCGTGTAGATTTTCTAGACACATAAAAGAGGGGGGTTTTTTCTTAATTTATGGTAATATATGACTATAATGATAGAATTTATGGAAATGTATTCATACAATGATGGGGAAAAAATGAGAGCATCAAAAGTTAATGAACCAGAAGTGAGTTCTGTCGACCGTAAAGGGATAACTGGACATAAATAAATGATTTTAGTCTCCGTAAGATGGTGCTTTGGCCTCTAGCAAGACTCATAGACAGCTCCCACCTTCTAACTACCTGTAAATAATTACGGTTAAATCTTGTTTTCTATTTAAAATTTCCGTGATAACACGAAATATAGAATTTATCATTCACGATTATTCTTGTTTAAAGCAAAGCTAATTATTAGGATATGTACGGTCAAGTGTTGTAAAAGAATAAAACATTTGTAGATTCTAAGTGAACCAAAATTAAGCATTTTTAGTTGAGTAAATATCGACATTTAATAATCATATGTATGCTTCCTCTAATTAGATACATTTGATTTATTTTTTAGAACAGTCCATTTTTAAAAAATTATTAAAAAAGATGGGAATCTTATCAAAAAAAAGTAAAAAAACTAGATTAGGAATATCCTAGAATCACATGATCAGAAAGTTAAGTGATGTTTAAGCATGCAAATGATGGCTGAGTGTAGCAATTTCATTTAATTAATCAAAGTTTTTTTTACTTTATCTTCCTTATCGTTTTTAGGGTAGTCATTTCATCACTATATAGAGTATTATGACGATAATGTAGGAGACTCCTGAAAAAACCCAACTATTAATAAATTTGCCTGTATTTGGACAGCATAGTCAGTCAAAGTAAGATACGGAATTGATCATATTTTTAATTAGTAGACTGATCTCTATACTTTTATATCTTTTTTTGTTTACCTTCTAATATCTTTTTGAAAGATTTATATCTATTTTGGTATAGAATTATTCATCCCATATAATTCTCAGACAGATTTAACAAGTAAATAAATAATCTAATGGTTAGTTGCTAGGTAGCTTACATGTCATTCGAGCACTGGAAGATTAAATCTTAAATTAGGAATCTATTTATCAAGTCTTTCATTCTATTTTCACACTCAGTCATACGTAGGTAGTTGATCCCAGTTAATAGAATTATCAGAAGTTTATAGAGACATGATGCAAATGTTTTTGTTTCTATCAGTCTTTTCATCAAAAAACATCTAAGAGTGTCTTAGGTGGATATCTTGTGTTATGGTAAGTTCAATCTACTTAGTAACTTTCTACATATCTTCTGAGAGGCATCCTTGTCTCTTAATATCTGATTGGGGGAATATATGGAAAGCTTTGTAAGGAGGGGTTTGAGTATTTTAACAAATTCGGTAATTCATTATTATTAATTATATTTTAAAAAAGAGATTATGCATACAAACTAGACCAACTTCTCCAAGCTTTTCCATCTCTTTTTAAATCCTCATAATTATTTTCTTTCTTAATTTTCTCTACATGTCTTGTAGTTTCTAGATATTTCCAGCTATCTTTCATAATTTACATTCAATTCAATTCATTTTCAAAATAATTTTTTTATTCACTTTATCATTTGACTTGATATTATAATAACTTATTTTTATTTATCTGTAAATTTTCTATAATTCTTTAATAATTGTCACTTTTTCCGGTCTACATTTTTTTTCAGAGATCAATAAAAACAACATACCTTTTAATGCAAGTCATCATTACTTTTAGTATATTTTTTATCCTCTACTTTTCTAAATTTAATTGCTATTTGCATGGGACAATATCTAATCTCTTATAGAGATGCTTATTCACTATTCTAAGTAACACATGAGTTTCACATAAGATTAAATATTATAGAATCTTTGTATTTTACTATTCCATATCTTTTCTTAAAGAATAATAACTGTTGAAACAAAATTTATTGGCTAATCTCCTGAATCATAAATTAAATGGTGGTGTTGTCTTAAATGTTTATAATACAACCTCTTGATACCCTCAATATATAATGCTTGATTGTATAAACCTCATGTACTTATTTCTAAATTTCTTTTAGTGTATTATCTCAAATTATAAAATACATCATGTAAGTGCCTAACTGTAATTGTCTTTGTTGTATTTTTGATATTGTATCTTGTTTGGTGAATAAAGGTGTTTGAAATGAAATTACAAATGTAACTAATTCTCTCAAACCATGAGCTTCCTATAATTCAATTAGAGTTTTATTGATTTTTTATTTTATCTTAGCTAAATTTAATGTAAGATAAGGAATCTGCTTTATTTTAGCTGTAGGTCTTACAACGTTGTACCTATTAATGCACAATCTAATTTCATTTCTCTATTAACATAAATGGGGGTTTATTATTTATATTATGCATATAAATCACTCAAACAATGTTCCCATCTTTTTTTTTTTCATTTACTCTTTGTTTTTCTGATTCAATTGTTTTATTTCTTTAATTATATTTTTCCTATTTAAGTTATTTCAGTCTATTACAAATTAAATCATATTCACATTTCTTTGTAATCTTTCTTTTTCTGTACATTCATTATCTAAGTATCTTATTCTATTACTTTTCATATTCATACTTGGTGGTAGTTTCTATAGCTCAATTGTTTTCTTATCTAACTACAGTTTTTTTAGCTTATCTCCATTCACTGAATTCTATAGACATTTCTATCTTTTTTAATATTTATATTCACCATCATCTCTTTACCATTTTATTAATCATTTCATCAATATCTTGAAACTTTTTCTACTGTTCACACAACTTACTATCTCTTTTTCATCAGCAGCAATCATTTTTTTCTCACCATGATTATATTATTTAGTGCAAGCTTTAATAATTAATAAATGCCATCTGGTAGTGCTTAATAAATCCCCATTGAATGCTGACTTATCTGCTTAATAAATCCCCATTGAATGCTGACTTATCTGATATCTCCAAACTAATTTTTGGATAGGACAGCATTGGATAGCTATCTATTAAGCACTCCATCTGGCATCTATTAATTTCTAAATTTCACACTAGGTGGCATAAATGTGGTGAGAAAAAAAAACAATTTGCTGCTGAACTGCATTGTACAAGCTGGTATCATGTGATGTCTATTTGATTTTCTCTCAATTTTCTTATTTCTCATTTGACATAATTATCTATCTTGCTGTTATTTAGATTCAAATCTTTATCAACAAAAACAGTGTCTCGTGGTATAATGCTTAACACATGTATGCATTGCAGATATATGCATGTACCTGCTATGCATAGCTGGCATTAATAATATAATAAATACAAGATCTTGAGATTTTAGTATACTTCTAACTAACAAGCGTAATGTAAATACAATAGTATAAATAGCACACTTTTTTACCATCACTACACAAATTACATTTTTTAGGTATAACAACAGGTATCAGAAATCCATATGGGTTATAGAAGATACAGATTTTTTAAATTTTGTATTAATGTAGATGAAACTGGATTTTTAAATTTAAACTACATAATGACTAAACTCTCCATACAGTAGCGCCACTCAGTGAAAGCCAGAGTAATCAATGGATGCAAGAAGTCAATGTGTAAACAGCTTGTGTAAGCATAAAGAATGGTGATCATGTTATGCTTAGTTTATCTCTGGAACTAAATTGTAAATTAGATTGATGTACTCAATCCTAGAAAAAAAAACTGTCAAGTAACCTAACATTTGATTCCCCTGACATTTACTATTGCATTCTTATTAAAGCACTTTATATTAGCTCTATTTAAGATAAAATGAAATACTTTTATGTATATAAATACAGTAAAAAGTAACAAAAAAAAATTAACTTCTAAAGTATTATGAATATTATGCAGCCAAAATAAAAGTGTAAAGCACTTATATTCAAAAATAATCTAAGAACATGTGTCCACATTTTTGTACTTTATTCATTTAGTGTTAAAAATACTACGAAAATTAAAGAAAATTTATTTTTTACTTTTTAATGCTTTGTGTGTGTGCCCATTTATCTGAATAAAATAATTTCTTTGACATTTTTTTTTATATTTCAATGAAAGTTTAAATACAATGAATTGGCTGTGATATGATATACTGTGACTTCTTATACGGAATCAGGAATCTCTCAGCCACTATACCCAGAGAAACCTGTTAGCCACTTTATATTCCCTTACATTCCCTGCCTCAAGGTTTCCCATATTCTTCTCTATCTTGCTCCATCCCATTTCCACAACATAATCTTTGTCAACTCCATAGACTTTATATCTAAATCCTCCTTATCTTTGCCAAATCCAGCAAAAAAAAAACAATAACCCACTTTCTGTATAATCACTTTGTTTATATTTATTTTTCCATAACTTCATTATTTGTATCCTTTCTGCTTTCAGTGTAAAATTACAAATTTAAATCTTTATTTTTTTGCTAAATTTGCTTGCAAATTCTTTAAAAATGTATTGTCATCTGGAATCGATATGTATGCAAAGTTTCAACTAGATCAGAAATTGGGAACTGAGTAATTTAAGTAAAAGCATATAAAAATATAAAATATGTGTCTTGTTTTCTGATTAATTAGCAGACAACTATCTTGGTGTATATAGATTTATTAATACAATGTGTAATTGTTATGATTAATTATATTTAAATAATAAATAATTTTATATACATATAAATTATAAATATTAGTTTTGTCATTAGTGGGTATTTGCAAATAATTCTAATTAAAAAAAGATCAGGAATGAAAATTTTAAACAAAAGTTTTCTGATGAATATATAAATTAATGTATGAATTACAAATACATATATCACTTTTTTTTTTCAAACTGTTCATTTGACATTTTATGAGCTGTTTTTAACTTGCTTAAAAGATAAATTTGATATCAATATCTTGTTTAATTGTAAATCTCCGTTACAATTCTATCTTTAATTGCATTACTGTTCATTCTCTTTGTATGTTAGATTTCATGAAATGTGTGCTTGTAATAACAGATGCAATAGAATCTTATTCAGTTTGTTGAAGAAGACACCAATTGATTTTATGATCCGTAAATGAGATTTCTTTCAGTGTTTTTATGTTATGTTAATATGGAATCACATCTCACTTCCACACAAAAAATTCGGCAGAAAATAGCCCTATATACATATAATGTGATTAATGTAAATTTCCAATTCGTAATTGAAGTAGCAATTGGAGATATGACATCTTAACATCAATGTCTCACATTTTAAGCATGTACCATGCCCACAATTTGAATTCAAATCAAGGTTGGATAAACCTTGATATTTTTCCAAGTCTTGGGTGAATAATCTTAGAATTCTTTTTAAATTGACCTATAAATGAGTTATTTATCCATCTAATAATAGTCAGCAAATGGGTATCCTATTCACTAGAGAGTAAATGATACAGCTGTATATGGTTTGTCAGGTAAATATCAATTCACTGATTGTAAAAAGTTGGGTTGTAATAACTATAATATGATGTGATGTTAAAATATCATGTTTATATTTAAATTCTAATTTAAATTTCATTAAAATATATGTAATGAAACTTCTAAATTTGATATGCTCTTTAAAATATACAGATGCAAATTATCCTTAAGATTCATTTCTAGCAGAACCTATTTTCATCAATTGACCGTGATTCTTTCTACTCATGTTTTCATCATCATATATTAATATTAGTCAATAATAAACTCTAATTCAGTTTACAAATATGATTCCACTTTTATGCACTCTGTTTTAATTAGTTATTATTTCATGTAATATGAACTAAATAATATATTTATACTTAACATGTCATGATCACCATTTCTTATGCTTGCTCATAACTTATTAAAACAGGCAAAAACTTTCTATACAGTAGTATCACTCAGTGCAAGCCAGAGTAATCAATGGATGCCAGAAGGCTTATGCATAAAATCCCTAAATAGTGCTTACTCATCCAATATTGCCAGACTAGTTTCTAGCTTGTGGATTTTGTCAGTGAGGAACCTTGGATCTGAGAGCACTGCACTTAGCCTTGGATCTGAGAGTACTGCACCTAAGATCTAAGTGCAGTGCTCTCAGATCCAAGGCTCGCACTGACAAAAGCCACAAGGTAGAAACTAGCCTGGGGATATCGAATGAGTAGGCACTAGATAGAAATTTTATGCATGAGCCTTCTGGCATCCATTGATTACTCTGGCTTGTACTGAGTGGCACTACTGAGTATTTTTACCTGTTTTAATATTTATACCTATAGCAGCATTTTTTAAGCTAAGCTAATAAAAACTAAAGCCTTCAATATACAAAACTAACATTTTCCCTGATGTTTAAAAAATTAAAACAAATACAAGTCATATTCTTATATCTCTAAACCTATGATTACATTTTCAAATTGATAATCATTCAAACTAAAAATTTCTTTATAAAGTACCTGAGATGTTTTGATCATTCACTACTAAATAAAAGTCTTCCTAGGTTGCTTTTAAAACATTAAGAACAATTTGTAGATCAGCTTTTAAATACTAAGTATTCTTATCATCACTATATTACCCTGGATAGTGTATTGTTGTAATATACTGGCAGACTTTGAAGTTCAGTGTCCACGAATGACAGCCCAGCTAACCCTTCCATGGCTTGAACTTCCTATGAACTTCTGAACAGTAAACTAATTGATTATTTTATTTATCACCAATATGTTGTCAATTTAGAAGTTCAAATGATTGGAATTTTTGCTTTTAATTGATTAAGATTAAAAATTCCACCATCAAATCTATATGAATCATGGCATATGCTTGGTAAAATTGTTTATAAATTATCCCTATGATAAAAATTGGAAAATCTTATTAGGCAGTTCTATTTAACATTGATTTTATTTCTAAATTCTTCACATTTTTCTACTATTAACAATACTGCCCATCAAGTGGAAATATGAGTAAACTTCAAATGAGAATAGAAACTTTTAACAATACCAGAAATATTTTTGATTAACTGAATCAAATGCCTTGAATAAATTAATAAAAGCTTTCTATAAACTATGTTAGCTCTTGGTACTTTTTTAAAACTTGTTCTGAGATTTAAAAAAAAAAACCATGTCTATATTGCTTTATAATTCTAAGTTGAGTTTCTGCTAACCACTCGTCTATGACCGGAAGCAATCTATTCATTAAAATTATTTAAAGTTCTTTTGCCATAATGGATTACAAAAATACTCCCTGATAATTGCTACAATGTTTTTTATCCCCTTTAATAAATTGAAATAATAAAAACATCTTTAAAACCAAGGAATACAACTTTGACAATCTTATGTTTCTTTAAAAAAACATATCCCAACATATTTTAAAATTTCTACAGATATCCCATCAGTCTTTGATCATGCCATTGACAAAATATAAATAAATAGGTAGGGTGAATACATTTTTATAAGCAATCATTTGAATTCTTGTATCATTATTCCAAAAATCAAAATATTCTTTACATAAGTTCAAAATTATTATTCGTATAAAAAACATTCTTTAATTTGATAGCATGGTTTAATACAACCTTGATTGATGGATTCTTGATTATGGCTCCAGTGCTAATATTTCTGGTGCTCAAACTTCTTTTGAAACTTCCAAGCAATAAATCATTCTACTACTTTAATACAGAGAGCATACCAATAGCTCAAACAAGCTCTTAGTTAATAAGTGCGGTATGAGAAAATATTTAAAATCTCTATCCAAAACACTCCCATCTTTAGACCAACTGGTTTCAAGCTTATGGCTCACATCAGTGGAGAGGTAGAATATTCGGACGCTATATCTAGATCTAAAATATCAACTCAAAACCCAGCACTTATTTCATACATAATATTTAAGTAGAAACTCTGAAATTTTTCAGACATGAAAAAGACTTTAAATGCAGCTATCTAACTTAAATAGCTATATGGGACTGAACTAAATTAAGATCTACCATATTTTAATAGCCTCAGCATAGCCAAATCTTAAAAGTAAAATTATAATAATCAAAAAAGCAAGTCATATATAACATTACATTACTTTTATAAGCTTGTATTTACAAAAATGCAATACAGAGAGCATACCACAATATTTATTAAGAGCTTGTTTGAGCTATCTCTGTATTGCATTTTTGTAAATACAAGTTTATAAAAGTAATGTCACATTATACATGACTTGCTTTTTTGATTATTCTACTATTTTAGTAAGATCACTTTGTTATCTTCAATATATCAAATACATAAATATGTGTAACAAATGAAACACACTAATCTAAATTGGCAATTACATAAAGCAAATTACACATCAATTTATGTCTCTGCATCAAAGTCAATACCGTATGCCATAGTGTATTAATATCTGGATAATTAAATGTAGATTGGTGTGCAATTTGTTTATATAATTGCCAATATAGCATTTGGTTTCTTATATATATATATATATATAGAAAAAGAAAAACTTTATATTGTGAATTCTTTTTTTTGAGAAAAATGTTAAAAGGAAATGGACCTGGAAGCATCCAAATGAAGGTACAGCAGAATTGGATTATATTTTGTCTAACCGAAAATACATATTTCAAGATTGTAATGTTCTTAATAAATTTAACACAGGAAGTGATCACCGATTAGTAAGATGTAAGATACATGTTAATGCAAAACTAGAGAGACAAAAATTATTAAGAAAAACAATATTTACAGTTGATATTCCTAATCTTCAGAAACATTCTAATGAATTTAAATTAGAACTTGCAAATCAGTTTCAAGTATTAGTAGATTTTGAACATGATTTAGATTTGAATGACATTAATAGGAAAATAAGCGATACACTTTTAAAAACTGCAACAAAGATAGCTGGTAGAAAAAAGCAGCAATTGACTAGTAAAATTTCTACTGAGACTAGAGAATTTATCAAGGAAAGAAGGAATATGAGGATATACAACAATGATGCATTAAAAAAGATTGAATATCTCGAATTTTGTACAATGGTGCAGAAGAGAGTTGAAAATGATTAAAAAAGTATAATTGTGAACTAGCAAGGAAAGCTGTAGAAGAGAATAAAAGTCTAAAGAGTGTAAAACAACATTTTGGTATTGTAAAAAATTTATATCTGCAATAAGAAAAAAAGATGGCATTCTTACTAAAAAGAGAGATGACATCATAAAATGTGTAGAAGACTTCTATCAAGAATTATATAGTAATAAAAAACAAGTGCCTCCTATACATATTATATCTTCTGAATTGCCCAGAATTTTGAATGAGAAAGTGAGACATGCAATTAAATTTATGAAGAAAGGGAAGGCTCCAGGTAATGATGGAATTGTAATTGATATATTAAAAGAATCAGGTGAAGAAATAGAAATTTTGTAGCAAAGTTATATACCAAATGTCTAAATGATAAAGATGTACCAGATGATTGGAAGAATGCAGTATTAATATTAATATTTAAAAAAGGTGATAAAGAAGATATTAGAAATTACAGACCTATCAGTCTTTTATCAGTTTTATACAAAATTTTTACTAAGATAATTACAACTCATCTACAGAAAACACTGGATTTTCACCAACCAAGAGAACAAGCTGGATTTAAAAGTGGTTTTAGTACAATAGATCATATCCAGGTATTGAGAGAAATTATAGAAAGGACAAATGAATATGAGTTGCCATTATGATTAGGATTTGTAGACTATGAAAAGGCATTTGATTCTATAACCATTTCTTCAGTGATTAAAGCATTGGATCATCAAGGTATAGATCCGGGATATTGTCATATTTTGAAGAACATTTATAAAAATGCAACAGCAACAATTAGATTACATAATGATAGTAGGAAAATCAACATTGAAAAGGGTATAAGACAGGGTCACTCCATATCTCCAAAACTTTTTACAGCAGTGCTGCGAGAAGTATTTTGTGGATTAAAATGGGAAGCTAAAGGAGTGAAAGTAAATGGAGATTATTTAAGTCATTTAGATTTTGCAGATGATGTAGTTGTTTTTGCAAATAATGCTTTAGAGCTACAGGAAATGTTGCAGGAGTTATCAGATGAAAGTAGGACTAAAAATAAATGTTAAAAAGACTAAAGTAATATTTAATAGATTTTCTCAAAATATGAAAATAAAGGTTGATTATGATAAGTTACAAGAAGTTAACAGTTACAAATACCTTGGACAGATTATTAATACAGATGGAAACATAATGGATGAAATTAATCATAGAATTAAACTTGGTTGGAGTACTTTTGGTAGAAATAACTTGATACTAGGACATATGCCTTTGTGTTTGAAAAAGAAAATTTTTAATAAATGTGTTTTGCCAGTTCTTACTTACGGATCTGAGACTTGGACACTTAATAGAAGAGCAATACAGAGACTTCAGACCACTCAAAGAAGTATGGAGAGATGCATGTTGGGAGTGACAAGAAGGGATCGAAAATGCAATGTATAGGTAAGAGAACAAACAGGTGTTACTGACCTTATTGAAAAAATTAAAAGACTGAAGTGAAGTTGGGCTGGACATATTGTTAGAAGAGATGATAACAGATGGACAATTGAAATTTTAAACTGGATTCCAAAAGATTGTAAAAGACCCAGAAAGAAACCACATGTGAGATGGATGGATGAAATAAGAAAGTGTGCAGGGATGATGTGGAGAAGAGAAGCTAAAGATAGGAAAAGATGGATTGAACTTGGAGAGACCTTCATCCTGCAGTGGATTGATAATGGTTGATGATGATGATATATATATATATATATTAGAGGAGATTTTAACCCAGACTTTTAATCTCTCTTCAATCATTCATTCCATCTTCTATAACTGATACACATTACTACATACATGCTAAGAAGATATGTTCTCCAGTAGAGCATTCGTCAGTTGGTTTGGATCATATCCCATATATATATATATATATATATATATATATATATATATATATATATATATATATAATCAATGCTTGGATTATATTAAAATAGCAAATTTTCAAACTTTAATGGACAGGCTTCAACTTTCTCCATTCTCCAACTCTTTAGCAATCCATATCCTTGAAAATCTGATGATGGCATATTCAAAGCTTTTGTTTGCCACTTTTGTTGTCATCCCCTTGTTGATTGTAAGTCACTGACTGCTCATATATAAAATCTTAAGACTATTTTAAACACACAGAAGAGGAATGGACAGAATATAGGCTGTCATTAATATTTAAATCCAAGTATAGAATATATACTTAAGCTTAATGTTGTTAGAGGAAATTTGAACCCAGACTTTTAAGCTCCAATCATCCACTCCATTTATACAACCGATATACATGACCACATACATATGAAAAAGATAAACAATCTCCAATATATATATATTTCATGCTGAACCAATACTCATTAGTTGGTCTGGAGAAAATGATTAAAAGGGAGCTTGAAGGTCTGGGTTCAAATCTCCTCTAATTATAGCTAGCTTAAATATATATTCTAGCATTTAAATATATATATATATGTTGAGTTATGGTAATTTATTTGCAAAATTATTAAAATGAATAGATATTAACTCTGCCATATAAATTTAAATGCAAACTAATTTAAATGGAATAGCAACAACATCTTTATGCATTTAAACTTTACCCTCACTGTCTAATCTCTATGGTCTATATAAGAATGTAGAAGGTTATGGCAGAATGGGTTCAGTAAGAGTCATTTTTCATATATTAAATGTAGAATAGTGTCTATTATTATAAATAAATGAATAATCAAATTGCTTTATTTCAGGGAGTTTATACAAAGTTTGAATACCAGAAGGAACATAATCCATGGACTTTAAGCTCTGGAGTCTGACCTTCTACAACTGCACCAAATCATACAATTTATAATCATATATATATATATATCATTAACCTCTCTGAGGAGTGCCAGAGCACGAAACCATGGTCAGGGGTTGGGGGGGGGGGGATTCCTGCCAGAGATATTTTAAGTGCTGGCTCTGGCTAAAAATTTATCATAAAGCTTGTAGAGGAATTGGCAATCCTCATTGTTTATATATTTGAATAGTAATTTTATTTTTATAATTAAAATATATATGTAAACTGTTTTAATTGCAAAAAAAAAAAAAACCAACTAAACATCAATTTAATATACATATATATTCTTATGTATTTTCGAAGAACTAAAACAACAGAAGTTGTTAATAACTCAATTATTGTTTTTTTTATTTTTTTATGAAAAAATCTTTAATGCTTTTGCATTAAAAAAAACTATATTAAAATTTTATATAAATAATCTCTTTATAAATATTTATATAAGAAATTAAATTTTTAAAAAAGTTAATAGCCAATAAAATGTTTGAAAGCACACTTGTGCCTTCATATAATGTTGCAATCTTCTACAATAAAATAAGCTTAAATGCTTTAGGCATGTTATAACGTAATGATTTCTGGGAAGCATTGATTGGAGGCCTAGAAGCTACACTATCATTTATTAAAATTTTTTTTAATCAAATGATATATTGTTCAGAATTCATAAGAACTTTGAGCACAGGAAGTGACAGCTGGTACCATGACCCATTAACCTTGAGTTTCAGAACCTACCACTTCAGCCACTGCATTAACCACATGCATGATGTGACTGATAGAGTGGTGTACTGTGGTGCAAAATCCATGAGTAGTGACTCAGTATTTATGAATTCCAAGATCCGTAAATCACAATCATTAAAAGATGCAATCCTATCCTATCCAGTGTGAATGAAGACACAAATAATAGTCTCATAAAAATATAGCATTATAAGACAGCAAAGAATATCCCTAGGTGTCAGGGCAAGTGTGATCTTCACTCTGTCTTCTGAGCTATTTTTGTGAGTACCTAGTGATTTATGTCAGCCTCTAAAAAACAGAAAATATTTTTGATTGTCAAGGCAAAGCTGAATTTCATGCTGACTTTATATATATATTACTTTCAAATTGGAATGAAGTAGCCTGAGCTGTTTTTGTGTGAACCAATGAGTTTTATTACTCTGTCAAGCTCTTATAAGGTAGGAAAAAATATTCCTAAGTTTCAGGGCAAGAATGACCTATCTTAGCTCTACTTTGATCTTATATGTGTTTTGGGTATTACTCTCAAACTAAGTGAAGGATTCGATCGCTCCAAAATGGAATGGAGCAACCTAAGCTATTTTTTCTGGGCATCCACTGGTTTCTATTATTTTGTATAAGCATTGTTTGATTGCTTGAAGTTCTTTTTTTTTAGATTAAAAAGATGATGAAATGCCAAAAAGTCATAAGCTCTCAAAATCTACTTGTGTTTGTAAATAAATTTGATTGACTTTTTTTTTAAGTGTCATAGCATCGGCCGGGACATGAACCCGCAACCCGGGCAACTGCCTGCAAGTGCAACTTTTTGTTAACTCAGATTACTGTAATTATAAATATGTGAAAACCGAATTGAGAAAAGCTTGCTTACAATTTGTTTATTTTATGTGCTTAGCCAACCTTCGACTCCTACGAGTCATAGATTTACCATAAATTGTAAATTAGGAGTAGGTATATATATGTTGCAATTGCTCATTTATATAAAACTTAAATATAAGCTTTAATTATAGGGAACATGCTATTTTTTTGATAGGGACATGCATGATTATTTTTTATTGATTGAATTTTTGTCACTTGATGTATGACATGCCTCTTTAATTTTTCACTTAAAGTCATTGCATTTATTGCATGTTATGACAACAGATGGCAGCATGAAAGAATGAACAGTTGCAGGAAAGGATTCAAAAATATTGAGTATATATCTGTATTAATTCTAGCCTTATTATATATATGCAAAATCTTTATCTGGGATACTTAAAAGAGCAATATATCTGCAATTATTAGTACAGTTAGTAAATCAAATTGTATTTAAATGAACCCACTTTTTCTTTATCTTTTTTTATCAATGGTAATTTTTTAATAAATATGGATAATAATAGAATCCCCCCAAGTATGCTTTTAATAGCATGCAATATATATATATTCAAATTTAAGCTGTCCGTTCATAAAATGCTTGGATTGTACTTTATTAAGCTATGAGGAAGACTGTTGAATGGATGAAATTATTGGCTAAAATTTGGAAATGAAGAAATTACGTTGTATTAAATATATATGTAAAATGATTATTCTTCATTTTTACTAACTATATTCCGATTTTCAAAAACTTATTTGATTTTTTTTTTTTTTACAATATGAATAAATTAAAATTTAATTAAAAATAAATCAATTTTATATTCTATAAAAAAAAAAAAGTTGAAAAGCTTGGATCAAAAAGGAAAAGGCCTGCTTTTGTTTTAAACAACATTAAACTAACACACTATGCAATATCAAAATTCTGGTTTAAGTTTAACAGCAATAACCAGCTATATCATTCAATTCTAATCATCTAGGTAAAGAAATGGTTTATAAAATACAAAAGTAAAGTTTTAAAAAAAGTTTATAAAAGCAAAGAAAATTATATAAATGTCTTTCAAAAACAAATTTAGAGATCCATTAGAAACTTTACAAGAGTATGGATTTATATTGTAAAATATTAAAGCTTTGAATTTAAAAATATATGAAGTTATTGCTTTGATATATATATAATTCCATATATGCAGCTCAATAAATATTTTCAAATCGACTCTTTTTTACTCTAGTTTCTGAGTTAATAAAATACTTTTTTTTTTCAAACTACCGTAATAATAATCATTACTATACTAGTATGATATACTACTTGACATTAATTAAAGTCGTTTGCATGGTGTTGTTTGGGTTTTCTCAAAAAATATTTTTTTTAATCATCTGAGATGATGTAATAGAAATGTTTAAAAAATAAATATTCATATATATATTTACTGTGAATGTTTAGGTGGTTACTGGTTGGAAACTAATTATATATATATATGGAAAGTTATTGCATATAATAGTTAATATATTCACCTATGATGACCATTGGTTCAGTTTTTGAATCAGTCAAACATGATCATTTTTTTCAGGTTTCATGAAAGCTTAAGATTTTTTTGTTAGACAACTAGTCCATAGCCAATACATATAATAAATATATATAAAAAATAAAACTTTGTGATGCAACATTTTTGAACCTCTTCGCAGTTTCCTATTAGATTGATATTGAAAAGGCCTATTTAAAATGTATTTAAAGACTATATATATATATACACACACATTTTTTTATTTATTAAGGCTTCACTCAATTGTAACATATCACAAATATTCACTAGTGGAATTTAGGCCACTCTTTCTCACTTGCATGAATTTTATGAATATAACTTAAATTTAAATAACTAGAAGTATCAATACATAAATCACCATGCTTATGTTGACAACTTAATAACTTTCACTACACCACTCTCATGCAAAATAGGAACTTGTTTCTATCTACTTTTACCATATAAATGGATGAACAAACATTATATTAGTTTTATTGGAGTATCCTTCATTTCAACACCATGCTGCAAAAATTCATACCACCCTCTTTCATCATGCCGGTATTTTGTGAACAATCTATCTCATCTGGAGAGTTAACGCTGTTCATGAAATAGATGTACATTAAGACACTACAGTTAGATCTTCCATGTAAGAGATGACTGCAATAGAACTGAGGTGAGATATATACTAATAAAAATTCTGGAAATAAGTCAAACATGCCAATTTTAGCTGCACAGCACATAAATAAATTGCACATCAACCCATGTTCAATTATTTAGCCAGATAATACTACAAATATAACATCTATGTTAAAGCTACTATCAGACTGCATTCTAACAATATTGGATGAATAGTAAACATAAATATATAATAATTTTAAAAGATAATGAAATCTTTAGAACTATCTACATTAAATTTATATTAACATATTATACATCATCCTCATAGAATTTTTACAGTGTAATACAAATTGGTGTTAAGTAAAATCCACAAGGTAGAATTTTGAAGTATTCAATTTAGAACTCTTGTGAATTTCCCATTCATTATAAATATAAAATATTCCCAATTAAAAGGTTGTTGGAAGATAATATAAAATAAGATGCTTAATCAAATTTAATATAGAAGGCACTAGGAGGTTTTAACAATTCCTAAAATTATTATAATTGCTGCCATTTAATTATACTATCATATATATATATTGCTAAAAGGAGGTTGCTTTGACAACAGTTTGAAATTCTTGGTTGTTATCTATATTGGGATTGTCTAAGTATTGACTGTTTTCTAATGGTTATATATATATATATATATATATATATATATATATATATATATATATATATATATATATATATATATATATATATATATATATATAGGTCAAACAAAAATACACATAAGTTCACCATTCTAGAATGAATAACAAATGTTTTAACCTATAGAATATCTGATGAGACCATATCTAATTGAAATAAAGTATTGTATAAAATGATTTGGTCTGTCAGTTTAGGTTGTATATTTGTTTATAACATTAAAACTCATAGGCTATAGAATGTTTTTAAAAATCGTTTATTGTTTATGTGTGTATAATCTAATTAAATGTACTATTTATTGCATATATAATCTAGCAGCGGTTGTGATATACTAATTAAAAGCTATAAAGGGGCTTAAACATTTCTATATCTTGCTTAAGAGTGTTAAATGATATCTTGATATGCTGATACTAAATATAATAAATACATATGATTGTATTTATATATTTACACTTTGGAAACAATAGTTATTTATATCTGAAATATATTTTACATTGTACATGCAGTTTGAAAGCCTGGTTTATTATTTTTAGCACCTATATGCAATAGAAGGTGCTTATTAACATATATTCTAGTTGTGTTCACTATTTGATGCACAAACCCCCTCCCCTCATACATATATATCCTTGTATTGCAAAAAATATATTTAAAAATGTAAACAAAATTTTAACAGAGGCCTCAGGAAAACTACTAATTTAAACAGATGGATGAATAATGCAAAAGATAAAAGTGGTGAAGAACTATTGCAAATTGTATATGCTGTTCAATGCAATGGCCTAGTATATTCAGTTTCTATATTACAATAAATTCTGAGCTAATATCACATTAAAAATAAGGCAACATAAATGTATAATAAAAGCTAATAAAAAATCAACATATATATTTGGGGATCATCAAAAGGAGCATGGATATATTGATCCACAAAAAATTAAAGTGATTTGTTTACAATGTGATGACTGATAAAGAAAAGCAAAGGAGACTAATTATAATGATGTGATAAATAAAAGATCAAACAATGCCCAATTAAGTAATTGCTGCAATATTTAAGGTTGACTTTTAATAAGATAGCACTTTAATATAATTAAGGTAGTCTTTGTGTATGTTTAATAATATCCAGACTTATTATGATGCTTTGCACCAAGAATTTATAGGCTATATTGCAGTTGCATTTGATTTTAGGTTTATGCTTCAATTCGGCAAAGCATATATGCGTGTATATATTTTGTTACATTCATTTTAACAAACAATTTTTTTAATCATTATATATTGTATATAAAGTGAGAGAGAAATTAAACATTCAGTCATGTATAAAGTAAATTTTTGTAATGTTTATCAATACAGTATATGTTAGATGTATTTGAACTTTATTAAAATTTATATCTAAGATTAAATGAAATATTATAATTTGCAATCAAATAAAATACATATTTATTGAAGGTAATTACTATGAGTAAGTGCTTATTAATAAAATATATCTATAAACTTGTGTAATATCTATCTAAACCTTATCTTTCTTATTGCATCACCAAATCCATATAATATTAATACCATCTATGTTCTTTATATTTACAATGCTTTTTTACAAACCACTATGATGGTTTCTATGCTCAGAGAAACCTGTTAGCCACTTTACCTTCCTTTTCATTGTCCACCCTAAGTTTTCCCATAATCTGCTCCATCCCATTTCCACAACATAATCTTTTCCCAAATGTTTATTCATTCTATCAACTGCTGCTATCTATTGTAAGCTTGAGTAATTAATAAATACTAACTGTTGATTATAAAATCCATGCCCAATGCTACTTTATCCTCATCCCCAGATAAATTTCTGATTGATGGTATGTGAAAATAATAAGCTTGAATCAGGATCTAGTTTACCTAAATCTCTTACATCTAATGCATCTTCTATCATTATCAATCTGTCAGTCTGAATTTTCACAATAAATCTAGACCCAATAAATCTATAACCAGAAACCTATTTGGAGATATGTGGGCTAGATGTTTAGTCATAATCATTAATGTGTTTATCTGGAGTGGTTTCTGTCAAAGTTATAGATGGAGTAATTTTGACATTTGTTAATTTAAGCTTGATAAATCAAATAGTGAACCACTGATAAAGATATAAGTAAGAAATTGTCACCTGAGCTAACTGATGAAATGCAACTAGGGGATTATTGTCTTTTCATATCTCAAGAATATGTAATAGAATGAGAGATTATTAAGTACATCTATATTAATTTAGTTTTAAGAAGTAATAATACATTTCTTAAAACTTTTAATACTTATTTTAAATATAACTTTTGTATTTTATAATTAATTTATTTTTAATATATTATTTTCTTTAGATGTTTTTTTATAATTATTATTTTCAACCATTATGAATTTACATACAGCAGGATAAGATTTTTTGAGTTAAATTCAGTTTTTCGAATTCATAGCTTGTCATCTTCATAATATTCCAACAAACTTCTTTATCTTATACATCCATCTCAAGTGTGGGGTTTTCAAAGCTCTTTTGCAATACTTTAGAATATAATTTTTCAATTATTCTTCTGGGGAAATCTCTTCTAATGACAAGATCTGATAATTCCATATTTCATCTGCTTATTTTTTTCTCTGATATTTATTTGTTCTATCTCAATACGTTGCTAACTTATTCTATAGCTTGAATTTAAAGTTGAAGATCGGAAAATAATTTTTTTCTTAATTCATAATGTGACATTTTAAATTATTTTGATTTTCTCTTCATTATAGACAAAGTAAATTTATCAGTGGGTGAAAAAATGTATTTATTCGATTTGACTGATTGTTTTTATTTCATATCTTATTATTATCATAACTTCAAGATAAATTATTATTAATATAAATGATACAGTTTTAGCCCCCTCAATGTTTCTGCTTTACTCGTATACATGATGTAAAAAAATGTATGTATCGGTTTTATTTTTTATTTTTGGTAAATTTATATTACATTTTTCAAATTTATTTACAATATTTTTTTTGTTCAGAGTTGTATTGATAAGCAAACTATTTTTCAAGAGTTTCATAGCGATTAGTGTATTAATTATTAATTATTATGTTTGATGTATACAAAAAGATGTAGATCGGAAAATAATTTTTTGTTGATATTCATAATGTGACATTTTAAATTATTTTGATTTTTTTTTTATATGCAAAGTAAGTTTATCAGTAGGTGGAAAAATGTATTTATTTGATTTGTCTGATTGTTTTTATTTCATATCTTGTTATTATCATAACTTCAAAGTGAATTATTATTATTATTTCTCAAAACATTTATTAAACTAATTAATATGGATGATATATTACAAATATGGAGATGAGTTATGGAACTAACATTATTGAGTAAAAACAGGGTTAGGTATTTAGTGGTTAAGTTCTTTGTTAACTTTATTAGAGAGTCTGATATAGCTTCCATGTCTCTTGAAAAATGAATGTTGTGGCAAGAGTTTTGTCTCTTTGTTTAATTTTCTCTATGCTCTGAATAAATAATGAGTTTTCATCTGGCTTGGGATGTTGGTATTGCACCTTACAATCCAAATGGAAAAGGTGATGAAAATTGACAGCCTGATTGTAGGAATATCTCTTCCACGAATGCATTCTTTTATATTAAGTATTTTGTAGTAGTCTATCTTTGAATTGTTAAATATTATTGTTTTAATATTACCTAGACCCATGCATGTTTTAATTATGTGGTAAAATGTTTCCTCATCCCTGCCACAGCTGTGGCAAATTGATTGGACTTTGGTGATAGATCTTTTATATCTGAGGAACCAGTTGACCGGCATGGCATCCAGATTAATTTTAAGTAAGTAATTTAAGTATTTTGGTTCTAGAGACCAATACTTGAATAGGGTAATCAGCTTGTGATTAGTTATTCCTAATCTTGTAGAAGAGATTTGATTATTTTGTTTAGCTTGATCTTGCTTTGATAGTTGTTATGGGCATTTGTATTTTGTTGCATTGTTGACAGGATTAGGTGGTCAAGCCAGCTTAATTTTTGGGGGGTGGGGTGTCAGTAGGAATTATGGATTCAGTGATCTGGTCATGGCCATACTTTTGGACTAGATTATATATCAGAGTGTGTGATTTCTGATAGTTAATTGAAGTGATGGAATGTAGTGACATTCCATTTAATCTTTTGTTTTCCTGCATGTTTCTCATGCTGATGGAAACAGTTTGTCCTTTCCATAGTAATCTTGAGCAATATTGCTCAATTTTCTTGATGAATGTTTTATTTGCATTCATCATTGGCAGGTAGTACGCAATTTTGCTGTAAATCTTTATATTTAGCAGTGAAACCTTACCATAGAGCGAAAGGTATACCTTTGAGAGGGTCTTAGTGATCTGGTCTGTGGACTGGAGGATTTTTTCCTGAAGTTCTTTAGACATTGCTGATTGCGATTTTGAAATATTAAATCCCAGAAATTTCTGTGGTTCAGCTTGGAAGCGCGATTTGATTTTTTTTCCAGATAGGATAGACCAAGCTGTGGATTTTCCTGTATTTATTTTTAGGTCTGATAGATTTGTATATTTGTCCAATATTTCATATAGTGTGTTTAGATATTTCTGAGTTGGCAGAATGATCAAGACATCATCCATGTAAGCGATTGCTTTGATCGCTCTTTTGAGTCTGGGTATATATACTCCAGGTAGGTTATCTTCAATGTCTTTAAGAAGTGGATTGATGTAGCAGGCAAACAGGAGAGCACTGAGTGGAGATCCTTGTGGAATTGAAGTATTCGGAGTAAAACTGTTTGTATATACTCCATTGAGTGATATGTGAATTTCCCTATTGTGTAGTAAATTGTCCAATATCTGAATTATCTGGGAGGGAACACCAAGGCCCTCCAAAATATTCAGCAGTGTGCTGATATTTACTGAGTCAAATGCCTCGGATATGTCAAGTTGTACGGCAATGGGCTTGGATTTTCTGTTGGTTCTGATGTAATCCAAGAGTATTTTGGTTTCACCAATCGCCGTGAGTGCTGAGGAGCCTTTTTTGGCATACTGAGAAGGTATGATATGACTCAGGATTTTATGTTGTATCTTATCTTTAATGACACCCTCTATAATCTTTATTAAGAGTGGAGACATGGATATGGGTCTTATGTTGTTTATATCAGTGGGGTCTTTGCTCTTTTTCATAAATGGCACCAATGCAACTGGATATAAATTTTTAATGAACCTTTGCTTTTGCGCAAGATGGTCAATCATTAACATGATGATTGGGACAGTAAAATTGCTTAAGTGGGAGAGAAGAAATTTAGGTATCCCATACATTCCAGGATGGATGCTGTCTGGAAGGAAGCATAGTTTGTTTTTAATATCTTGGACTGTGATCAAATGATCATCACTGGATGAATGTCTTGTCCAATCACGATCTACTGATGAGTTTTGTTTTTTTAATTTGTTTTCGAAGTGTAGTTTAATTTTTTCAAGCATGTGGTATCCAGTCATGCTGGTGCCCTGATGTTTAATTAGTATTGGAGTATTTTGTTTTTTCTGTGGCCCCAGGGCCCACCTGAGATATCCTCTAGTCCAACAATATTGAGAAGCCAGATATATCTTGGATCTTTTCAGAGACACATATTCAGCAAGGGCTTTTTGCTTTGCTTTATATTCATTCTTAAGTGAGATGATGTCATCTATCGAGTTGCTTTCAGTAGAGAACTGTTTAAGTTGAGCATTAATGTTCTCTATGTCCTTTAATAATGAGGTTGGGCACTTTGACCTGCAGGAGTACTGGACTATTAGAGTTTGGAGAACTCCCACTAGTGCAAACCAAGCCTCTACAGGTGGTCTTGAAAGTATATCTATTTTCCTAAATAGAATATATGCCTCTGATGGGATGGCTTCAGTTATGTTGGCCTTTGTTAGCATTCTAATCATTTTGTTGTGATTCAGTTGTGTGAGGTTATCAATTTGCATTGAGATGACCACTGCAAAGTGGTCAGAGAATGCTACAGGCTGAAGCACTGCCTCCATAATGTAGGGGAATTCGGGTGTGTAAAAGACCAGATCTATCAAAGATTTGTGTCTTCTGGTATAGAATGAAAAAACACTATCTGGAAAAAAACCTTCCCCACTAAGAAAGCTTCTATTCAGAAGATGAAGGTATTTATTGACAAATTCTCCATAGGAAGGGTTAAAATCCCAACTTGGCCAGCTACTGGTGGAGATTATCAGGTTGATGCTATTAACTATTTTAATATATGAACTGACATTGTTAGGAGTGTATATGTATATAGCATTAAAGGTGGTAGTTCCATATGTGAGTTTGATAGATATTATATTTTTGTCTGTGTAAGTAATTTTAAAACTATCTGGAGCATTTTTACTATTTATAATTATGCCTACTCCTCCAGCTGCTACATTATTAGTGCTAAACTGAGTGTAACCCAGTTTGGATAGTTCTTCCATGATAATACTGCTGGAGTTTATGTGATATTTAGTTTCTCCCATGAATAGTATATGTGGTAGGTTGTTTTGAAACCAGTGTTTTATGTCATATACACGGGCAGTGGAGTTGATACCTCTTATATTCAACCCCACAATCTTACAATTAATAGTCTGCACTATGTTGGTGACCACTATAGATAACCGCAAATGGGTTTGTAGATGGTGAATTGGTCTTTGGTCTTATATGTGGTCAGAGGACTTGAGAATCTTCTGAAAAGGTTGGTGTAAAAAGATTGACAGATTCACATGTGTCTTCTCTATCTATTCCATTTGATGGGTTTGGAATTATAGGACTACTTGTCTTTCTTATCTTCTTGATACTGCTTGTTGTGCTAGATTTAATAGTATTTGCTGGAGCTATGGAACTACAACCCTCATCTTCTGAGTCTATCTTTTGGTTTGTGAAAGATTTTCTTTTATTGTTTATAATTATGGATTGTGTAAGCTCCATTTCAGTTTCATCATTAGGTTTATACTCAGATTCAATGTGTGCTTTGTTTTTACAAGACGACTTCTTAATTATTTTGTTTTGAGTCTTGCCTCTATTGAGATCTGGTATATGGTTTTGCGAAGGTAGCATTTTATCCTGATTGTTGGTGTGTATCAGATTGTATGGCTGTTTTTGATTGTGTGTAGCTGTGTTCAAATCTTTTGGTTTTATCTTTGTTGGTATAGGTACATTGTTACTTGAGAACTTTTGTGTGTTTTGTTTGTTTATGGTATGTGGTAAGTTTAATGAAGTTTTAAAACTTAGTAATTGGTTATCTCTTTGAAGTGAATTGGTTGTGTTAATATTTTGGTCTATTGAGAAACACTGCTTATCACTTTGGTTTGTTTTGGGTAAGGGTTGCACATTTTGGTCTATTTCCGAACATTTATGGTTTTGGTTGTTTCTTTCTCCACAGTGGGAGCAATTCCTTGTCATGCACTCTCTGATCAACTGTGTTCTTTGATCACAAGCAAAGCATTGGGGTCTTACTCCCAGAAATGTAAGAATCATAGGAGCTCCCTTGAAACTGATGGTAGTGGGTATATCTGTAGGTTTAATTCCTTGTTTCAGATGCAATTCAAACCCTCAGTGTTAGATAATATTGCATCACCAGCCCTATCTTCTGGTAAATATACAAATTTGTATATCTTTCCAAATGGGCTGAGGGTGCTTTGAAGCTGATCTTCAAAACCAGAAATGCAGTTTTTTATCCTGCCAGATAAACATCAGCATTATTATTATTATTATTTTTATAAATGCTGAAGTTGCAGTCCACTGCTCGTACACATGATTTGGATTGCAAAAATAATGTATGTGTCTGTTTGTTTGTTTTTTATTTTGGTAATTACACTTTTCAAATTTATTTACAATATTTTTTTGTTCAGAGTTCTATTGATAAGTAAACTATTTTCAAGTATTTCATAGGGCTTAGTGCATTAATGGTTAATTATTATGTTTGATGTATACAAACTGTTCTACTATATTTCATATTCAGCATAATTATTAGCCAATTGTAGACGTATATGTCTATTCTAATCTAGAAGAGAAAAAGTAAAGTAGAAAAACAATAAAAAAGAGAAAATATATACTGAAGTCAGAATTGTTATATGATTAATTAAAGAACGAAAACACACAATTTATGATGCATGACACAATAAGCTTATAAAGATCTAGTCAATCTCTAATCTAAATAACTGAAGACAAGTATTAGAGTAAAAGATAATAAATAGAGAATGGAGAATAATGATGATCAACTGAGTAGAAAATAGACATATCAGTGACATCATTGACTGAAATGTAGCTGGACTAGACATGCTGCTAGAAGAGATAATACCTGATGAGATGGTTTAAGTCTTAAACTGCAAATTAAGGGATTGTAAAAGACTTAGAAAGATACCACTTGCCAGATGGTTAGGATAGAATAAGAAAATTGTTTGTATGATATGAAAAGATTACAGTTGAAAATGATGGTATTAAGAAGATGAAAGCTCTCATTTACTTTTCATTGTGTGATTTACATAACTATCCATACAATATTTAATAGTAAACTTGATATAGAAGCATAAACAACTTTCTTTTAAATTTTTCTCTCCCTATAAATAAACACATGTAATACTTCAGAAATCAACATATATATATATATATATTGTACCGGTCATCCGACTGCTTCAATATATATATATATATATATATTATGGATTGAACTTAGAAAGACCTTCATCCTGCAGTGGATTGATAATAGTTGATGATGATGATATATTATGTATTCTGGCATCTATAAAAATAGCTTTCTGGGTTTAAATGCTTATAAGAACATGGGTTTGAAATGAAAGAAGTCTCCTTTTACTTCAGTAAACCACAACAAAGTAGCTATTATAGGTTAATGGAGAAAATTTTAACCACATAAGAATTCTCAATTAGTAGTAACTGATAGTTTCCTGGCAACATCAAAAGGAAAAGTTATCTCTGTTAACATGAATATAATCTCTCAATTTCCATTTGTTATTAAAACTAAACATTTACAAAAAAATATAAATTCATTATATAAATATTACATTATTTCAATCATATATATCACTCAAATACCCCTACCATTTTAAATGTGGCTATCTTATTTTCTAACAATTTGTTTTATGCTTCATGCCTACAATCTTGACCAAGTAAACTTGAGAGCTTTTTAGGAGCTTGGAACTTTTCTTTCAAACAAACTCAGATAATTATCCAATACTAGTTAGTACTTGGATACTTAGATATTTTTAGCTACAGAATAAAAGAAGATGGAAAACTATTTTAAATCCTTATTGTCCAGCAATTGGAAAGTATAATGAGAATTGGAAATTCAGTCACTGCTCCTTTACAGGGGAGCTTTAAAAAGAATTTTTACAGTGCAATGAATTATTTAAAGATTGTTTTAACTACTTATACATTAGTTTATAATAAATTCAGATAGAGCTAACATAAATTTAGAAAGCAATTTAGTTGTAGAAAGTTGCATTAAAAACGGTATAAACAGAGTAAAAAACAACAAAAGCCTTGAATTAATAATAAAGTGATCTATAAAATGGTAGAAAGAAAATATAAATACTGTGCAGATTTATTTAACAATCAACTGAATTAGTCAATAGATACAGTTAGATGAGGAATATAGTATATTAGAAGTTTAAAAATAAGGAGAGATGAGTTTGGTTTAATTTATAATAGAATGAAAGAATTATATAGGAAAAACAAAGTAAAGCAAAGAATGGAAAATTATTAGCAATAAAATAGATATATTAAAAGTTGGAAGAATGTGTGATTTGTATATGATAAAAATAATTTGTCATATATTTTAATAAAAGAGAAATTGAAGTACATAAGAGATATGTTTAATGAGCTCTAAATGTTTTAGTGCAGCAATAAAGTGACCAGATTGAGAGATAATGGTCTTTAAAGCTCAAACTGTCATTTCTGCTGTTGTAAATATAACATAACATCAGTGATGTGATGTGATGTACTGTGACTTCTCCTTAAATGGAGTTAGAAATCTCTCAGAAACTATGCACAAAGAAACCTGTTAGCCACTTTACCTTCCCCTTCTATTTTCCATCCTACGTTTTCCCAAAATCTGCTCCATCCCATTTCCACAACATAATCTTTGTCAACTCTATGGCCTTTATATCTAAATCTCCCTTATCTTTTCCCAAACCCAGCATAAAAAACAATAATCCACTTTCTGTATAATCACTTTGTTCATATTTATTCTCCCGTAACTTCATTGTTTGTATCCTTTCTGCTTTCAAGCATTTACATTCAATCAACAGATGCCCAACTTTCTGTATAATCACTTTGTTCATATTTATTCTCCCATAACTTCATTGTTTGTACCCTTTCTGCTTTCAAGCATTTACATTCAATCAACAGATGCCCAATATTTTCTATACCTTCCTTACACAATTTGCAGACTAAATCACCCATATTTTTCCATTTACATGTATATTCTCTTGTTGCTAAAGATCCCGATCAAGCCTTAAACAATAAACTACTTTCCTTACTATTATCATAAATTAATTTGCACCCAATGTTCTATTTACTTCTATGTATATTTAAACTCTTTTTACTCTCCATACTAGTTCTTCATCTCTCCAACTCCCTATTCTTTATTAATGCATCTATTCTTTTATCCCATTCCTTACCACTATAACACTCAATAATCCTAACACAATCATCCCACCATTTATACAAGTATACTGATATAAATTCTTTATCCAAATCTTTTGCATACCGCATTACCTTTCTCACCCATCTCGTTTCCTGCCCTTTACTCATAACCCAATTAAATACTATTTTGGCTATTCTTTTATTATTCATAAACTGCAACCTACCAAACATTTTCATTTTACTTTTTACATCTCTCATATAAAAACTTGACTATCCCATTTCTTTTTGAATTGCCTCCTATGCTGTACACCCCTCTGCATCTAATGCATGTCTTTCTACTTCCCTTTGTATTTTTTCTAAGTAATCTAATCCCCCTTTACTAACACATAACACATCATTACCATATGCTAACCCTGTTAATGCAACTCCCTTCCATACAATTCTAGCTACATCATATTTATTATATGAAAACACCGTTAATTTTTTTACCAACCCCTTTTTTTTTTGCTTCATTTACCAATTTTTTCTCCCATTCATCCAAGCAATTTTCCTGATTACTTAAGATGATTTCCAAACAACTATATGACAAACCTCTATACAGTAGTGTTATCCTGTAAGCCAGGAGTAAATCGATGGATGCAAGAACGTTTGAGCATAAAATCTCTATCTTGTACCTACTCATCTAATGTTCCTGACTAGTTTCTAACTTGTGCCTTTCATCAGTGAGGAACCTTGAGTTCAAGAGCACTGCACCTAGGTCTTAGAATCTAATGCAACTTCTTTGCATTTATTGATCACTATGGTTTATACTATATGGAAAGTTTGTCATTGTTTTGGAAATAATATGATGTTCAATAGTTTAATTACATAACATCTTGATCACCAATATATTCACTTATTAATTTAAAGTTCAAGATTAAATGTGACAAGCTTGTAATTGCTATTAATTATTGATCTGCCTTCTAGCCATAGCATTAGTTTTTTTTTAATAGCAGAGCAACCGTACTTTAGTGTATAGTATGTTGAACTACATAAGAATTTTATAAAACAACTTTAACTAGGGGTGTGAGTTTTTAAAATCAATTGAGAAATATAATGCGAGCTAGTTTTAAATTAGTTGATAATTTAGTCAGAAAAAGCAACCAATTTTTTTCCAGTTTTAAAAACTTTGCAAGCAAATATTCAAATGATAAATATGTAAATAAGCATGATAAAACTATAAAAGTTGTATCTGAAATAATGCTCAGAAAAGCCTGTAAAAGATTGATAAAGTTGAAGTACTGAAAAATTGGCATGCAAGAGATTTAGTAAACTGAGTCGAAGTTTAAATACTATTTTATGACTGAAAAATTCTAAATAGATGTCAGTTATGATAGAAAAGGAGCTTCAAAAATAAACTGGGAAGATTTTACAACAATTAGTTTAATATTAATGTTGCAGATAAGATATTAATTGTTAGAAATTGGTGTGTTTATAATAAGTAGTTAGACATATTTTCTCATGAAACAACATTTTAGATATAAATAGATTTATTTATGCTCTTTAGAAACCTATATAAATTTATGATCTTATACATGCCATTTGATGACAAATCAACAAACCTCTTTCAGGGTATGTTTCTATCAGTAAAACTTGTCATCATCAGCTCATGTGAAAACCAGTTGAGACTACATCAAATATAGAAAATACAGAAATTGAGTTGCTATGTTTGATATGACTTAACTAGTTTTCTGTGCAGCTGATGATGATAAGTTTTACTGGCAGAAAGTGCATCCTGCAAGACGTTAGTTGACTTTTCATCAAACATTGTTTTATATAAAACTTAAATTTATCTAAATTTTTATACAGCATATAAATAAATAATATCAGTAGCTAACATTAGGAAAAAATGCTTTTCATGTTTTAAAGATAAAATTATTCTAATAGTATTTTTATACTGAATTCTAACATGATTGTGGTTCTGAATTCGAACATGATTGTGGTTCTGAATTCTAACATGATTGTGGTTCTGAATTCGAACATGATTGTGGAGCATGAACCTGGATTTAGTATCCCTAAATTTCTTTTGAATGAAATATACTCTTCATTTAGCAGCTATTCTTTATTTTTTTCACTATCAAGCTATCAGTTTGAATTTCAAAAAACATTATAAGAATTGATTTTGAATCCAAGCCATCTATTTAGTTTAGACTATATATTTTATCTGTAAACAATTTTTATAACACCTGTAGTCACTTCTATTATTTGGACAGGATTAATACAAAACCAAAAAACTTCCTATGCCCTCTATCTTTCCAATGCTTTATATGAGCAAACTCTATTTATTCTACTTCACTGTTACCACCTATTGTAAGTTTGAGCAATCAATAGATACAAGATGGTAGTGCTTATTAATTCCATGTCCAGTACTATTTTATCCATAGAAGAACTTTATCAGATTGGATAAAAGTGAAATCCCTGGTTCAATACTCTCAATATATTCTTGTGTGATTTAGCACAATGGTAAATTGGTAAACTCATTAGCTAAAGATTTCTGTCACTTCCATTACTTGGAATATCATATGACCTCCAAAGTAACTATTATGAGTTAAAAATAATGTTGAAATAGAATAAAAAATTATCATATGTTAAAACATTAAAAAATATACAGATTAAAGAAGCATAATAATATCTAATCTTGAACATTGGTGCTTAAAATGATATTCTTTAAGGATGTCAGTTATCATATAGATGCTTGCTAGTAATAAAAATAATTAAGTGATATATTGCTTAAACGTTTATAAACAGTTAAAGCCCAGACATGATAAAGTTAGAGCTACAATTCGTGGACTATAAGCTCTATAATCTACTACTCTATTATAGCACTAATCCAAGAAGGACAATATTGGTTAATAAAATGATGCTAGAGTCCCAATTGATGTGATTATTCTTAGATAAATTTTTAAAAAAAACATTGTCAATGAGCATTGGCATGATGTTACAATTTGGTTCAACTAATAAAACATACTTTATGTTGAAATATGTGTGGACGTTATTCACATTTTTTATGTCTGTAATCATATGTTTAAAAAATATTTACATTGTTACCAGAGAATTGCAAAAAAAAAAAAATTCAAGTTGTTCTTTTAGCAGATGTGTCCATGAACTTCAATCATTTGTATGCCAATTATTATTATTATTATTATTATTATTATTATTATTATTATTATTATTATTATTATTATTATTATTATTATTATTATTATTATTATTATTATTATTATTATTATTATTATTATTATTATTATTATTATTATTATTATTATTATTATTATTATTATTATTATTATTATTATTATTATTATTATTATTATTATTATTATTATTATTATTATTATTATTATTATTATTATTATTATTATTATTATTATTATTATTATTATTATTATTATTATTATTATTGTTGTTGTTGTTGTTGTTGTTGTTGTTGTTGTTGTCACTGTTGCTGTTGTTGTTGCTGTTGTTATTATTATTATTAAAAATATAATATTTATTGAGGATTCAAAAAGGTTCACAAGCTACAGAGTGAAATAAATCCATAATGTTTGGGTGCATGACATAAACTTACTGTCCATTTGCTGCACATTCAAAGTTATTTTGAAATCAGTGGATGAGCTTATATTGTAAGGTTTTTTGAATGACAAAAACTTACTGTCCATTTGTTGTACATTCAAAGTTCTTTTGAAATCAGTGGATGAGTTTATATTGTAAGGTTTTTGAATCTAAAAATTTGCTATTTACTGTTTAGATACTTAGTGGCTATAGGTTGGTGTGTTGCTTGAGCAGTGACCAAGCAGCAGCAAAAATGTCAGAATGAGCAATGTTTGCATCCTGTGCTCTCAACTGCTATAGTTTGTTCACAAAGGTAGGTGAGTGATGTCTAGTGTTATTCCCAAAGTAAAAGGTGCACTGTGTTTACCATAAGACAGATAATACAAATGTGGTTGTACAACTTGAAGAAATAAATTGGTTTTTGATATGAGTCAATAAGATTTTGAAGGAAAATTCCAGCTTGTCTGTAAGTTTTTATCATGATGTTATAGGTGTTGGTCAGGGCTGAACATGTGTAAAAGAGGTGATGCTAGGTCTATTCATATGGACGACATAAGTTTCAGAAAGTATCAATACTTGTGTATAGATGTTAGTAACAAAGAAAATAAGAGGTGGGTGAAGAATGGAGATTAAGCCTGGGTATGAAACAAAATACTTAGGTTCTAGAGACTATGTTTTGAATTGACATAGAAGTTGATGATTGTTGATGCTTAGCATTGGTCTTAGGGTGTCAGTGTGTTGATTAGAGTATAGTAGGCTGTGGATTTTTCAGTGTGTATATCTGTGGTTTTTCTGAAGAGATATCTGATTGGATATATCATGAAGTTGGTCAATGAGTGATAAAATGTATCCAACTGGAAGGACAGTTGGTCAGTGGGACTAACTTCAAGCAGACAATGAAGCTCTGGAAACTTTTGCATTATGAATATCAGAAGATATACTGTTTTCTGATGATGAAAGGTATGGATATCATGAAGACCAAGTCCATTATAAATTACCCCTAGGTTCCTGAAACTTTTGGCAGATATAGCAACAGTCTTTTGCAAAGAGAGGAGATTACAGAAGTTCAATTGTGGAATAGTAGGTGATTTTAGTAATAATAAGATTATTGAATAATTATAGCCTGGAGTAGATTGAAAGGTATACCTTGGAGAGTGAGGTGGCGATTCTTTTACATCATCTCTAAACTGGTTTTGAATCTTTTGCCTCATTTTATTAGCACCCAGGTAAAATTTTAAAAAAAGCTTTTTATTGATCAGAAACCATGCAGTGATCTTATTTGAATTGAACTTGAGCTTATAATCATTAGTGGATTTTTCAAGAAATTTCAGAAGTATGTGAAGTTGCTTACAGGCACAGAAGAAAACAGTGATGTCATTAATGTATGCAATACATGGTATATGCTGCTAGGTATGTGGTATTATAATACCAGAAATTTTGTGTTGTATTTTTTCTAATAATGGATTTATATAAAACATTAACAAAAGAGAACTTTTATGGTAAGTTTCAGCCACTGAGTGTGCTATGAATTTTTCGACTCAGTAGAAGATTGATTATTACATATAGAAAGTTCTGTGAGATTGTAGTGTTTGTCAGTATATCTATTAGGTTATTTATGGGGATGGAGACAAAGGCTGCCTTAATATCAATATGAATGATAATGGGTGCATACTTTGTGGTCTTGAATTGTGTTTAGTATTGTTTTAAATAAGAGGGTGACTTGAATGGTAGAGAATGCCTTCCTAGCAAATGGCATGTTAAAAAATCAGAAGAAGCAAGAATGGTTCAAGTTTATCTTCGTTAATCTTCTCCATGATCTTGATGCCTAGCAGACCCATAGAGATGGGTCAAAGATTTTTAAGACTGGATGAAGAGGCTGGATTTTTGTTAAACAGCACAAGGGCAATAGGATATAAGCCCAAGATACAATATTGCTTCTGAGCTGATTAGTGGTGAGATCACTAAGATATTGCGTAAAGAATTAGATGATGTGGGAAAACACAAATTTGAATATTCTATTGGATCCAGGACGGAATGAACTGTGTAAGATAGAAAGTTTATGAGCAAAATTGGAAATATGAAATGATGTATTGTTTTCTGGTTGTTCAAAGAGATTGATGGGTGTTTGAAAACTTCAGTTGTCTGAAGTTTTTGCTTGAAATGTTCATAAATCGGCTAAATCATGTTATGACCAGCACAGGTGAGTCAATCTGCTTACAGTGCCATGGAAATTTTTTTTAAATGTCAGCATACCCTAGAGCTCAATGAATGTAACCTAAAGAACAAGTGTGTTTGGGGTGAGGCAAATTGTTTTTGTAGCTAAATAGTCCTTCAGTTTATTGCAGTTGCTATTGTAGGCTTTAGTAAGTGTATATATGTGTTGGTGTGTGACATGTTCAAGTTTCCATATGGTCCTCCATTTATAAATTTCAACAGCCAATGCAAGCAACCAGGAGGGTGGTGAAGAATTGTGTGTAAAATAATTAATGTTGGATGAGATTATAGTAAAGAAAGGAAGATACCATTAAATGGGATCAAGTGGCATATCTTTAAGCTTATGCAACATAATGTAGGTTTCATAAAACAGAAATTCAGTTCTAGATGTTGAGAGAAGTAATCTTAATTGTCTTTTTTAAAGAAATTGCAGATGTTTGCATATCAGTCAAGTGTAAGTGTTTGTGCAGAGTGATCAGAGTATAGAGAAAAGGTAAGATTTATGTCAATAATGTGGTGAAGCATGGGTGAGTAGAAACACAGATCTATAAGTATAACATAGTATTTATTATAGAAAATAACTGCATTGTGTCATAAGAAACCTTCAGTACTCATAAGTGGAAGGACCAATGATGTAGCCATTTAGAGGTGATGTTATAATTCATATTAAAATTAAAATTCCCCATTGGTATGATTGAGTACAAAGTAGATCCAAGCAGTGAGTTAATTATAAGAATTATTGTGAGATAGCCATGGGTCAGGGGGGGTATAGACAAAAATAATGTTGAGTATGGTAATACAATGATGAAAGGTTGTGATTAATTGATTTGCATCTACATATATGATTTCAAATGAAACAAATGGATAGGCTGGCCAAAAAATTAGGCTAGTACCTGCTAAAGGTATTGAGGTTGCCTTAGTATGTGAAAGGCCAATTATGTTAGGTTGTATAATGTTGAGCCATTTATTCAGCTGAAACATATTGGATACAAAATTTAATCCTCTGACATTAAATGAGCTTATTTTTAGTGTCATAATGAAGAAAGTTAATTGTTGGAGTGACAGTGTTACAAGTCGATTTGAGTACTAGGTTCTTAAATGCCATGTGATGATATATAATGGTTGTTCAGTTAGATTGTATTATCTGTGTGATGGAGTTGATCATGGGTGTGTAATAGCACTTTCAATCTCATATGTTGATATTTTATGTAGAGTATTTAATGTAATGTCTGTGCAGTTAGATTTGAGACAAGCTGACTGTCATCTGTTTACACCTTTATGGAAGGGTAATACTTTTTGGGATATCCAGTTCTTTTAATTTTTGATGGGGGAGGTCAATTTCTGGAAGCCATGGAATCAGCCCCTTCATAATTTGAGCTGTGTTCTTGTTAAGAACAGTGTGTCTATCATTTATTTCATTGTTGTCAGCAGTTTGTTATACGGGTAGTGTCATCATTAGTTGAAGCAGTATTCTTAGTTGATAAGATATGGAAGTGGCTGCTTATAACTCCTATAATTTGACTCTATTCATTAAAGGTGATGTGATCTTGGTCCATGCAGTTAGTTGTAAGATCAATGAGAGGGCACTTTTACTGGAAGGAGGTCCCAAGAGTTTGGGTGATTTGGATATTATTCCAAAGATGGTGGGTACAGTTCAAATTGGATAAGATTTATTCATTGTCAGTTTCATAAAGGTAAGGACATTTAGTATCCAGACCATCAGTTTGCCAGATTGTATAGCTAACAGGTTTGGGCAATTAATCACAGAGTGACCCCACTCGCTGGCTTTATTCCTTAATATATATAGTGTGGCCTTCTGGTCCAAAATCTGTGTAGGTATACATTATGGTTGATGTTTGTGAAATTGGAGTTTGAACTCAAGCTATTGCTGAGGATGGGAACTGGAAAGTTTTTTTATATAGCCTGGAATGTGATGAGTTTGCCAAATAGTTGCATCATTTGTTGAAAATTTTGAGTGGTGTAACCTAGATAAGTGTTTTTAAACCCTGGAAATGAGATTTTGATGATTTGGGTCAATTGTAATTACTGCAAAGTTGCCTAAGGTTTTAATTTTATTATGAACACTGTTTCTTTGATTGTCATCAAAAAATTCAATGGCTATATACCACAACTTGTGGAGTGTGAGTGCTTCATATAACAATTACAAGGAAATGATATAGAGAGCAATTCAAGTCTGTAGTTGATATAATGATGGAGGAAAAAAAATCTTTAATGTTGCAAATAGACCCTATGGGATGGTATTGTTAAATTTTTTACTAATAGTTGTTAGCATATCAGAAGTCCATACCACTGGGGGGGTGCTATCCTGTACTTTTAAATTTAAATTTTAATATTTTCCTGAAAAAGGTTTATTTATTAATTAACTTGTAACATTTCTATTATTGTTAACATAAGCATTTGCTCTTGTTGTCTACAGCAACCACTGGATCATGTGTCAGCCATTTTGTTTGTTTTAACAATGTAAAACCTGATTTTGTAAAACTTAATTTGTAATAATTGCAACAATAATGAATAAAAATAAATATTTATTTAGAAATTTTTAACTGGTACCAAAATTATCTGATGATTTGAAGGATTTGATGGAAGTTTTTGGGGGTTTTAAATCCTAAAAATTTGGCTTGTCAACCTAGCAATACTAATATTTGATGTGATATTATTATTATCATTATCATCATAATCATTATCATTATTATTTTTAAAAAATTTCTAGATCAGCTTTGATTGCTTTATATATTTTTTGTTATCAAAGCTTATTGGGTAATAATATGTCAGTTTGGGGAAACTATTCTACCTTTGCAACAACTACTTTGTCTGTTTTTCAAAATTATATAATGCATATCATTTTTGTTAGCCATGTACTATATCTGTTAGAGATATTTATGAGACTTGTAATATACTAGATGTTTTTCATTTATATCAGTATAGAGTAATTCTTGATATTTATTGTACAAAATATCAACAGGCATTACCCAATTTTCTTAAGATTTCCAGTAGGAAGCAATTTAGTTATAATGGTCTCAAATTACTTTAATTTGTTTATACAAGATTGTTTTGTGAATATAATGAACACCAGTTATTTGATCTTTAAAAAACATTTATGGCATTGGTTATATTATACTAAACATTCATTTTTATTTGTTGTTTATATTGCTTGTTTATGTTGTAGTTATTTACTACTGTGGTTGAATTGCCAAATGTTATAGTCATACTTTATCTGTAAGATTTTAATATTTTATGTTATATTTATATTTTATGTATTTTATTAGTATTTTTACCTGTTATATTTAAATTTCTTGCTCAAGATTTTTTTTGGATGGAATTTATATCACTGTATTATATATTTATTGTTTGTTTCATAATAAATTATCATCATCATCATCATCATTATTATTATTATTATTATTATTATTATTATTATTATTATTATTATTATTATTATTATTATTATTATTATTATTATTATTATTATTATTATTATTATTATTATTATTATTATTATTATTCAGCATAACATTTTTTTGAAATTCTAATTATTTACTTATAATTACTTAATAATGTATTAACAAATTTATAATTTATAATATTCTGTAAAATATGAGTAGTTATGGAAATATATTGTCTTTAACTAAATCATAGCAGTATGCATAAGAATTAAGAGTTTAACTTATAATCTCCAAAACAACAAATCCCACTATGAAATTCTGATATTTAATTATTATCTTACAGATTTCAAAAAGAGAAGAATGTGGAGGAAAGTGCAGAAGACTTTTGGTTGAGGATATTCTCATTAGTGTGGATTTGAAGAAGTTTTAGTTCTTTACATCAGTTTTACATTTTGAATTATATTAACAACAGATTTAATAAAATTAAGATAGTTTCCTTTTCAATTATAACTAATTTGAATCTTAATAAGAGTACCAAACTCTCCATACAGAAGTGCCACCAAGTGCAAGCCTTTGTAAAATCCCTATCTAGTGCCTACTCATCCAACATCCCCAGACTAGTTTTGAATTTGTGGCTTTTATCAGTGAAAAGCCTTGGACTTGAGAGCATCCATTGATTACAAAGAGTTGTACTTGATGGCATTACTGTATGGAGCTTTTGATACTCTTACTAATAGCATGTGAAAACATATAAAATGGTGATCATGCAATAATTTGAATCTTATTTTGTTTCATATATGAACACAAAATACATATATGGATAAAGTAAAGCCCTATGTCTTTTTTTGTTCTCGTTATTTATACTTTCTTTACAAGTTGCCTAATGAAAGAATAAAATCATACGGTCCTTAGAATACAATGGCAGAGGAAAGTATAATTGATTCCAGTTCTGATATTTACAGCATTTGAACTCCTTATAAACTCCAGATCAATAAAGCCCTTTGATTATTATTTTATTTATAGTCATTCCTTTTTCTTGTTTACATTAGTAGATTTTAGTGTCCAATATGAGGCATGATGCATAAGATTTAGATAATCAATACAAGGCCCTGTGAATTAAAAATATGAATTCTAATTGATTTAGAGGCATTCAGAATGGATTAAAAGACCTTACTTGAAGATTTGTCTGAGTATTAATATTGATTTCACATAATAGTGATGGGAAATTTGAACAAATTACTAGGAAAAACTACTACTGCTTTTATTTTTTAGCCAGATAAAATATGGGAGTACGATTAAACTTATATGTTGGTAAAGTTGAATTTAAAATTTGATGACATTTCATTATCATCATCCACATTATGAAGATGATGATGTGTAAGGAATAAAAAAAATAAGTCAATAAATCAAACTAAGTTTAATGGATACATGTATTGAATGGGGAAGACTTTTAAAAAGTCACATATTGTGTGTGGGGGTAGGGGGGTTGGGAGATATAATATAGATTATAAAAACAAATCATGCCAATGAAAGAAGTTACAGCAATAGAACAATGGTAACATCATGCATCATATCACATTATATTAACAGTCACTAAAATGTGAGTTTAAAAGAAACAAAGAATTTTAAAAGACATTCCTTGCATTCAAAGAAATGTAAAGAATTTCTAAACAAGAGTTCAAAGAAACTCAAGTTAAAATTAGGAGAAACTCAACAAATTTCAAGATATAATACAAGTGAAATTTCAAAAATTTCAAAATGAAATGAAAAAAAACTTTAAAGTCTATAAAACAAGTGTTCAGAAAACTCTAAAATTAAAATCAAGAAGAAATACAAGAATGCTGTCAAAAATTCAAATTGTGGAAGAGTTCTGCATGTAAACACTTTGTATTCTTCATACAATATATAATGGATATCCAGGGTTATTCCAAAAATGAATGTCTATTGTCAATCAGAAAGTAAAGGTCTTAAGTTAATCTAGATCAGTCATATGGTGCTCATCCATGTGCTAATGAACTGTAAAAAATATATATATATATATATATATGATTGTAAGACTGATATGGTTTTCAGCAATGATGGCAAGGAGACAATACCACTAAAATGTTGATCTTATAATTTACCTTCTTCATGTCAATAAATAATTTTTACCTAAAGCTTAAGCTAGATATTCAAATTTTGTTTTATTTGTTTGTTTGTTGCAGTCTTTAGTGTCCATATAAGTTTATTAGACCATTAATAAAGATGGATTAGACCATTAATAAAGATGGGATTCCACCTTTATTGTAAAAAAGAAAGTTGCCTTGACAACAGTTTAAAATTGTTGATTATAAAGATATTGGGATTGTTTGTGTTGACTGGTTTTTAGTGATATATATATATCGAGCTTGCAAATAAACTCTTAACAAACTTTGCAGAATATCCCCAACCCCAGACCGGTTTCTGCTACTGGCTTCCTCAGTGAGTGGCTATAATAATCAAACATTAGATTAAAAATACCAGGACAAAAGCCCAGCACTTTATCTAATGGATGACTATTAAGTAGAAAATCTTAAATTTTCAGATATTCACATGTCTTCCAATCCAGCTATCTAACTTAAGTAGCTTACTAAGAGCTTATTTTTTTAATTAAAGCAGAGAAGATAGAGCTTTGATGAAGACTGCTGGACAGTTGAAACTGTAAGGAAAATAAAAAAGTTTTTAAGAAAATTTGTTGCATTAAAGTGTATATGAAAGAAGTGTTATAAGCAATATATATATATATATATATATAGCTTATTTGTAATACAAGCTTGTTAAATTAGGTCATGTGACATATGACTTGATTTCTTTGCAACATATATATATATATATGGCTGCAGAAAGGAGTTTGCTATTAACTGAAAGGAGACCCTTTGATTCCTCTTGGAGGCCTTAAAGGAACCGAGCAGGGCAAATTCCTAATGTCCACTCCATACGTTCTTGTCGTTGCAGCTGTTATTACTATATGTTTATTCATATAGTATACGAACATGGATGGGCTGCTCACCAACACGCATTAGCCAGCGTGGTGAGTTTATTGGCTTTTTACCTCTGAGTTTAAGATCAAGAAACACCATGGTCTTTCTTCTCAGTGCCTGATAAGGCAGAATGAATGTTTGTGTAAATGATAAAGATTTTTCCCAATTATACAATTATGACAGACAAAAATAAAGCATGGCCCTTAATCCCAGGAGGCTGTAAATTCACCAATCAAGGCAGCGGTTGGTGGCCGAAGGCGGAGGGTGCTAAGAATATCCTGGAGGCGGACCCAGGCTGCCATTTGATGACGACTTTTTATTTAGGTACTTACAACTGCAGATCACTTTCAAGTGAAGAAAGATTGCAAGAATTAGAAGAAGAACTCTCTTATATTAAATGGGATATTATTGGACTTTGTGAAGTTAGAAGAAAAGGTGAAGAGACAATTGATTTAAAAAGTGGACATATGCTCTATTATAAAGACACAAATATTGGAAATACAAGTGGAGTAGGAATCATTATAAATAAAAAGTGGAAGAACAATATTGTGGAGATTGATGGTGTATCAGACAGAGTGGCAAGATTAGTTATACAACTTAATAGCAGATATCAAATGCAGATAATTCAGGTTTATGCCCCAACAAGTTCTCACAGTGATGAAGTAGTAGAAGATTTTTATATGGATGTACAAAAGGCTTTTCATCAGAGTAAACAACATTTTAAAATTGTTATGGGAGATTTTAATGCTAGAATTGGTAAACAAATGAAAGATGAAAGTGTTGTAGGTAATTTTGGTTATGGTAATAGAAATGAGAGAGGACATAGACTTGTGGAGTTTGCAGAGAAGGAAAAACTTTATATTATGAATTCTTTTTTTTGAGAAAAATGTTAAAAGGAAATGGACATTGAAGCATCCAAATGAAGGTACAGCAGAATTGGATTATATTTTGACTAACAGGAAATACATATTTCAAGATTGTAATGTTCTTAATAAATTTAACACAGGAAGTGATCATCGATTAGTAAGGGGTAAGATACATGTTAATTTAAAACTAGAGAGACAAAAATTATTAAGAAAAACTATATTTACAGTTGATATTCCTAATCTTCAGAAACATTCTAATGAATTTAAATTAGAACTTACAAATCGGTTTCAAGTATTAGTAGATTTTGAACATGATTCAGATTTGAATGAAATTAATATGAAAATAACTGATACACTTTTAAAAACTGCAACAAAGATAGCTGGTAGAAAAAAGCAGCAATTGACTAATAAAATTTCTACTGAGACTAGAGAACTTATGAAGAAAAGAAGGAATATGAAGATATGCAAGAATGATGCATTAAAAAGAATTGAATATCTCGAATTTTGTAAAATGGTGCGGAAAAGAGTTGAAAATGATATAAGAAAGTATAACTGTGAACTAGCAAGAAAAGCTGTAGAAGAAAATAAAAGTCTTAAGAATGTAAAACAACATTTTGGTATTGGTAGGAAATTTATATCTGCAATAAGGAAAAAAGATGGAATTATTACTAAAAAGAGGGATGACATTATGAAATTGGTAGAAGATTTTTATCAAGAATTATATAGTAATAAAGAACAAGTACCTCCTATATCTATTACATCTTCCGAATTGCCCAGAATTTTAAATGAAGAAGTGAGAAATGCAATTAAATGTATGAAAAAAGGAAAGGCTCCAGGTAATGATGGAATTATAATTGATATATTAAAAGAAGCAGGTGAAGAAACAGAAAAAATATTAGCAAAGTTATATACCAAATGTCTAAATGATAAAGATGTACCGGATGATTGGAAGAATGCAGTAATAATATTAATATTTAAAAAAGGTGATAAAGAAGATATTAGAAATTACAGACCTATCAGCCTTTTATCAGTTTTATATAAAATTTTTACCAAGATAATTACAACTCGTCTACAGAGAACCTTGGATTTTCACCAACCAAGAGAACAAGCTGGATTTAAAAGTGGTTTTAGTACAGTAGATCATATTCAAGTATTGAGAGAAGTTATAGAAAGGACAAATGAATATGAGTTGTCATTATGTTTTGGATTTGTAGATTATGAAAAGGCATTTGATTCTATAAACATTTCTTCAGTGATTAAAGCATTGGATCATCAAGGTATAGATTCAGGATATTGTCATATTTTAAAGAATATTTATAAAAATGCAACAGCAACAATTAGATTACATAATGATACTGGGAAAGTCAACATTGAGAAAGGTGTAAGACAAGGTGACTCCATATCTCCAAAACTTTTTACAGCAGTGCTGCAAGAAGTATTTTGTGGATTAAAATGGGAAACTAAAGGAGTGAAAGTAAATGGAGATTATTTAAGTCATTTAGATTTCGCAGATGATGTAGTTGTTTTTGCAAATAATGCTTCCGAGCTGCAGGAAATGTTGCAGGAGTTATCAGATGAAAGTAGGAAAGTAGGACTAAAGATAAATGTTAAAAAGACTAAAGTAATGTTTAATCGATTTGCTCAAAATATAAAAATAAAGATTGATTATGATGAATTAGAAGAAGTTAAGAGTTACAAATACCTTGGTCAGATTATTAATACAGATGGAAACATAATAGAGGAAATTAATCATAGAATTAAACTTGGTTGGAGTGCTTTTGGTAGAAATAACTTGATATTAAAGGGAAATATGCCTATGTGTTTGAAAAGAAAGGTTTTTAACAAATGTGTTTTACCAGTTCTTACTTATGGATCTGAGACTTGGACACTTAATAGAAGATCAATACAGACACTTCAGACCACTCAAAGAAGTATGGAGAGATGTATGTTGGGAGTAACAAGAAGAGATCGAAAACGCAATGTATGGGTAAGAGAACAAACAGAAGTGGAGTTGGGCTGGACATATTGCTAGAAGAGATGATAATAGATGGACAATTGAAATTTTAAACTGGATTCCAAGAGATTGTAAAAGACCCAGAAGGAGACCACATGTAAGATGGATGGATGAAATAAGAAAATGTGTAGGGGTGATGTGGAGAAGAGAAGCTAAAGATCGGAGAAGATGGATTAAACTTGGAGAGACCTTCATCCTGCAGTGGATTGATAATGGTTGATAATGATGATGATGATGATATATATATATATATATATATATATATTGTAACAATATTTATAAATTAATATAAATATGTATTTGTAACTATAATAAATTAATATAAAAAGATATGTAGTTGTGACTATAATTTGTAACTATTTTAATATGTCACATTTGTAACCATAATAAATATTTAGATAGGGGAAATTATTAATTATTAGATATATGCCTATCCAATCTGTACCATTTGTAACTATATCAATTCATCATAGCATAGATAAAAAAATTATAGAATCACTGTGCCACTTGAAAATATCAGCATTAAAGATTCTTGGTATTTATTTATATATTGGGGCAGTCATCTGAACAATAAAACATACTGGCCATTGTCATCTAATAAAAATAATATTAAATATAGCAACTGAATAAAAGTACCCCCTGTGAGATTCCTGGAGTGCCTTATGCTTATCTCCAATACTAGGTTCTTCTAACAAAGAATCCTTCCTATCCTTCTTTCCAAATATATAAGACCATTCATGGTCATATGCACACACGGGTGCTATTCATGACAACTTATAAAAAATATATTTTATAAAACTAATATTATGAAGTTGGAAAGGGATGATATCACTCTTTATTCAGTTTAGCTAAGTACATGTGTTTTCCCATGAGCGCCACTAGATTGTTTTCAATCTAGATAAGTATCTATTTATAGTGTGCTTGAGTTCAAACTCATTCAGTACATATTTATTACACATGACTTTGATGACTATTGAACAAAATTGACATTCTTACATTTTATCTATATTGATAAAATTACAGGATCCCAATATTACCAAAGTTTATACTATAGATCAAAGATTCTTATAGACATTGCTAGCTCATTAGCGTATATTGATGAACAGACATGTATAATCCTATTAATGGCTTCCAATGTGAAGACCATTATTGATATTGATGGCCATTTAACTAGATTATTTATCACAATAAAGGTAATAATGATGATGATGATAATAATATCATAATAATGATAATAATAGTGATATCACAATAATGATTATAATAGTGAAGATGATACCAGCCATGGCTTATCAATAGACTCACAACAATAAATTCATCTTTATAAACTTATAGGCATCTATTAAAATTATCATATTTCATACCGGGATTTAATAATACTAATGGTGATGATTGATCATCATGAATCTCTTTGCATAATATTCAATTTTCTATAAACCCCTATTTACTAAAATATATTCATTACGCTAAACATTAAATTTAATGATTATAATTTATTAATGATGATTGATGGCGATCATAACTTTTATATAGTATTATTTGAAACATTTTTTAACTAATAACATGATATCCATCTTTGATGAGGATGATCTAAATTCATGGACACAACACAATTTTAGCTTTCTATGTTGAACTATAATTATCAAAATTTGGCTATTCTCAAGCATAATCCTTAAATACCCAAATATCAACATTCTAGTTTACCTATTATTTTGCGGACGCTTAATATTTGCAAGTGATTGCTCAATATATATGAATGGTAATACTTAATAACTGCGAGCAATGATGATGAATTAAAATGATAGAATTAAGACAAAAAAAAAAACAATATTCTTAATAATAACTCGGAAACCAATTAAGATATATAATTATATTTTATTAACACTACTACTCTTTCTTTCCTTCTTTAAAGTCAAATCGACAATTAAATAAATGGCTTATTAATATAAAATTTTATATAAGTATAAGCAAATAAACTTAATATATAGGTTTGTCATCTTTCTTGATATCTCAAAATAAGCTGACTTAAATCAATATTAGAAAAAAAAATACATATTCTATAAATGCTTATTTAAGAATTTTCTTACTTATCATATCATAAAATAAATTTCAGGTGTAACTTGTATATGTCATTTCATTTCCATTCAAATGTAATGCCCTACTTTTTAATTTACCATTTTAAACTAATCATATATAACCTATTCTTTGATGTGTTTGGGTAAACAGTTACACATTCACGCATTCGGTAATGTTAACATATATGTTTAAAATGTATACCCATAAATTACATATATAAAAATATATTTTCTCTTTTGCAACCTTATAGCGAAATAAAATAAAATACATATATTAATTTTTTAAATATGCAACAAGATAAAATAAAAATAAAAAACATTATAAATGCATATATCTATAGGTTGCTCATTATCATTAACAACTGAAGAACAATTAAAAAAAAAAACATTTCAACATTACAATATATAATAAAAAAAAAACAAAAAAATTTAAGTTTAAAGATTTAAACTATGTTTGTGCTATGTTGTGAGCTATTGCAAATAACTATAGATAAACAAGTCTTTAATGTTTCTGTATCAAAAAAGAAAATTGCTTTGACCAGTAAATTAAGGTTTACTTTTAATAAGTAAAAGAATAAAATCGGTTAAAGAAAGTTCATATTTACCCGTCTACTTTTTACTTCTTATTAATGTCCTGAATTTGAATTTTCAGACTGCTTTTCTTTGCTCACCAACAACAACAAAAAAAAATTATTGCAGATACTTTTAAGATAATGCTGAATCAATTGACTTTGCTTGTTTCTTCAATTCCATTATTATTCACTGTTGATTGGCTTTTTTCTACTGTAACGAGATAGCGTTACATCGATATTAAACCTAGGAAACATCACACACACACACACACCAGCAAGCAACCTAAAATACTCGTAATTTGTTTTCGTAATCTGTAATAGTTTTCTTCCTCTCATAAAATACATTTATAAAATACAGATAGTAAACGTCCAAATAAATGATTAAAGCTTTCAGGTAATAAAAATTAATAAAAATAGCCTTCGCGAAGAAATAATAAAAGAAATATAATTTACTCTTAGAAATAATAAATATAATTTGCTCTCCTAAATAATAAAATATAACTGTCACTCGAAGACGCCTCGGGGTAACTAAATATGTTTATGGTAGAACTATAATGTTAACTAAAGTAAAACTTGTAGAAAAGATTTGAGGAAAAGATTAAATGCTCGACTTCTAAATTTAATACAGCTTGTATTGTTCTTGTAAAGCACACGCACACACGCATGTACTCGAGGTGTGAAGAAGTAAGGTTGGTTGAATAAGATTGCAACAAAAGATTGTCTCGAAACAAATATTGCCTTTAGCACAAGGATTGAGGAACAGTGACCTCAAACGCGGACCTGAACGGCAGCTCCAGGAACATGGAACTCTGGGGGTAGATTGGATCCTCAGATAAGGATCACCCCGTATAAATATCAGTCAAAAACTATTCAATGGTGCTTTTTTTTCTTTGTTATCCTATCCGGTTGTTATTGCTTATTTTATTCCGATGCTTATGCTGTTTATTTTATCAAGACCGTTGTTCTGGAATAACTTATATTATTCCTCCGCATTCAAGATGATCACTATGAAATTAATATTAAGGGCGTCGACTGTCATGAGGGGCTAATAAACCCTTCAGTGACTGATCGGCGCTCCGCTACTAATTATCTCCGAAGCTATGAAACTACAATAACATCGTCGTGTGAAGTTAATGCTCCCAATAAAATAAAATCATGTTCCGAGAGTTGCCCAAATTCGTCCAGACCATCCAATATTCATTGAAAGCAAGCGGACCACTCCAGGTGCGGAATCCAAAACAAATCCTAGGTAAATATGTTTTATATTATGATCACTCACTCACTTTATAAACTCGTAAGGAGATCTCGTAATTAACCAACATAAATAAACAAATCTTAAAACTTTCCTCGTCATTATAACTTATCTTAGTCATAGAACTTTGTAAACATGAACTTTGAACTTTAGTGAAACTAAGGAAAGATAATATATTTTCTCAAATAGAAAGGAACTTTATTCCAATGTTCACATTGTGCTATGTTTAATTATGATTCTCTGTGAGCGTGAATGTATGTGCGCGTGTGCAATAAATCAAATTAATAATGTTTTTTTTCACATCTAATAAAATTGTTCAATATTTAACCAGTCGAGCATTTCTCAAATCTTTTCATACACTTAAAATCGTAGTTTATTTATTCTTTAATAATTTATCTTTCAAAGTATGTTTAGTTAAATTTAGATTTAATTTGTTTCCTTTATTGATTATGTCAACATCGTGCCGTAAGTCACGATGTTTCTTATTTAACCTTAGTTAAGATAGATTTAAGAGCGGGCGGGTCTATAATCAATCGAAGTAAACGTCAAATAATTATGTTGTATATGATATGTCGGGAGGGATGAACTTCTAAGCCTAGTATTCGGGGCGTGAACAAACCACTGCATTGGTTAATGACAACCAATTAATGATCCTATGCGGTGATCGAATAATTAAAAAATTAAGCTGATTTTTTTTATTGGCGGACAGTGCGTCTTTTCCGGGAGGAGTCCTCCTCGAAATAGCTGTATTACGGCCTTGAGTTACCTATTGGTCTATGCTGGGAGTTTGAGCTAGTGGGCGGGATCGGACTTCGAAATCGTTTTGACATGACGTAAGGTGATGCGAGTAATTAAAATCCACTTAAATAATCGTATCTGGCGCCCCCTTATGTGGATAGCGAATAACTATCGATATGAGTAAACAAATAAAACTTTACGCTATGTCAGGTTTATTTCGGAGCCCTCGATCTCTGGTGCCGGGTTATCAAAGGACCAAAAAAAAAGAGGTCGCCGGTTACACTACCATTAAAAAAAAAATTATTATAAGTACTTTGAATAAGTAGGTATCGGTGGATTTGCTTGTCTCTCTCCTTTAAAAAAAAATTGCTGTTGACACTTTAGATTATTGAGGTAAATCAACAAAAAATTTGATTTATGGCTTCAAACTTGGTTCTACATAGCTGTTATAGATTTTCTTTTCCTCCCATTTCCTCTTCTCCATTCATTCGAAGGTAATGAGCTTTTAATAAGCCAGGAACTAGAAACAAAGCATTCCATATAGCTTGTGTGGTTGGCTTCAAAATCTATCATTTTGTTGGTTATTACTGGATACATGACTTCATAGACAGATCAGCGATTTTGACTCATTCTGTATTAACCAGGAAGCAGAAAAAATGGTTTAGCAATGCAGAGGCATATTATTATGCATAACCAAATATGTTAATATCATTTTTATAATTATTACTAACTTATAATAAATTCAATCTTGTTCCATTTCTCTCCTCTTCTTTAATATTGCTGGAAATTGCTTTATATCAATGCACATTTCATTTGCTCTTTTTTTTTCAACTTTCAAAGAGTGAGAAAAAAAAAATTAAAGCGTTCACTCTCTTTTTAAAAAAAAATCCGAGCTTACATTTCTGCTTAAGAATAATAACAAGGAAGGACCAACTGAGTTGAGTCTCAAAATAATAATAATGATTTGAGTGACTCTCACTCTAAAAAAATTAATGACTAACTCATCATCTCTCTAAAGAAATTTAAGACCAACTGATCATCTCTCTAAAAAAAATTTATGACTGACTGATTAAAAAAATTTATGACTAACTGATTAAAAAAATTGTTTCAATCATTTATATCGTGAATTTCAATCAAAGAAAAAAAAAATCTGGAAATCTTTATCTTAAAAAAAATCAAAGCTTCACAAGTTTGATGTTGGTCACAATCAATAAAGACTTAAAATTGATCGCTATCGTTATCTACATCAAAGCACCTCTTTTGTAAAAATAATCTTAAGATACAGATAACAACAAAGCTGGCCATCTATAGCCATCAGAAATAAGTGTAAAAGCATCTTTGTGTTTGTACAGATGTATTCATTGTTTCACACGTGTACATTTTTTTTATCTCCTAATCTAACAATCTTAATTGCCTTGTTTCACACTTTTCTGATTTACTCTATTTTAACAAAATGAAAGTTAAATAAATTTAACACATATTATTTAATAAAAAAAAATATTATATAATAAATCACAAAAAAGAACTGCTTATTCATAATAATAAATCTATACATATAAATCTCTGTATGTATAAAAGAATAAAAAAAATTTTTTTTTTTTTAAATAATTGAATACTATATATATATATATCTACATTTGCCTCACCCCCAAACAAAAAAAAAATTTTGAATATAAAAAAATTGCTTAGGTCATGAGTGCCATTGGTTTTAGGCTACGTACATTATATGTGCCTTTTACTCCTTCTGACGATTCTAGTACAAATGCATTTTCCCCTTTTCTTTCCTTGAGCATGAATGGCCCTTCATATATATTATAGAACTTTTTGAATGTATGCTTCTGCGGGTCGCTATTTTGCATTTGCTGATGGGAATTATTCCCAGGCCTACCTATGTTTGGTTTGCTAGGTTTCATGGGATAGTGTCGGCCTAATTGGTTGTTTATAATCCTAATGGTGGAGATCTTATAACTATATCTCTCCTCCATCCTAGAATAACCTTTCATTTTCCTTTCTGCAACTCCCAGGGCATCCAATAGGTCTGCCACTCTCATTGGGGAGTGCACATCATCCACTATCATATATATATTCCCAGGCATTCCTATGTTTGGTTTGGCAGGTTTTGTGGAAAATTGTCTGCCTAACTGGTTTGTTCCCATTCTCATATTGGAGACTTTATAGCCATAGCTCTCCTCCTCTCTATGATAACTTTCAGCTATCCTTTTGGTAGCTCCCAATGTCTCAAACTTGTCTGCTACATTTACTGGGGCATATACATCAGCAGCTATCTTTAATTCTAAGAAACTAGCTTTACTGACTACATCTTTCCTGAGGTCAATTTGTTCCTGTACAGTGGCTACCTTTATTTCTAGGTTATGTATCTCACTGTATATATCCTCTTTGGGATTACACTGTTCTTGAACAGCAGCTACCTCATCATTTTCATATGGCTTGACTACAGTCACATAACTCTCTGGCACTATTTCTTGTTCTGGACTGGTCATCTTATTATCAGTTTCTTTACCTAAATCAGTTACTTGATCATTCATTTCTGGTGATGGTTGATCCATCTTATTGTCAAGTCCCTGAGACAGTCCTTTGA